>VXBZ01009396.1:451709-536240 GCA_013399135.1 Heliornis fulica
TGAGACCACACCTGGAATATTGTGTCCAGTTCTGGGCCCCTCAGTTCCAGAAGGACATAGAACTCCTTGAGAGAGTCCAGCACAGGGCCACCAAGATGATGGAGTGGAACATCTTCCTTGTGAGGACAGGCTGAGGGAGCTGGGGCTCTTTAGCTTGGAGGAGACTGAGGGATGATTAATGTTTATAAATATGTAAAGGGTGAGTGTCAGGAGGATGGAGCCAGGCTCTTCTCAGTGATGGCCAGAGATAGGACAAGGGGCAATGGGTCCAAGCTGGAACATAGGAAGTTCCACATGTATGTAAGGAGAAACCTCTTCCCTGTGAGGGTGATGGGGCACTGGAAGAGGCTTCCCAGAGAGGTTGTGGATTCTTTATCTCTGGAGACATTCAAGACCAATCTGGACACGTTCCTATGTGATCTAATCTAGGTGATCTTTCTTGGGTGGGGGGGTGGACTACATGATCTTTCAAGGTCCCTTCCAACTCCTAATGCTCTGTGATTCTGAGTGCCAGAATCACTTTATGGAGCAAAACTGTGTAGCTCTCTCTGAGCACCCTGTATTTGACAAAATCAGCAAGGGACTCTCTGCCTCTGTCAGAGTGAGTTCAGGCTCTGTTTACGAAGAAAATCAGTACGAGGCAGCGGTTCAGAATGAGCCTCCATGATCTCAGGAGCCTTGTCACCCCCCAGAGGGATTATAACCTGGTTCTTCAAGCTATAGGTGAGATGTGGCTCACCAGCCTCCTGGAACCAGTAGCCCTTTATTGGCTCCAGCTTTGGGAATAATCTTTGCTCTGCTGGTTTCTGTCACAAGGATGACAGTGCAGGGTTGTGCATGCTGTGTCTTCCAAGCACTGAAGTAGCTCCTACAAGGGCAAAGACAGCAGTGGCATGTGTGCTCGGTGGACGTAACCGCCTGGCTCGCGCCGCTACGCCGCGCTGGTTATGGAAAGAATAAATAATGTATTTCTGTCTGTCAGCCCCCTTTGTTCCCTCCTCATTTCTCCCTCCCCAGAGGGGGGCTGCAGGCTCAGGTTTTTTCCTTGATTTGAGTTTTTAAACTTTATTGGATATTTCTCAGTGCAAGAGGAGGGAAGGGAACAAGAGAATGATTACATACCTGTAAGTGCCTGAAGATGAAAATCCCCAGTCTTAATTTTTCACCTTTAAGCCACTGTTCATTTCTTCTTGAGTAAATGCTATCCCAGCAGCACTGGTGACAAAAGCAGTTGTCCACGTGCATGTCCCCTTGTCGGCATGGCTTAGATTTTATCCCAGTGGTGCTCACCCAGGCTGGCGTCATGTGCCGAGCGTAGCGTGAGGCACTTTGGAGAGTGCATGTTCATTGCAGGTTTGAAGTACAATCACGAGTTGATTGGAATATATGTTATTCTTTCTAGCAAGTTCTTTATAGCTCATTCTTTAGGGATCTTTTAGAAGGTGTCTGTCATAGGCTTATGATTGCTATTCAGAGCAAGCTGTCTGCCTGTGCTGACAGTACCCTTGCCCAGATTCCCCTTTCCTGCCCCAGCTCCCTCACCGAGCTGGATCTTCCTGTGGAGATACTCAGGTAGGACGGCAGAAGAGACAGAAGCCAACAATGAAAAGAATTTTCCTCTTTAAGAATAGTGATCCCCAAATAGGGTAGTTGCTTGTGCAAGTCATGTGGGTGCTGTAAAACCTCCAGCCAGGAGAAGCAGGCACTAGCTCTCTGCTCTATCATATATCTACAGGGTGTGTATACAGACCATTGGGGCAATGAAACAGTGTAAGCGACACGCTCTCACTGCCTGACAGGTGAGTGCAAGGCACCAGGCTGCAACCACAACCACAAGGTTCTTGTGAAGGACGTTGGCTGGCACGCTCTGCTTCCTCTGGCTCCGGCTCCCGCTTCGGTAGCCAGCCAGGTGTGTGTCCCAGTAGTTTGGAAGCTGGTATGTGACAATCAGGAGAGTTCTAAATGGACCATGGGCATGGACAGCTGCTGGACAGGGAGTTTAGTTTCTTGCCTCTGCTTGCTGGAAGAAGAGTCGGATGGCGTTGCGAGAGGAGAAGCACTGCTGGTTTCCTAGCTGGCAGATCTGGGTTAGGTTGGCAGTGCAGAATCTGCAGGGGATGCAGCTCTCTGTAACTACATATGTCCCTGGGCATCAAGGTATACTTTTTCCCTTTTTTTATTTATTCCCCTTTATTTTTTTATTATTCTACTCTTTCTAGATATTTACAGCTCTGCTGTTTTGAAAAAGCAGAGTACTGAACAAGGGACCTTGGTCAAAATGTAGTACCTGCTTACTGAGGCCTGGCTGTTAGTCTGTGTGTCCCTGCAGGATTTAAACCGTGCTGTATATACACATAATTATTTCAACATCATCTGGGATTTTTAAGGGTACTGAATACGATTAGAAAATGGGTATAATTAAAAACATTACTTGGAGGGAAGGGAATGATAATCAGGCATTTGTATTTCCTTCTTTGAGGCAAGGCATGTTTTAAGACCTTCGAACTTAGAGGCCTCAACCTTCTAGATGTGGGTTTCTGGATTCCCTGGTACACCTCCTTGTGAAGAGTTCATGATGTTCATTGTGATCTGCTCCTCATCTCCACCCATACAGATGCTTTAAGGTAGATAAACTCTGTAATCAAATAAATGCTTTCTTTTTAACTTGGAAAAGTGATTTAAAGAATCATTTTAAAAAGGAACTTTCCATTATTACCAGTACTATTGTGAGTACTGAGATGAAAGCCATATAGTTCTTGCCTTGACAAAACAGGGCATAACCAAGTTTGTTTAGTGGGCTTTTCACGAGTATCGGCCCTTACATTGGAAGCTCCTATCCTGTCACCTGTTTTTAAATGCCTCAGATTTAGGAAGCCTGCTGCAGATGGTATCGGTAGTTTTACTGATCTGAGGCCTTGGGCAAATTCATTTGAATTGCTTTGAAACTACATATTCAGAATTCAATAAAATAAGAGGGTCTGATGGTGCAGCTGCAGCGTATCCCCTCCAGCTGGGTAAGCTGAGATGTTTCAAGGCCCTGGACTAGCAGAGCCTGGGTGTGATATACAGATTATACTGCTAGCTGCCAGGGAAGAGGTTTTGGCAGGCTGGGTGCAGCAATAGCCCCTGCCAGCAGACTTGGGAGTAACAGTGGCTTTCATGCTATGTGGCATCTTTTGCTGGCTTTCCTAGACAGAAATTTGTTGGTGCAATAGTGGCGACAGGCCAGTGGGAGGGGATTGCCTCAAGGGTAAAGGGATGGAATGTAGGAGAAACAATAAAATCAGAACCGTCCAGTTGTTTTGAAAGTGATTGGCTATCCCGAATGCCTTGGTATGGATCCAGAATGATCTGCTCCGTGGGCGGGTTCCGTTAAATTGCATTCAGAAGTCATATTTGCCCTTGGGCAAATACCCTTGCTTTTGTGCATGCTAGACAAGTCACGTGTGCCAGAATGGAATTCACATGGTGCTCTAGTCAAAAAGCTAATGTCAGTCATCATACCTTTTATGCATATCCAGTCCCTTGGTTCTTTGTGCCCGTTTAAATATGCAGAAGGGTTATTATTATCTTGCCTGTAAAGCACTATATATATGTATATACACACGTGTGTGTATATATATGCCATGTAATTTAGTGCAGTGCAGACCCTTCTCCTCATATATATATTCAGCACTTAGAGATATAAATTAAAATCACGACACATAAAATATTTTGGCTGTCAGGTTCTGATTTTCTGAGATTTCTGCTGTTGAGCCGTGGAAGTGATTCCTTTATGCGCCGTGCGTCCGTGCTGTCCAGCTAACTACTTCAGCAGCCCTGCGTGGCTTATCTTTGTAGCATTGTAGCGCTGGTGTCGTCGTGAGCCTCACAGTCCTGGCACAACCAGCACAGTGCCTAAAGGTGAGATAATCAGAGAATACACGCAGGGACGTTATTTGAGCACCATATCGTTGGACTGCACAGTATGTCCCCAGTTACTGAAAGGGCTACCATGAAATTTAATTTAGATTTTTAAAGACACGTTTTGAATTGGAAATCTCTGTAATAACTTTCCCTTTGCTCAGCCTTTTAACTGTGAAATTCAGTTGGGGAGTTTTGAAGCAGCAGGTAGTGTCGCAGCACTCTAGAGGGATTTTGCCAGAATTCAGCTAAAGTGCTTGCAAGTGTCATTTCCATATTTAACTAATTTCAGTTTTTAATTAGCTCCGTGTGAAAAATGAGAGTTCATGCTGAGCTAAGCTGTCAGCACAGAGTCTTGTTTCCTTTCTAGCCTCTCAGGACAATTATTGCAGCATCCTCCGGTTTTTTCAATGAGAGTGCTTAGCCACCGCGCGCTCCGTCCCTCCCATTGTTCCCTGACAGGACTCACCGAGTGTGTTGTGTCTGGCTTGCTGAAATGGAGAAAAGAAGTTCTGAAAATATTTCAAACACAAAATTGGTTCAGCAAAGGTTCAAAGAACTTCAGAGGCCTGACTCAGAAATACGCCGCGGAGTATAATGCGTTCCTGCCCCGCGCTGCGTTGCTCAGTACAATATCTGATCATTTCGGCTTCATTACTTGCTGCATTGGGTAATGCTCCGTTGTAGAGAGCGCAGCGGGAAAGCAGGTTATTCCGTGGTGCTTCCCGCACACAAGGCAATGCTCCGGCAGCTGTCTCATCCCAAAGGCCTGGTCCACTGGAAAAAGAGAATTGCTTTTGCATACATTCCATTTGTGCTATAGGGATGGAAGTTTGCTAATCCTGCATCTGAAGCAAAAATTTACCTCTGGGCACTGGGATGCGAATGTTAGAATACATCTCGAGAATGAAGCGAGAGCCGGGGTTTATGTAAACTCTGCAAAAACACCGAGTGGGAACAAACCTCTGCAGTCAATCTCTGACCTGACAGCAACCCTGAGTTACACTACTGTGACAGTCCTATAATACCATCGTTACTTTTGAAAGGATGCAGTCATTAAATTGTCAAAATCACATTTGAATGGAAACAATGGTGACACAGCTCCGTAGGTGTTATCACAGGTTTGGTGGTGGTGTTTTTTTTAAAAAAACTGTCCTAGAGGGTGAGATTTGTAAAGATTTATGAATAGGTTTGGTAGTGTCTTCAATTTAATTTCTGTTCATATCCTAGCAAAATAAGGGTTGTGTGTGGTTTATTTCTCGCTAATTAGTACGGTCCACCACTCCTGGCAGACAGAAACAGATTTTCTCTATTAGACCATAACATCAAATGCATCTTTTCCACACTGAAATGGATGTAGCGTTCCTACTCGGCTGCAGCACTTCCTGGGTACTTAAGTGTTAGTAATGTTGTGAAAGAAGGAGGTAAATACATTGCAGTAACTTGTCAGATACAGCGACTCTGAGGAGTTTCTAGTCATTTTTCTTTTAAGTTATCAAGGAACAGTTTTGATACCTGCTTCCAAGATGAAGCAAATTCTTGAAAGGAAAATAAACCTAAATTTCATAGCAAAGAGTAAGGCTGAAATGCTAGATGGATTTTCAGTGTAGTTCAGGGTTTGGAGGTTGGAGGTTTTCTAATGTAGTGTGTACTGTTTCATCCATCAAAGAAAAATACCTCTAGCCCTGGTTTGGTAGCTGGCCAAGTGGGTGTTAGAGGAGTGAAGTAGGACTTAAGCCTTAGCTATGAAGTAGCAGTGGACAGCAGATCGAGAGGCAGTTCTGCCCCTCTGCTCTGCTCTGCTGAGACCCCACCTGGAATACTGTGTCAAGCTCTGGACCCCTCAGCACAAGGACATGGAGCTCTTGGAGCGGGTCCAGAGGAGGCCACAAGAATGATCCAAGGGCTGGAGCACCTCTCCTGAGGATAGTCTGAGAGAGTTGGCCTTGTTCAGCCTGGAGAAGGCTCCCAGGAGGACCTTATAGCGATCTGCCAGTCCCTGAAAGGTGCCGATAAGAAAGCTGAGGAAGAACTGTTCCCAAGGGCATGGAGTGATAGGACGAGGAATGATGGGTTTAAACTAGAAAAGGGGTCATTTAGGTTTGATATTGGGAAAACATTCTTCACTATGAGGGTAGTAGATCACTGGCACAGGTTGCCCAGAGAGGTGGTGGAGACCCCATCCCTGGAGATACTCGAGGTCAGGATTGATGGGGCTCTGAGCAACTTGATCTAGGGAAGATGTCCCTGCAGGGAGTTGCACTAGATGATCTTTAAAGGTCCCTTCCAACCCAACCCATTCTGTGATCCTATGATTCTAAGTACCAATGCATAGTTCTAACTAGCATATATTGCTTTTTACCCCCTGTAGCATAAGCTGTCTTCTCTTCAAAGGACAATTCTCAGTTATTTTATCAGTATTATTTAGTAATATTTTTACAGATGTTAACTTTTATTGTATTAATCATTTAACATAATTCAGTTATGGTTTACAAAGCACATGTAATTGAAGCCAAAGGTTTTGGGGGGTATGTAGTGCGGCTCATGTTTTATTCTGTGATTTGTTAATTAATTGTATACAGTGATGCATATGCTAATGCATTATCACTCACATACAATTCAACCTGCAATTTCAATTGTTGACTTGGTAGGGTAAAGTTTCTTCTGGATTGCATTGCTGTTGCCTGTGGAAAACACTACTTTTTCAGGCATTGTTATGATATTCTCAGTCTCAAATACTTAAAATAAATAGATGAGCTCTGAAGTGAAGCTCTTTCCACTGAAGTCAGTGACAGTTTTGACCTTGATACAATGGGCCCTGATTTTCAACAGTTCCAAATGGACTGATGATGAGTATTCTGCATTGCTGACCTCAGACAGTGGAATTGGCTTCTGTACCATTTTGCATGCAAGACAGAAAGCTTCATTAAAATGATCAGGTATCAGATGCTCTGGATAAGCAGCTGGCTTTGTTTTTCTGTTGTGGACAGCAGCTTCATCCATAGAAGTGATTTCTACTATCTGCTGTGATTTTTGTTATATCAAGATGATCAAATTGACTTAGCCATATTATAAAAGGCAATTGAAGACATAATAGATAAAGAAAAGTAATACAAATATTAATATTTAACCGAGAGTGTATTATGGTGATGTTCCTCAGATGAATTAGGATGTAGGTACCCAAATTAAATATAACGGTCTTCCATTATGCATCGTGCACAGAGCTTGGAATGGACTTATGTGGCCTGGTGTGCTACTGGGATGTTTCTTGGGACTCAGAATGCATATTCAAGCTTTTCATCCCTAGAGTGGCTGATGAAATTTGTGTAAGAGGAGGTTTTGGTGGTGCAGCTGAGAATTACTTATGAATACACAAACATGCTCACACAGAAATTCCTTGTAAAATGTGTATTGCTGTAGTCTGAACACTGAACACTTGCAACTCTGCCACTTCAGAGTAAAGCAGCAATTGGAAACGGAATTCCAGGCACTATAAAAACCCTTCTTTGGTGTCTGTTTTCTAATGTACTTCATATTTGTGTGAACACATTGAAATCATGTCCTCGCTCACAGCTTGCACTGCCTTCCCTGCTCTGGGATGCAGGAGGGCAAGCTTTCAGCCTCTGCTTTGTTAGAACAAATCTTTTTTAAAGCTTGCCATTAAAAAAACCAACACCAAACACAAAGGAGTATGAGTTCCAAGGCTGCAACAAGCTGGTTGTATAAGATATTTATCAGCTAAAGTCTGTATATTTGATCTTCATATATTTTTCTTTTCTGGATCAGTAGGATATCTAATTCACAATATGTTAATAATACCAGATCTTCAAGGCATATGGAAGGTCTAAATCTGCCTAGATGCTGAATAGAATATGTATTTTTATCTCAGTATCAAGATATGATTTAGGCTATGTTTATATATACCTTTTGAAGCGTATCATAAAAGAAATATAAACAGTTTATATAGTATTGAAAATGAATCAGAGGCTTTGGGAGAAGAAATCGTATTTACTTTTCATCCTCAGATTTATTTCTTCTTTGTAATGAAATTTTAACTCCAATAATTACTTTGTGTAAAGTGTAAAACCTTAAATTTTATCATTCATGCAAGGTTTTACAATCAGGTGATTAAATTAAACTACTCTGTATAATTTCTGTTAAGGGAAGAATATATCAGTGATTAGAAACTTCACTTTTTTGCACTGTGAACAGAAATTTGGCCATTCATAATCATGCTGTTCCACCTCATTTAGTGCATGCAAAGGAGTAATAAAGGTAAAAACTATTTTCTTACCAGTGTGGCTAACAATCAGAGGTTGAGTGAAGGTGTGAATGCTTTGGAGCAGTTTAGATTATGAAAATCTTGTTGAACATATTTATAGAGATTTAGGGCAGTTGCAGTTTCAGAAGATGAACGTAATCAAATAAATGTTTGACATGATATCCCTAAGGGTTGCAATCAGTATTAAAAGTAAGGCAGTTACTCTAAATCTTGTAAGTTCAGACATCAGTGATTTAAGAGACTATATTTATGTCTATACTCTTCAAAACACCAGTTTGAAGTCTCAGCTGGGTTCTTCCTCTTCTTGGAAACAGAATAAAGATGAGCTGGGTACTTTGTTCGTGATAATGGTGTCTTTTAGGTGTGAAATTAAAATTGGATTCAATTTGCTTTATATTAACATTAAATGCTCACAATTGCTAAAAAAAAAGGGGGGGAGTGTTGGGTGTTCCATTGTGTTTTAGTCAAGAGCATCCCTTTCTGCTATTCTAAGCCTGTTTCAAAAGTGGCAGTGTTTTGGCAAGGCTGGTAAAGCATATATTGTATAATGTGATTTGGTGCTTTCCAGGCTGAAAGATGCTGTATTAGGTAAATAAAAATATAAACACTTTTCTTATTAGTTACAGGCATCTAGTTCAGAAGCAAGACCAAATAGATTGCAGCCTTGACTCTTAAAATTGCCGTAAGAAGTGAGTTCATTTTATGCAGTCTCGGGAACTGATTAATCTTGTGCCAGTTTTCTACGCTCTGTACAATCTAAGGCCTGTCATGAGAATAAATGAATAGTGCACCGTATTCGGCTTCGCTTTTAAGGTCTTTGTTGTGAGATTCCAGATTCTGAAGGTAGCACGCAGTGCTGTTACCCTTCCTGTGGCAAAAAAGGCTGCTTGGAGTGGCACAAAATCAAAACACTTTGGTAAAGAGGAATGCAGCAAGAAAAGCTGAAAAGTCTAAACTGGGGAGTCTTGCCCAGTCCCAGGCAAAGCGGTGGCTGGGGACCTAACAGCCACCCAACCCGCCCCTCTCGGTCCTGACGGCTGAAGCTCTGCTTTCCTGATGTCACCCTGGGAGCCGGGTGTTCACAGACTCCGAGTTCCCCCACCCCCAATGTGGCTGCACAAGTCTGTGAGCTTTTCAGGGGGTTTGGAGGTGGGAAGACTGAAGTTGGATGTAGAGGAATGAACTTTCAAAGCACTGCATGGCAGATAAGCACACAAATCACATTACTCCTAATGGGATTTGTGGGTATATCTTTCATGCTGTGCTTTGAAAATTCATTCCATTCAGTTTATTGACGTGCATGGGGAAAGAAATCAGTCAGCTTGGAGGGGAGTGACCAATTTAAAGAAAAAAAATTGCTTTCTTTTTGGGTCCATCTTGTAGCCCTCCTTCCATCTCCTTTCAAATCTTTAATAATTTATTCAAAAGCAATTAATAATTCCCTCCAGAAGTTTTGCTGCTGATTATAACAAGACATTCATTCATTCATAGATCCTCTGTGGTATTTCTAGAAAATGCTTCTTGGGCTGCATGCTTTAGAGCAAAAGCCCTGCTCTAAACAGTTTATTGTCTAAAAGAGTTTACATGCTGAGGGTGAAATCATGCCTAAGGATTGCTCTCTTACGTTTAAGGTGGTGTGAAGTCAGCTTTCCCTTCCATTGCACTTCAGAAAGGCACAGTACCTCCCATGTCTCCCTGGTGAGAGCACGCCTGGGATTTCTGCCGCAGAGGGGACGCACCCAGCTTCCTCCTCTCCTTACAGAGCGCCCAGAGGCAAAGATAAGGGTCTGCCTCCGCTTATGTCCCAGAAGACGAGGCGCTGAAATTCAGGTGTTGCCCCACCTGTGTTTGTAGGGTCACTCTCTTGGGTTGGGGAAGCGCAGAGCTGAACTGGTAGCTGGGTATTCATTCCATTTGTTGTTTCATGCCTTTACTGGGTGGTCAGACCTCACAGCTTTCCTTGTGGAGTTACAAAAGAAGCTCTGTCTCTGTCGGTGGGAAGCTGTTGTTGTACCTTTAAGTAAAACTATTGAAGAGCTCAGGCAGTTAACAAGAGTCTAAGCTTGTAGATAGGTAACATAGAGAAGTCTGTGTGTGGGTAACAGTAACAGCTTAATTCAGATGATGGAGAAGTGCAGACAGGCATGTTACCAGATATAAAAATATGCAGCAGTGCCGTTGCTGTTACTGGAATTGTCCATTTTTAACATTGTAAGTTTTAAAAATACAGTGACTCTGAGGTCTTGTTCAATGTTACGTGTAGAATAAATAAGACAGGAAAGGGTTTTTCATTGTTCTCTTTAGCCAATTTAACTATTAAAGTTGTGTGTTTCTGTAATGCTTCAAACAATGTTCCCAAATGAACATTAAATTTATTAAGAAACTGCATACCAAATAGCATACTGATGATAAAGATGATTTTTTGAGAACAAATGACCTTGAAAGTAAGCTGTTTGTTGTTGAGCCTCAGTGGTCACAATCAAAAAGCACATGTTCTACAACAGAAATGTTAAATTTAGATCAAGTGATCTATTTTTGAGATGCTGCTTTAACCTCTTCTGCAAACAGCTGCGTGCTCACACTTGGAGGAGACAATACGATCAATAGATACAAGTCTAACATGAAATCTCGAGGATTCTTGATCATTAATATTACAACAGTTCATAAATTCACCAAGTACTGTTAGTCAAGAGAATTTATTTTAATTTTTTCCTGATATTTAATCTCTGATATCAAACGTACAGACTAATTCTTATATCTTTTTTTCCCTGACATCTCCAACAAGATATTTTGAAAATGCTCGTCTCATAAACCTGACTGACTCTGCTTTGCTGCTAGTTAAATAGAGTATTTACTGTTGTGCTGATAAGTACTTACACTAGGTTGAGAAACCTACACAAACTCTGTGGCATGTAAGCTATCTCCATTCTATACACTACGCTCTCCACCTGCTTAGATGTACTGAAGCTGATGCCCTAGGGTACCTGAAAATTATCCTGCTTTTAGGAGACATCTCATGGCATAGAAAATCAAGCGTCTGCCTGTGACGCGTTGATCTAAATGTTCCCTAGATTGTCTGGGATGGAGGATAGTTAGGACATGCTTTGGTACAATATAGCAGAGAAAAATGCAGCAAACCCCTCCAGATATGTTGAAGCTCATGGATACACCAAGGAGTGTTGCATACATGTGGAGTCAGCTGTAGTGGGTCAGCTAAAAGTCAAATAATTCATTCATTTACCTCTAGCATCCCAAGTGGCTGTCTGGTAAGAATGGGCAAATCATACATGTATTTTTCCTACTGCTCTTCCAACCCCTGGTTCTTCTAGGTCTTTCCTGAGATGAGGGGAGGTGGGATAACAATATTCCTTGTTTTGTTCCCTCTGCCCATAACAATGATTGATTGACATTTTAGGGAGCTTCTATCATCAAGCCCAAAACTTTCCTTTCATTGCAAAATGCTCGGTGCTCATTATTTTATATGTGGAGTTCAGATTCCTCCTCTCCAGTGTGTTAATTCTTCTTAACTGGGTTTGAAATTCATCTGCCATTTTATGGCGCGGTGACTTGGTTGCGCTCTGTCCTTACGCAGTCTCGGTCAGTCCTTGAGTAAAGCAGTATCAGCAGCAGACTCTTCTCCCTTTGGAATCCTATCATGTCAAGAGTTTGGGTGCTTCAGACTTTCCTAAGGATACTATGTGAAAAACGGCAGGTGTCCACCCAGCGAGGCTTGTTACTTGTTTTGCATTTAGACAAAGGCCTGGGAATGTGATGTTTTTTTCTGAGATCTCTTGGATACCCCCAGGAGGACTCTGGCATCCTGGTCACAGTCACACTAGGTATTCAAGGAAGAACAAAATGTTCTGGCAGTTTGTCCACAATGTTAGGAGAGACTTCACTATTTCTCTGTGAAGGAAAGATGATACTTGCTCACATTGTTTATTTTAAGACTACTTTCAAGTACCAAAGACTTCCATTCTTTGGTAATGACTTTTGGGTACTCTGATATTTGTTGAAGTGGTGGAATTGCAGGTTAGAACTTCCTGGAGATGCTGTCCCTTTCTGCTGGTAACAGCCTGGGAAGGGACATTAGGGCAGTTGTGAGTCCAGGTCCTTGGATGCAGCAGCTCTCTTTAGTACACGTACTCCGGCCTAGCCGCAGGCTGACAGCACCTGGGTTTCTCCTGCCACAAATGCAGCCAAGAGCTGGCCAGCAGAATTACCAAGCAAAGGCTCTGTGGCTTACTGAAATCTGACTTGGTCTGGGGTATTTAGTGCCGAGTCCAGATTTTGTGGGAGAAGACTTTGACATCTTGTCCGTGGTGATGCGATACCTGGTACTACATCACACTTGCGGAAGTGCCCATCTGACCAAGCCAGCTGTCCTCTCTGTTCAGTTTCCATCAATCCCAAACCATGCTTAGTTCAGCAAATTCTGATTGTGTCTGTGAGCCGTCTTGTAACCTCTTTAGATGTGAGAGGAGCTAGGGAAGGCTCCTTGCTCTTCCTGTCACAGCTACCCAGCAAATCTGTGCTTCTCAGACAGACCTGGAAGCCTGAAGTGTTTTCAGGCACCATGCAAGTTCTCCCCTGCAGCTCCTCCACTGCTCTTTCCTGACTTTGAGCCCTGCTATTCCTGTCTCAGGCATCTCTGGAGGAGAGGCTGTCAGTTGTGATGAATTGTGCACTCATTTTGTAATGGGGGCAAGGCACCCCTGGGGAACAGGCCGAACACACTCGTTTCACTTGTGACTTGGGTTGAACTTGAACCTATTTCTCCAGAGGCACGGTAGTACAACATTGAATTACTGTGTTCCTTGTATTTTAGTAACTGTTATTTTATTAATAATAATTGAGATCAGTAAGATCAGTTTCTAGTATTCCTGGAGTCCTGTCACATGTTCAAGAAGTAATAGCTAGCAAAGAATCACGAGTCTCAGCTGAGTAATGTTTACTACAAAGAAAGCATTCAATAATGTTTAATTACTTTTTAATTTATTGGGATACATTTATTCAAGTTACCTAGGTGACCCATCTATATGCACCCAGAAGCATAAAGCCCTAAACTTGTTTTGCATCATACAAACACTGTGGTGTATTAAAACAACATATAGGCCATATGGAATAAAACCTAGATGTAAAGATAGTTCTTTCAATATATATAACTTACATAAACATTAAATTTATATATTTTTAAAAATATATATGTTTATATTTTATTTATAAAAATATAAATAGAATTACGTGTTGCTAAGATTTATTAGGTACCTTTTGGTTCATCATGCCTGTGATACTGAATTTCCAACAAGCAAGAGGTACATATCTCCCAGACCCAAGTGGGAAGGTGGAGTAGGAATGGGGAAACGGATGGACATTAGGAAAGTACAGTGGAGAGAAGGGGTAAGTGCTCATCCTGATTCTGCCCTTCCTGTTGCTAGGCACCGAGTTGTAGCACGTGAAGACAGCAGAGGTGTCTCATATTAAAAATACATGGTCAGGAGTGACAAGAGGGCACAAAGGGAAGGCTGAGGGCTGTCTGAGCTTGGAAACCATGGAATGGAGCAAGCTTTGGGTTTATGGACAGGAGAAAAGACTGAGGAGAGGGGAATATGGAGACGCTACTGGGTCCTAGAGAACACTCACGAGAAATTTGCATGGAAGTTTAGTCATTTTTCTGTAGATTTGTATACCTTTGGGGATTTCTTAAAATAATGTGTGATTCACTCCAGCAACCTCTGTCTTATATAAGTCTTAGATTGATCCCTGACAGCTCTACCACCTGGAGTGATGAACTCCTCCTCTGCTTTTGTTCTTGATGGTGTGCAGGTTTGGCTTCCAGGCGCTTTCGCTCTGTGTGTATGAGGGTGTTGCAGGGGTGGGAGTGAGAGATTGAGTATTACCTTTTACATAAACCTTTAAGGTTTTACTTCAGAAATTCTTGGGTTTATATTCTCATTTTTTCAAAGAATATAAACACACAGTTCTCTATCCTGAGTTACTAGATGTTGGTGTTAAATGAACCAGATGAATTCTGACAAGCTCAGTGTTTAAAAATCAGGTATTAGAGACAAGAACATTGAAAATACATCCATTAAATAAGGAAGGGAAAAAAGCAAGCCATCTCAAATAATATCTACAAAGCATTCATATGTACTCTGTAAAATACAATTTATGACTGCACTGTGCATTTAACAGATAAAATTGCGATTTTTGTGTTTTAAGTCTTCGGGGATATGTTTGTTCCTGAAGATTAATTTAATAAAAAAATGCAGAGCTCTGGAAATGCATTTTGGAAAATTAGCACTCATCTTGTGATGATCAGCTTTGGATCTTGCTGAATATCCCCACTCAGCTCTCTGGTGAAAAGGTGGCCAGTACTGTCATATGAGATGAAAGTGTGTCCTTGGGGGAGAAGACAAAGCCACAGCAGCACAGATTATTTAGTTGGACTTTTAAAAAGAAGAAAACAAAATACAATAGAATAGAATAAATAGGAAGGAAGCATAAACTCACCAGCCCCTGAATTTCTCATCTGACACACATGCACTCAACTTCTGAGTGAATCCCTGTATTTCTAATTAAACGGGCTTCTACTTATTCCTTTGCTGGAGGCATTTTGTTTGATTAACAGAACAAAAGGTTAATCATATAAATTTGCCATCTCGTAGCGTTCAGAAGCAGGATAGAAGAGGTAGCTCCTGTGCTCCCTGCTCGGCTGCCAGTCAGGTTTGCTCTACGCAGTGCAAACATGGAGCTGTCCCCCAGGCCCCTGTGACATACTTTTCTCGAGGTATTTGTGGTAGAAGGTGAATGTTCCTCCTGTGTGTGACTTCAGTTGTCTTGGTGGAAGTTTGTGGATCACGTAATGGATACGTGAGCTGTGCAGGAGACTGTCGTCTCTGTGAGGAACTGCAGCAGATGTGCAAATCCCTGCCCGTTAGGAAGGAGCTCTTATTGCTCCTACCTAATGTGCATCTGTGATTAAAACCAAGCAATAGAGTTATTAATGAAATCACGGCATACTTGGAAGCAGATGGATCAAGGTTTTTCTTAAGACCATGTTAAGAAGGTCTTTTTTTTAATTCCTTGCCTGAATTTACCTGGTAATTGTAAGCTAGCAACTATAATTCCCTTGGACAGACTACTGGTTATGATTTTCCTGTCTCCTAGTTGTTACAACTGGTTCAGGCTCCAAGGAGCAGACTTTGGTCTCTAGAAGTGACCTGTGTCTATCATTATGTTCACAATAAAACCAAAATAATTCCAAGTTGTAATTGGCACACCGAGAGTTTAAAAGACAGAAATCTCACTCTCCTGTGTGACTTCGTTTTGGGGCTCTGAAATGCACTTCATGGTGCTGCAGTCTGCTTTCAGGGGTGGGCCAGCTGTGCTTGGGAGCCCTGGTCTGAGTGCACGTCACATGGGCATTGCTGGCAGCGCAAACACGCCTCAAGCCACCCACTACCTGGCATCCCCCGGCCCTCACACATTTATGGCACCAATGATGTCTTGCTCAATGTGGAGGGTCTGTATGAGTTAGTGGCTCATTTGTTGTTTGAGCCTTATGACTCGTTTTTCAGTTTCTTTACCACCAAGAAAATTAATTGCTTAAGATTAGACTGGAAAGCCTTTTAAAGCATTTCATTTGGCAAAACAAAAACATTGCAATTAAAACACTTCATCCCACGTTAAATCTTTGTATATTTTCCAGCATTTCTTAAATCTCTCCTAGGAAGAAATTTGGGGTATTTCCTTGCCACAGCATCCTTTTCAGGTTCATACTTGGCAATTTTTTAAATACCAGAGGCTTTAATATATTTTCAATTTTTGTTTCCTAATAGAAAAACATTGTGTACGTTCAGCGTGGACACAAAATGTGCCAACGGTGTCTCTTGACTGTCATTGCTAATCTTAGACATCTGCTTGGTCTGTGATGTTATGGTTTGGTCACTCAGCATGGATTGTGTGCTGAGGGGTTGCCAGGAGTTGGAAGAGATGGATTGTGGGAGCAGGGGGTGCTTTGTTTGTTTTTCTTGGGATTTAAGAACACGTATATGAATCGGTCACATCTAAATGGATTCCCTGTATTCAGAGATTATCTGAGTGACGTCTCAAGCGCTGTAGCTTGGCACTCCCATGATAAGTCTTTTGCTTTACGTATCCCTAGTGTTTAAGCTCTGAACACCTCGCTGTGTTCTTTTGTGACCATTCCAGCTCTTCCACAAAATGTCTGCTAATCATTTGACACTGCAGAAGTAAACGATGAGGATGCCCACAATCACACATATTTTCTGCCCTAATCTGACAGCGAACCCCCTCAAGCAGCATTTCAGTGTACGGCTGACAGTGCTGTTCTCTGTGGTGTGTAGGGTTACATACATTCTGCGTAAACAGGGAGAGTGCTGATGGGGATGTGGCAAAAGTGACTACAAACAGCTTTGTGAGCTTTCCTATTCCTCACCACTCCTCTGTTTTGGGAGGATGCCACGGGCATTGTATGATGAAAGTATGGAGATGTATTCAGGTAGGTTCAGTTTATACAAGGTGAAGATGCACATAAATCCGCCAGCTGAATGATTCAGACCTGTCAAGTCTCATGCATTATGCACAGGACTTATTCAATTAGCCCTTTTCACAGTGCCTATAACTCATCCACTTGCCAAGGCGATGCCATGGCCGTTCTCCCCCTCTGTATTTTACGTGTCGGGGCGGCTGCGTGACCTCGGCTGTACCTGTGAGGAGCAGGGACACCTTCCCTGTCTGGGACTGCACTGGCTTCTTGCTCGTGGCCCAGGCAGATGAGTTTTGGGCACTGAAGTCTTGAGCTCAGACGACTGGTGGAGACCTGGGCTTGTGGAGAAGGTTTTATCTACACGATGTAGACTAGGGCTGTTCCATCTCTGGTTTTAAATAAGCTGTAACAAGTACAAAATGGTTGTGTTACACTGTCACTAGCACACATCGGGGAAAGCTGATTTTAGAGCCCAGACATGGAGTAGTGTTTGTGGTAGCACTTTGTTTCCAGGAGGGTCCGTGTCCCTGTAATTCGTGCATTGGGAAGGCCGTGCTGCTCCACGCCGAAGGCCGGACAAGGTGCTTATCTGTGGGTTGGATATGCTCCTGCGAGCGTTGTTCCTTGTCTGTGTCTGTAATCTCGAAGATCTGGTAACTGAACACAACTGAGGCAGGTTGATGCGGCTCCTCGCAGCTGTACTGGGGCTGCTGCTGCTGCTTTCCAGCCTGTTAACGGTCCCCTGAGCCCCGGGGGCCTTCCCGTGTGTCCCAAAGGCCGCTTACCCAGATCAGCTGCAGCCTCCCCGTCCCCCCACCCNCTTTGTGTCTCGGCAGCGATGCACCTCCTGGGGCTCAACTGGCAGCTCCAGCCGGCGGACGGACACACCTTCCACAACGGGCTGCGGCCGGGGCTGCCGGGCGCGGAGGACGGGGCGACGGTGCCATCTGGAGGCAGAGGTGAGGCTGCGGCTCCGGGCTCCGCTCCGCGGCTCGCCCGGGCACCACGCGGAGGTGCCGCCGGGCCGCTGCCTGGCGTCGGTGGCCGGTTCGGAGGCCGGTTCGCCGCCCGGCCGAGCCCGCTCTGTCCCTCCCTGCATCGCGACCGGGATCGGGGCCGGCCGGAGCCCCGGCTGCCGCACCCCAAGAGGGGGTTTGTGGCGCTGTGTGCGGTCTCCGGTGTGGCGTGAGGAGCGGGGAGAGGGCAGGGACTCGCTTCCAGCCAGCACCAGGGCCGGGGCAGACTCTGTTCTCTTCTCCGATATAACTACTACAGCACCTCACGGATCGCAGAGTTCGACCCTGGTAAATAATCTGCCTTTGGGTGCAGGTGTGAGCGGTGTGGGCACAAATGGATTTTATTTTTCCTCTTAAAGCAAAACTGTATTCCTGTGGAGGATGACAGACAGGGCAATGGAAAGAGTGAGATTTGGAAGCAAATACATTCTTAAACTTAAAAAGTACACGAGGAAGTATATAGAAACCACATGCCAGGAAAAGGACTGTAGTCATTCAAACTGACTGGTTTTTACTGGTGAGGTTCAGGTGTTTTCTTTGCCCCAGGGCTTCCCCTCGCTGTTGCAGAAAGGACAGGAAGAGAGAACACCTGATGGCCCCAGTGTGGAGTGGGGTGTGACGGAGCAGAAGCAAGAGCGTTTGCTGTTGGTCAGCACAAGAGTTTGGGTCAGAGCTGAGCACCGTCCCGCTCTCAGGACCTGCAGCTTGCGTTGAGCTCACTGTTTGCCCAAGCAAGCGTTAGAAGCAAAGGCTAACACAGGGGTGGGTGTGTTGGAAAAATTCGGTTAATGCTAGGAAAAGAAACTGAGTTGTTCTTTGGGGTACCTGATCATTTAAGGGATTTGCCCCTGTTTTCAGTTAAACACTGCTGCATCTCAGCTTCTTTTTCATGGAGGGACGGATTTTGGCTTCCTCCTTTTCAGGAAATCCTCTTCTAGTGGTAGAAAAAAAAAAAAAAATCAACACTGTAGGAGTTTTGGACAGTGTTTTGTTGGCTTGGCTTTCACCTCTGACTGATTGTAGGTCGATCTGCACATCCCTCAGTCCAAGGCAAAATGCCGATGTTACTGCTGAGCTTGTCCCAGATTGGGCACAGGTGAGGGACCCTATGGTTTTGGGCAGGAACCTGAAGAGCTCAAGTCTGCAATTATGGTCACTTAGCAGACAAACTGCTGCGCTTAACAGTTTCCAAATTCCCTCCCCTGCAGCTTTGTGTTGCCGTCTCTGAGCAAATACAGGGCAGGAGAATTGGTGAGTTGGAATGTGCTCATCTGCCAAGGGCACTTGAGTGCCAAGGTGGGCAGTTTGTCCCAGCCCCACTCTAATTAGCTGTGCTCATGTGAAGAGGCTGAGATGCACTATTTGGGGAGCAGTACCTGCCTGTAGAGCAGGGAAGGAGTCAGAACTGCTGGTTATGTAATCAGCTGCTGCAGTTAGTTACCTTTCCTTAGAGCAAGTTTACTTGTGCTGATGTTTTGTAGCAGGTTGCTGAAATGATGATAATATGGGGAAAGAACAATATTTAGGCAAGCAATCTTCTGCAGTGAATAACAGGTTTGGATGAACACAAGGAATATGTACAAGACAAATTCTCGTAGCAGGGAAAGGCCAGGAGTTTTTTCTACCTCACCTTTCCTTTTATTATGTCCAAGTTAATATTGCTATCCTGGCAGTTTTTAGGAGAGCCTCTGACAGCTTTTAACACAACAACCATTCCAGGGCTGAGGGCTCTGGCTGTGGAGAGTGACCTTTCCATAATTGACACAACTCAGGATGAAGCCATTCTTTTCAAAACATGGGTCTCCCAAAGAAACCTTTAACCCCTAGACTGAGAACGGCCACTTAAGCACAAGCTGTGCCTACTCAGCAAGCAAGGCATTTTAAAGGAGAGCAGTTAGGATGGGGGAAAAAAAAAAGAAAAAGCACAGATATTTCGATTTGATCTGTTTGTTCCTTATTAAGAGACTAAATTCTGGTATGAAATAATAAAACTGCAATTTAATAGGAAAGCAAATTACTTTATTACTGCATTTTCCTATCTGAGTGAAAACAAAATCCACTATTAAGATAACACAGTTGCAGGTTTTTTGTAATTACATACTACATCTTGCTAATACTGGGGATGTCTGAAAGGAGCAGGCAAGTGGGATGTGTAGAAATATTCTCAGTGCTGCTGTAAAACTGCAAGTGAAGTCCACCCTGCTCTGCCTGTAGATGGAGCAGGATATAGTGTTCTGGGTGTTGCCTTCAGGGTCTGGAAGTTGTCCTCAACTGGCATATAGAGTAAAAGTAAAGAACAATTCCTTTCTTAATGAAATTGATATGGTAGTATCCCTTCATAGTACACATCTAGTTATCAAATTCAACATTTTAAATATAATCGCAGTCATAAAAAGAAGAAAGTTCAATTTGCTGTTATATTTGACAGCATCTTACTTTCCTGAGATGGAGACATACACACACACACATTTCTACTCATCTAGCAGAAATTTGCCTTAAACAAATATGGAAGGCTAAACTCAGCAATCATTGTGAAGATGTATAGGTTGCCTTCAGCTCTCTCCAGATCATGCTGGGATCTCTGCCAGGTGCTGCAGCTCCGAGTCACATGTTGGTTTGCACACAGAAATGAGTGTTTTCAAATAGCTATGTTTTTTTACTAGCAATGCAGCAGAGAGGCGATGTCCAAGGATTAACTGTGTAAGGAACATCTGGAGGGAACTCTTTTGTCATGCTGGAAAAGATAAAACGGTGGAAAACTACCACCTCATTAACAACTTGAATCTTTTGGTTTCTGCTGTTGCCTTTCAGCTTTGAAACACATGATCAAAGTGTAATAACAATCAATGTACTTTAAATGTCACTTCCGTTACCTGCATTCAATTTAATCAAGACATGCCATCATTTTCCAGGTGGATTAATCTTACAAAGTAGTTATGTGGCTAATGCAATGTAGATCTTAATTAACACGTTAGCAAGCAGAGGTATTGATGTGGACACTACGAAGGCTTGCAGTGTGGTTGTCTGACAGCACACCAGGCTCTAGCACTGCCTTTGCAGAAGCAGTGTCTGAGTTCAACAGAATATGAGTTTTATTTTTGTGGTTTTGCTGATGGTGATAGTGTGAGCTGCTGTGTTTAAAGTGATGAAGTGTACGATGTACCATCAGAGAAGATTATGCTGATGAAGAGATTTATGCTAGTATGTTTGTTCTTTGTGAAACACAGTGAACTAACGGATCTTAACTTCATTTCAGTTATAATTTGCTTTTGATTATGAAAAGATTGAATCTTGTACAGCCGTGCCCACACAAATGTGAAGATGTGCCTAAATTTATAGGTGGATCAGGGTATTATTAATCATGTTCCTTAATTCCACCTGCAGGCCCAGATGGTTTGACTGCAGCCCAGCCAGAGCAGTGCTCTTAGGCAGACATGGAAATACACTCTTTGCCAGAATAGAAATATGGGATGCTGACCAGGAAACCTGAGATTTTGGGTTTGTTTCAGAAGCTGTTTTAGTGGACGCTGAAAGCTCATACAAATTCAGAAGCTTCCTTCCTCACTTCACAAAATAGAGCTCATTAGTATCTCAGCATCTTCAGCATAACTGAAGTTCAAGATGTGTCATAACAGCTTCTCCAGACAAACTCTAATTTCCTGGCTTTTTTACTTTATTATAGCTCTGGGAATTTGTTTTGCATCAGCAGTCATTCTATTGTACACATTTCAAAAAGAATCTGTTTTCATTTGGGTCCTAGGGCACTTCAGGTATTAGTAGAAGGTATTTTGAAGCATAATTTCATATAGGAAGTGATCAGTGTGGTAATAGTGCATAACACATAGTATTTTATTATTTTTTTCCCCACTGAAGAAATTTGTATACAAAAGGAATTTTCTACTCTTTTTTTTGTTGAAAAAAAAAAATCAAGCTCTCGGTGAAAGCCCTGGTAATTCCTACACATTCTTATGTGGCAAAAAGTCAGTGGAGTGTATTTTTATATCAAATGGTTTCCTTTTCGCAGCTGTATCGTAAATTTCTTTGGAATTCAAGTCAGCTGTGAAAAATCCCTAACTATATAACTAACAGCAACAGAAAAATAGGTTAGATATAAATCACTGCTGCAGTCATATCTTTCCTTTTGTTTTTAAGAGATGCAGAGATACGGGAGAAGAAGTGAAAAGGAATTCTCTTTAACCAACACTGGTGATACTTATTCCTTGTGTATAACTTGAAATTGTCCAAGTTGTCTAGGTAGTTGGTTATGTATCCGTTGGAATGGCTATTCTGCTGGATATTTTTCAAGAGTTTTATCACGACACAATGTACAGTCATCACCGTTACAAAGGCACACAGTCGAACCGCTGGAGCTAATTGCTGCTGGAATGTGATGTCTGCACTGTGACACTGCTGGTAGCCAGATGTGGTTTTTATTTTTAAATTTTAACTACAGTATGGGAGAGGAGCCTATAATAAATACTCGAGTATATCTGGTTTCAGTGTAAATACAGTTCAGCCTCCATAGCTGACACTGCTTGACACCAGTTAAATTAAAGGCTGACTGGGCATGTCCTGTCAGCTGCCACCTTGAGACTGACCTCCAGCTCAGCGATGAGCCCCGCTGACAAGTTAGCAAGGGGGGTTGCGTTGCTGTTGTCATGTGTTGCCTACTTGATAGCTTCATAGGCAAATATACTTGAGTGCTAAAACAGTCTTTTCAAACGTATATGCCAAAATAGTAATTCAACTGGGTAAATAACACAGCAGTTTAAATGAATAAGTGTTATTTAGTTGATAAATATATGTTTGACTGAGCGATTGAAATGGCTCCCCTGGGTAAGATGAAGAAGTATGCTTTTAAAACTCTCTTTTGTAGATATTTATAGAGAGAAAATCACAGGGAGGAAAAAAAATCAAGTATCCATGGCGTTATGAGATAAACAGATGAAACTGCAACAGTCACTCACGGCAGCAATAATGATGCTGGGATGTGTTTGTTCGCAGCAGTATGAATTGTTCGGGTTAGTCTTTCTTCCCAGATTTGTCAGTTTGTCACATCTGTAACTTCACTTAAATGCAGTTGATGTTCTTTGAATGTGATCTGCAGTGGTCCATCAGCATGGAAAAGCTGCTAAAAATAGCTGGAGGGAGTAAGTCGGTTGGCAAGATGCATTTGCTGCATTAGGAGGTGAAGACTGAAGGGACCTATAAAAAAGTTTTAGTCTCTAGAGACAGAGTTTATAAGTGAAGCTGTTAGTGCAGAAAAAGCCATTGCAACTATAAAGCAGGGATGGTGTGCTGCTTTACAGGTTTGAAAAAATAAACTTAAGCCAGTTGACTAATAAAAGAGCTTCAGTGGTCATATCTACTTTGCTTTTCATTTCTGTATTTCTGACTTGGGGGAGAAGGAACAGGAAGAGGCCAAAGTTGAGATACCACCTCAGTAGTGTTTATATGACTGCTCCACATCATTCATCTTCAAGGTGAGAATTGTTAATTGGTAATTGTTAATATCTCCATTTTACAAGTAGTCATCTGAGAACATCACAGTCATGACAAGCTCGGGTGCACTACTTGGTCTGGTGCCCACAAGAGTTACTCAGAATTTATGAGAGTATGATTCAATAATGCCCAATCTTTAGAACTCTGATGGCTTGCTAGACTTCAGTTGTTAGTTGAACTTGCAAATATAAAAAGTACATTCTAGTACAAACTTCAGTAATTTCTAACTTGTGACATTTCAACATTATAATGTAGAAACATAAGAGCAAGGATCTCAAATGCTAAATTTTTAAAAACAAAGATAAGGAGCCCTTTCAGCATGCTGGAGATGAGGCAGCAGCTGCTTCTCAGACATGGCATGGGCTGGATATAGAGCAGAGGCATGCCATGGACCAAAAATACAGGCTTGAAAACAAGGACTCATCCACCCATCCCATTCTTCATTGTAGGTGAAGTATATCTTGATTGCTTGTGATAGTTGCTCATTTAACCTTGTCTTAAAATCCTCTGTGGTGAACCTCCACAGCTGTCACAGGTCTCTTCCTAGGTAGATTCTCCTGAGACACTTAAACATTCCAGGAGTGGTTTGGACAACTAGAAATAGATCATCTATGTTATAGAGCAAAATAAGAGGATCTGTAGGGAGATGCTTCCAAAGATAATGGCCAGAATCGTTTCAGTATTAAAAACGTGAGTCATGTCTCTGGGCTGATTGAGAATTACAAATTCATTATGTCTCATCTGCAGCTTTCACCAGTTTCTAAGCTAAAATTGTCATGCAAAATACAAAGAATTGGTCTTTTTTCTAATATTTTTTGTTCTGAAAGTTTGATATCCAGTATATTTGTTTATCTGAGGTGCATGCTGTTGAAGTGGGAAGGCAAGTCTGGTTCTCTTGATGGCTGGAATATTCTCTTTTCACCCTAATTGATGTGTTTGAGGAGCTTGACTTCTAAAAAATGCCCTTTCCCAGATAGAAAACAGAAATTTTGAAAACCAAAGGAGGCTAAGGCTAAATTCATCCAGAAATACAAAATCTTGAACCTCCATAAGAATTATATTTATCTGTAAAGTTATTTTTCTGGGGACACTTGGAAACAATGTAACTAGCAAAACTCATTGGTGATGGTGTTTTGGAGCTTCTTTACTAGCCAGTGAATCCAGAATCATGAGCAGACTGGGGTGGCCTTGCCGTTGGTGTGCCCGGTGAGCTTGCTGCGGTGGCTACAGGTGGGGTACGAGGGCTGAAGCAGCATCATTTCTGTTTGGTGCAGGTCAGAACCACATTGCTCATTAACTTGCAAAGCACATGCATGCATGAGGACATGGCATTTTCTAAACATTATTCTGTGGCTAGGCTGTTCATGTGTGTTAGTAGCCATTTCAGTACTTAATAGCTCTGGTTTTTATATATATGTTTATATGTGTGTTTATGACATGAGGTAAGTGGATATAAGCTTCATAATTTTGAACTAATTGGAATATTAGATTTGTGCTGCTAATAGAAGTCATGTTGCTGAATGTACATGACCACTGCTCCACTGAATTCTGCAACTGTGTTAGAAGTCTAAAGTGTTATGTACATATATACACACTGAATTAAAAGGTATCGCCTGAAGAAACTAAACAAGAAGTAGTTTACAACTGCTTCTGGTTTCCAGGCTTTTCAGATTGTCAGGCTTTTACTGCTTCTGATTTTCTGATTTTACAAGGCTTCTGATTTCAAACAGATCTAAGCTCCAGATTCCCTCCAATTTCACATGCAGATTTCAGAAACAGATTATACTTGCTGACTTCAGTATTCTTTAAGTCCAAGATTTCCACTAGCTGACATGGACTGGAGCAGCTTTATTATGACATAAACCAAATTGCAAAAATTCATTGAGTACAAGGAGTCTCTGGACAGAGCCAGGATACTGGAAAAGGCACTGGTCTATTAATCTTCTCACCTTCTATTATTTATACAGCTTTTATCATATAATAATGCCTCCTGTAATGCTTCCTGCAAATGGCTTTTTCTCTGACTTATTTGTATGACTGTGGATATACTGATCCTAAAGAACAAGATTCTTCAGAGAGTGTCAAGGAGTAAAGTGTCAGATTAGGTACAGTTGATGTCCATTTAAGTATGTGGTCTGCCCCCAAAGAGATAATTTGCAGCACGCTTTTTGAGCATGGGGAAAAAAACTGTATTGCCATTACCATAAATTGAAATTGTGAGGTGTAATTTTGTACTCGAAGGAGATGATGGAGCCTCTCAGTCTTAGGCTGATTCCCAGCTCAGCCAGTGTTTCCAGAACACTATTTGGCAGTGGTTTTGTGTGCTCTGTACTGTTTTTTTCCACGTGGGTGAGGACTGATTTAAATTCTAGCAAGGTGGTGCCTGACTTCATTGAGTCAGGAACTTTGAGAGATGCTCTGTTGCAGTAATCCTTTAGAAAGGAGCAATGCATTTTATAAAGTACCCCCTGTCTGAAGCTGACTGATCGGTCTGTTCCTGGGTGGCTCAGAAGTCACGTTGCTGGACCTTCTCAGCCATTTTCCTTTCTTTGCAGCAGCTCCTGCTTTCTTTCTTCCTTAGTGCTGTAAGGTCATTGTCAACCCATAAACACAGAAATGAAAAAAGTTGCCAAAAGCTGTCTAGCAGTTGGTATTCAGAGCATTCTTTCACCGTTTCAAAACACCACTGACATAATATCTGTTTCATTATGTACAAGTGTAAGTGCTGCTAACATAGATAATTTGGAATCTATAATTGAAACCCTGCTATTGCAGCACTCTCAATTAAAGACAGTCAAGATGGCAAAGCTGTTATGTACTTACCTGCTGGAATTATGTGTCATTCTGTGCCATCCTGGTACATTCAGACAGAGCTGGAATATATTTCAAAAGTAACTCATTGTTTATTGAAAATAGCGTTACGCCATGAAAATTCCATAATGTGGAGCTTTTCACTATTACTGACAGTTGTATCAGAGGGATCCCAACCATCCAGCATGTACTAATGATACCTTTAAATTTCACTGATTGCTAGCAGATATTTTCTGTGGGGTTTTTTTGTCTTCATAGTGCCGATTGCAATAAAATTATTACAAATATTTTTAAAATAGATTTGCCACCGTGCTGTTTGGGGATACGGAACACACAATCAAACCTTGCTTTATGCTGTAGCTTGAAAGCACTGCTAACTCTGCACGTATCACCCTCCATGTTTAAAGTATGTGTGGCCTCAGAACCACCCTGTTCAGCTGAGAACAGAAGGGATTTGCACCATGTTTTAGAGGTTGACTGTTTCGTGGACTGGAAGCCAGAGCACTCAACCAGAAAGGTCGGGTATCTTGTCTTCAATAATGCATGCTGAAGAACCGTCAAGTGATGGATATTAACTAACTGCAGCATGAGGGAGAAAGACTTGACAGTCCCTGCTTCAGGCAGAGGAGAGGGAAAAGGCAGCACATGGAGATGTGCTCATTCTCTTTCGGGAGGGAGAAGATGCACGTCAGTGTACAAACACCATCCTCTAAATCCTCTTGTGTGCATTTCAGTTCTCCCATCTATGACCTGGAGTTTAGTGGACTACTTTACTATGTAAAGCAATGGTAATCAAAATTAGCAGTTGGTTCATTTAGACTGAAGTTACCCCTTAGTTCACCTTTCTGATAATTTTTTTTATAGCCTGGTTGCATACAAGTTGTAGCTGAAAAGAGCACGGGGATATTTGTATGCGCTTAATTGGCTCTGCGGTTACTGTATTTGATCAGTAAAGAACAATCACAGAATTAAAGGGTTGGAGGGATTAGGACACCACAGATGCTCCACAGAAAAAGGTTCATGGCCTTTTTACTTCAAATGTAGGAGGCAAATTCTTGCATACCAATGGAAACAAATGGCAGAGTGCATCCGAATAAGAAAGTCAGTCTGATTTTATAGTAGGCGTTAGTGCAAATGTTCATCTTGAATGAATAAAAATACCTGTATGAAAAGCAGTTATGTGATTTGTAATTGCTTTTTATTTTGCAGGACCATGGGTCACTAGGAATAGCAGCATAGATAGTGGAGAAACAGAAGTTGGCCGCAGGGTCACCCAGGAAGTACCCCCTGGAGTTTTCTGGCGGTCTCAGATCCATATCAGCCAGCCACAGTTCCTGAAGTTCAACATATCCTTAGGGAAGGATGCTCTTTTTGGTGTCTATATAAGAAGAGGACTCCCACCATCACATGCCCAGGTACTTTACCAATGTATTTGTTTGCTTTAAATGTCAAAATGCAAAAGTTTAGAGTGTCCGTGTGAGGTCTGTGTTGGAGCTTTCAAAGCTCAAGTTTAGGGATTCTGTGCAGTATCCTGGGAATTACTGAATTGGTGATATTTGACTGAACACCCTGGTCCTAAGGTTTCCAGGTTGTTCCATACCTCAGCAGTCTCCACGGGTTGTCGGAGTGGCGCTGCTGGGGTGGGCAGAGCGTTTGGCGTCGCTGCTGCCCAGCCCTATCAGAGAACAGAAGGCAGTGGGGGGGGGGGTGGTGAGAGCTTCAGTTTGACTAGATTTCTCGTAAGGGCTATGCTTAAGTATAATGGGGTAAGTCTTGCAGTTGGAAAACCCAATTCTTCTTGATTTCTAACCAGCCCAGAGATAGAAAAGTCAGGAACTCTGCATTTTTACAGTGACCTTGCAATACAGAGCTGAGGGCTGTAGGTAGGTAGTTTTAAAGTCAGTGAACCCAAATTTAAGTATCCTTTTCTTCTTGGACATGCAGTGGGTGGTTTTTTCTCTCTGGTGAGAAGATAAAGCCTTGTTTTCTGTTAAGAGAAAAAACTTTTTATCATATTCAAAACTCATTAAGGTGAATTGAAGGATTCCCATTTACTTAGATTAGAACTGTAATGAGAAATAACATATTTGCTGTTACACATATGAGAAGGAAAGAGCCTCCGTTCTCCTCCAGCTCCTAATATTCTGTGATTCTTTGGACAGCAAGGGAAGCAGAAATAACAACCAGCTCTGGGAAAGGACCCCTTCCTTCATGCATACCCTTACTCCTAAAAATTGGTGGTTCATTCAGAATTTATTGCCTTTACTTAAAATGCTTTATTAAGTTTATGATTTTTAAAAATCAAATGTAGAAGTTCACCATCTCTTTTGGGAAAGCCCCATTTAACATTTTGAGATGCTTTGCTCTGATTTGCAAAAATCTACTGCTACTTTGTTTGGTTTGTTTTCATTTGGGTGAGCAGACTTCAGTTACATAAATGGTTAAAACACATCATCTAAGCTGAAGGCCCAGAGGCTTTAACATAATTGCATTGCTACGTACCGCCTGCAAGGAGATAGCAACCCTGACTGACCTGTGTCCATGTGCATGTACAAACTCATGCTACAAACAGTGAACCAATTAATTTTCTGGGGAAAAGTACACTTAACTGAGTTCTGGCTCTGCTTCCCAGTGTGCAGCAAATTTACAGAACTATTCAGCATTGCCTCTTGTTCCATGGTGTTTGTCTGAATTGAAAACCAAAATCTTTAAACTGAGTCAGGAGGAAAGGAGAGAAGAGGTTTACAGAGGTTTGACCTCTTCTTCTCAGAATTTGTGAGCAAGGAGTGTTGACTACCCAAACTCCATCACCTTGCTGTAGCATGCTCTTTCCACGATGCTCAGTGAGTTATTGAATGGATAGATCCAAGTGGTAGGCCCGGGGGGGCTGGGCAGGCAGGTGGTTTTCCATGCAGGTGGAGGTTAGCATGCAGCACCCTGCACAGAGACTGCATTGACTGCAGAAGCATAGAGAGGCTATTGACTAATTTTCAGCCATTGCCATCATCGGTGCGACACAGAAGAGGTCCACAGAAAATATCTCACAGGGTGGGAGCCTTTCCTAAGAATGTTTTGATTTTGGCTGTAATGCTTCAGTTTGTGGTCTTGAGGGTGATATTATCTCTGTGGCTTTTCAACTGTTGCAATGAGGTAATGGCATAATCCATTGAGCGTGTCTCGTTTAATTCCAAATGTTGGCATGCGCTTCCCCTATCATCCCAACATGAAAAAAACCAGCAATTTAGTTGAGGAAAGCAAACAAAAATATAAATCATGAGGTGGAAATAGCTTGGGGCATCCCAAGCTCCTAAGCAGTCATCAAGGTCTGCTATAAATACAAGTTGATTATAATTGTCTAAGACATGATGGAGGTATACCTGTATCTTTTTTATGAGGAATCCACTTGGATGTAACAGGTATGGTAGTGCAAAATATTTCTGTAATTCAAGCTGAACTTTATTTTCTATTGCACAGTGATCAGATGTGCTTGGTTTGGGTTTCACTGTGATCTCAGAAGGCTATGATCTGGCAAAGTTTCTGTTCTTTCTACCACCCCACCTTACATGGGCAGGATATACATTTAGCAAGGGCTCTGTTAAATTAAGTAATAAGAACTGCAACTGTTTCTCCTACTGAGCTTGATTCCTCCTCAGAGAACCTGTTTTCCAGTCTGTACAGGAAGCAATTCCATCCCTCTTCCATAACTGGAATTAATGAAATCCACCAGTATCATCTACAGAACTACTCTCCCATGTTCAAGCAGGGTCCTGGTGCTTTTCAACAGGGTGGTATGGCAGAGGATTCCTTCACTTTTGCCCAGCAATCAAGATTCAGGCAAGCTGCTACCGAGAGAAATAATGTTAGAAAAAGCAAGGCAAGCAGTTAGAGACCCGAGTTAGTGAAAAGAAGGCTTGTTTTGACAGAAAGGAGCGGAATGCTTTTGTATTAATGAAAATAGTCTGAAGTTGACACGAGATGATATTTTAAAATTGAAATTTAAAATCCTTGTTTCTGCAGGTTAGGGACATGAGCTGTAAAGCAGCGAACAACTACACTTGACAGTTCATCACTGATCGGTGCTGATATGTCAAGCCAAGTAAAATCCTTTGTGGGAGCAAGTCAATAATCAGCAAATTAGGAACATGATTAACCTGAGACAACAAGATGCAGTTCCTGTCTGAGAGCCCTGCTGAGATTTAACCTTCTCAGTATTACTGTTTAGCAAATATTCCAAATGCCTGGTTTAGTCAGTCAAGCTGATGTAGCTGTAAACTTGTCTGGAAGCAGCCTTGTGTGCCATGTGCACAGGGAATGGGGCTCTGGAGGAGAGGTAGATCGTGGTCGGAGCTGTGAGCGGACAGAAACAGGCATGCATGCTTTCAAGCAGAAACCTCCCCACCTGTTGTAGTACTACCTAGAAATAACAAAATATGCCCTGCAGGCTTGAATGACCAAAAGGGAATTAGTAGAAGAGAGTCATATTAATGAAATTGATAATGTATAGAAAATGAACTGTAAATGTCAAATAATGCATGAACTGACTCTACAGAGATTACAGCAATTATGATGCTAGTACACGTTGGTAGAACATTCCAAATGACGCATGAAATAAGGTAACCTTATAGAAACATCACGGTAATGGCTGGAGAAGGCAGTGCAGGGAGTTGTATTGTTTTCATTTCCAGCAGAATGGTTTATACTTAAAGGTTTTTCATGTCAGAAGGAAAACGATTTTCATTTAGATCCAGGAACGGCTTTATTTGAAACAACTGGATGAGCTGAGGAGCTTCAGTGTTACCTTGTTTGTCAGCCAGTGCACCAACATCTTTAGGTGCTTTGCCCATCTTGAGGTTATCTGACGGCGGCCGCGCTGCTGTCGTGGAGTGCTGTCCTGCGTTGTACAGGTTGGGTCACACTCACATGTTGAAGCAAACTGGTTGGCTGCCACTGTGGGTATCAGATGTTTCATGAGTGTATTTTAATTAATAATTACCAACTGGGTTTTATGAAGAACAAATTTTAAAGCACTTTGCAAACAAGCTTCCCTGACATATGTTTTCTTGGCTGCTTAGGTCTTAAAGGGTTTTGGCATAAAAACTAATCCTAGACACAACACCCAACCTGGTTTTGCCTTTTTTGCTCTCCCATCACGCCCTCCATTTGAATATCCATTAGTAAGACAAGAGCTCTAAGAAATCTTTCTTTTCAATTACTAATTTCAAACACTTTTAAGGATTTTGTGGAGGCATGAAAATAGTTTAAATCTAAGAAAAACCCAAAGATTTTGCATTTTCAGTCCTGACCCCAGCAAGCTCTCCTTGCTTCACCATCCTTTCACAACTACTTCATTCCCTGTGCGTGACTGGGCTCAGTGGATCTGTGCCATATGGATCTGGGCTGCATCGGGCCATGTATTTGCTACCTTATACATAAAGTTCCAAAATTGTTTTTCTGGCTCCCCAGAGTTATGGGAAAAAGAAAGTCCTTATTAGCCTATGAATAAAATGCATCAGCAGAGGATAGAAAGCACTGAATGGAAAAATTATACAAATAAATTGTCCAGAAAGAGCTTAGTACGAGATTTAGGTTTGTAAATAAAAGTATGCAGTGGGGTTTTGGTCTGCTGTGTAAACAAACTCGCTGAGAATGTCAATTTGGAATTTGTTTAGAGAAGGAGGATGGTAAGTCACTTGCTTATGTGGGACTTTAATCATAGTAAGTATTTCACATTGCAAAATTGAACTCTGAGAATGTAGTCATTTGTGATTTTGGGTGCGTTTTCTTTCTGAGCATCTTTTGCTATTTTTCCATGACATTTGGCATAAAGCCACAAAATATAAAAGATCATAAAAAATGTCAGTAAAACTTCCAAATTACTTTGGAGGTTTAGTTTGGTTTGACAGATCGATTCTCTAATTGATGTGATTTAGCTGTCTCTTCCTTAGCAGTTGTGTGTGATTAGAAATTCCACAGTTGCTTCTTAATGATCATGGAAATTCTTTTTCTTGTCTTAGATGGGTCTTCTAATCTGTTCATATTTGTCAATAAGTAACTTTCTAGCAAGATTATATAAAGTAATTAATCATGCAAACATGGTGAATCAGAAAATCGAGAGGGCCAGAAGTGAAATGATGATTCAGCCAACCACGTGAGGAAATGTTTCCTCAGTATGGCAGCACTGCTTGGTGACTGTTCAGTCAGGGGTTTTAGATTTTGGGGTGCATATACCTAGCACTTGCTGACACATTGAGAGGTGTAGTTATAGTCTGTCTCAGTTCACCATTCATAAAGTTATTCAGGCTTAGTCATTTAGGTTTTACCTGAGTATGAAGTAGTCCTTCGTAGTTTGATTAGAGAGGCACAATATCCATCTGGGCTTTGCCAGAGTTAAAACTGTAGCCTTATGGGGAGTCCTGCCAAGGGACCTGCCCTCGCTGGGTCACACCCCGTCATCGTGAAAAGAGATTCTGCAGCTAAAACTGCTTCAAGCAGTTTCAGGCTGAATACTCTTCCCCTTCGATCTTGCCAACCGCTGAGCCTTCTCTACTATATGAGGTAGAATCAGCATCAAACAGAGGGGAGGCAGAGGAGCTGCCAGAACAAGCAGAGACGAACAGCATGTTGCCAGTGAGAAATGTCAGCTTTTATTGCTACTTCCTCGGTTGACCCTTTGTGAACGATTGTTCTGAAGATCGAGATGTCTTTTCCCCAAGATGTTGCCCGAGTAATAACATTTTGTAAGGAGGTGATGAGTCTGTCCTTAACCTCAGAATGGTGGACAATAGTTTTTAGCAATATTTCCAAATGTCATCGATTTAAGAGATAGATATCTGTGTGTTTGGCACCCTCGACAGTTACTGACATGCCAGAATTCTCTAAATCTCTCGTGTGTGTTGGCTTGAATGTACTAATTTACCTGATTGACTTTCTCCTGCAAAACTCCTGCATGAGAAAAGTCTCAAGTGAGAAATCTGATATTAATAGTTTGCTGAAACTTTTTATTGTACTTCTCCTACTCTTTTCCATGATTAAGGGCATAGGAAAGAGTGGATAATGCACTTAGAGTGCCAAACCTCCTTTGTGTGTCGGAGCCGTAGGTCCATGTGTTTAATGGGAATGTGATAGTACTTCATGCTGCTTCCCTTTTGTTGTAAGGCTACCTGTATCAAGGGCTCTTTACTGCTCATTGATAACTGCTACAGAATTTCAAAGAGAAAGGTAAGTTCTTATACCTCAGCTTTAGATTGATGTTTACCATGGCACTGAATTGTTAAATCTATCGGTCTGTCTGTCTCTCTTACTAGAAGAGAGAATCTTCACGATTTTATTGCAGTTTCTGTATTATTTGCTGGAACTTTCTTTCCATGAGTGGTTTTCATTGTACAAGATGTTTGGTCTGTTTAGGATGCAAGGCTTCAGTGTTCTGTGTGGCCTGAAAGCGAGGGAAGGTGTATGTCTCCTCAGAGCTGTCGCAATCACAGACTGCACATGCTGGAGATAGCAGGGCAGTGCAAGAAGCCCCTGGCAAGCAGGCACATACTGCATTGTATTGAACACATACATCTTTCTTTAGACTCGTCTATCTGTCTCTATCTGTTTGTATGTAGATAAATGTGTCTAAAACAAGATGTTTTCATGGGGGACTTGTTATACAACTATCAAAAGATTAGATATATTGGGTTTGTTGTTTCCTAAGGGCTACCCTTAGGTAGGGGTTAAGTCAGGATGTTGAGCACAGCATCAGCTTGAGAGCTCTAGGATCACAGACATTAAAGACACAAAAAAGCCTATTAGGACAGATAGTCCAGCTGCTTTGTTATGCAGAGTTATTCCCTGTTGTAGATTAACCAATATTTCTTCCAGTCCCGTTTAATTGTGTGATATGGTGGCACCTCCATTGGGAAGCTATTACTGAGCTTAATAGATGGGAAGCTTATCTGACATTCATCTTAAATTTCTTTCTTTTTTTAGTTTCGTGCCATTAATGGTGCCATCCCTCTTATACTCTAAATAATCACTTGCTCTGTTTGATCCCTTTTCCAAAGATTAATGTAATGTTCTACCTTACTTGGAAACCATCCAACCAGAAATTCTCTGTTTTCCTTAATATAAATTCAATTCCTTCATCCACTTGATTTGTGTTTTTCCTTTCCATGCTCCCTCTGGTATTTGCATCGTCCTTGCCCCTGACTATTCCACATACAAACTCAGGTAAGCAACTCTTAATCTGTCCTGTAAAACTTGTACAGTGTGTTTTTACCGGGTGCTGACAAACACCCTTCTTGTCTGTGCTGTTTGTGTGTGTTTTCACATTCTGGGGATTTCCATTCAGTCTGGAGCTACATCTGTGACTTCTGTTCCTCTTGCAGCAAGAATTCAGTGTAGGGGATCCCGTAGAAAAGGGTGTGTGTCTCATAGGTTGACAGTTTCCAACTTCGAAAGCAGTGTAGGAACCTAAAAGTTGATGGGTCAAATCTCCATTTTCAACTTCTTTCTCAAAACCCAGCCTGTCCAGCAATACCATTTGTACATTTTTTGATCACCTATGCAGAGTAAAGATGCCTCATCCATGTCCACATTTCAGAAAGGGTGAGACACAGAACCTCTGTGTTCCTTGGCTGACCAGTAACTGTTAGTTTCACGTGGACATATCTTCCAGAAATACCATATTATGACAAGGTAGAAGAGAAAGTTATGTCAGATTTTGAGCTGAAATGTCATTCTGTTCTCCAGTTGTTTGGGGATTTTTTTGTGTGTGTGTTCTTTTTTTTTTCTTTTCTTTCCTGTTTTTCTACCCTGCAGTATGATTTCATGGAACGTTTGGATGGGAAAGAGAAATGGAGTGTGGTGGAGTCCCCACGGGAACGTCGGAGTATTCAGACCCTTGTTCAAAATGAGGCTGTGTTTGTTCAGTACTTGGATGTGGGTTTGTGGCACCTGGCGTTTTACAATGATGGCAAGGACAAAGAAGTGGTCTCTTTCAGTACAGTTATTCTGGGTAGGTATCTCCACAAGCTGAGCATTTCCCCTCTGTCTTTATACCTTCTCTTAAAGTCAAAACACTATTTTCCCAGTCTTCATTATTCTGACTGTTTATCCTTATGTGTGCTTTTTTTTCTTCTCAGCACTACTTTGTCAGAAAGGCTGTAATGCTTTTTTAGTGGCTGAATTCTCTTAAGAGGTTAATATTCCTATAGATCTCAAGTTTAGTTCTGGAAAACAAAACTTGTAGTCTGGGTTGAAGTATTCCCCAGTTAAATGTCCTCTTGTATCTGTCCTCTTTATACTTACTTGCTTCTTTACACCCAGGTGGAAGAGTAGCCAACAGGAGAGCTGTTTATTCATAGTAGGAAGCGAGCATAAGAAACAGGTTGTTCCCAGTCACTCCAGAGATTGAATCAGTTAATTAACCATTTTAGTTAGCCATGCAAATAAGCCAGTAGTAAGCTTACTACTTGCCTAATGGTCAGTCATCTTCCCCAACATGGTGGAATCAAGAGCAGAAGATCTTATGACCTGAGAAGCCTGCAGTTTTATTAGAAGAGCAGGGTACCATTTGTGGGAAATCAAACTGAGTCGAGGCACTATTGGGAGATTGGTTGAACTTTGAAGCACTTGATTAACTTTGCTGAATATCCTGACACAGTGGTATAAAAGATTAGGTAGTCTGTAATAATCCATCCTGGCTGGTGAAGTGTTAAACAGCACTGTGTTATATAAGTCTGTAATTCCTGTTGGTTTGGGGAATGGGAAACCTCAAAAAGTCCAAGTGAATTTTTAAGCTTGATGAAAAATAGTTGGAGGTCTTTCTCAGTCTTGCCTGATTAATGATAAGAAACTTAACTTTTTTCCCTTTTACATTAGTACAAAATTCAGTTTGTTGGCTGAAATCCCAAAGGCTGTGGGAGGATAGCCAATACTGTGTCATTAAGTACGAATATAATTGTTTCTCTTAACCTCAATTAAGATGAAAAACTGAACTTCCTTCCATAGCTCACATGTGGTTTTGTAGGAGTTACTAGGAGCTGTATGTGTTGCTGTGTATGTTTGTGTATTTGCCCATAAAAGGCTTTTTCTGCTCCTAAACCAACAAGGACGTTTGTGCTGATAACGTGTTATGCCCCCGATATGCTTAGAAAATCTTCAGATGTGATGAGCTGTCCTTAAAAGAGTTGCTTGGTCCAGGCTGCCGCTTCCAAGAGCATCAAAGGTCTAATAGTCAGGTAGACTACTTGATAGTGCAATAATAGTAATTGGACTGAAAGGTAGAGAAAAGTATGGTGTGTTTTCCAGTTCAGAGGTTCTCCTGCACACACCTAGTATCAGATGTTTCATAATCAAAGGATCTGAGACAGCTAAAGGTTTCTCTGATGTGGAAAAAGAGAAAGAATAACAGCAATGATGTTAACTCCCAGACAATACTAAATTTGCCATGATTTTGAATACATAGAAAATGCTTTTGTGTGCCGTGAAGCAAAATAATGAATAAATCTATACACAAGTTTCTTCATGAGACAAATTGATATTTTTGAGCATTATGTTTCAATTTTTTTCACTGTTTACCTGAATCATTTCAAGAGGCCAAGCTAATGACATTTCTTTGAAAATTTACGTTAGATACTTTTTTTATAGTGTCCTGCAACTGTGAAATTAAATTTAAAGTTGTGTTTGAATATTATTCCTCTTTTCAGTTTGACTTGACAGAAAAATACTTTGTATAGTTTTGCCTCTTCCAAATCCAATATTCATTTTCTGTGTTGTGCAGCTGCTACTTATTTGGTGTTGGGGACTGATGGAGTCATTTATTTTGGACCACAGGTCCCACAACAATGGGGAGTAATAGTGAAGACTAACAACTTTCTAATTAGAGACTTTTGTAATTCAGTTGTGAAAAGGCATTCTACTGAACTCCAACAGCTTTCAAATGACAGTGATTTAGGAATTAATTTGAGTGGGATTTTATTTCTTCATTGTTGTTATTACACAAAATAGTGCAAATATCCAAATAATGGGGAGAATCTATATATTATCCAAATAGTGGGGACAAACCTTTTAGTAGAGATGTAGAGGTATACTACTCATGCTCCCATAAAACGTGGTAACTTTCTGCTTCACCTGAACATTGTGGTGTTAGTATGATTAAGGATTGTTCTTCTAAATATTATAAAGACAAAATAAACTGAAGAAAAATGATTTTCAGCCTAAATAGGAACCAACTAATGTACCTGTTACACTTGTGTTTCAGATTCGGTGCAAGACTGCCCACGTAACTGTCATGGGAACGGCGAGTGTGTATCGGGTGTCTGCCACTGTTTTCCAGGATTTCATGGAGCAGATTGTGCCAAAGGTATAATTTTCCCCATGTTTACAAATAATCACAGTGTGTGTTTGTATGGATCTGCAGTGCCTGCTAGCTAGCATGGGTCCAAGCAGGATTCAAATAGATCAATAAGTTGTGTTTTTTCTTAGATCTCTTAATTAAATATGATCATGTGGAAGTATTGCTACCTCACTGATGAGCTGGCATAACCACCACTTATTTTTGTGTCTAAGGTAGTAGGCAGAAACAGCAAAAAAAGATTTATTTTTTATAAAATAGATAATTTATCACCAATAATCATTAACTTGTGTGCCACAGAAGACTTTATTATCTTCCTTGATAACATGTAATATATATTCTGGCCTGGCTAAGCCTTACTTCTAGGACATAGCATCTTTCTTGAATGTACAAATACTCTTTGACTGAAGGAAGTTTGCCTTTTTAAGAAAAGAAGTAGGATTTGATAAAGTCTTAAACCTTTTCTTAATGTTGATTGTAAGTTTTAACAACTAAAACTGGGAGATGCATAATTAACAAGGCTTAAACAGAAACCTAAAAGATATCTATGGATTGGCACTATGTCTTTACCAAGCTTTTCTCAGAGTGTGGGATAGCTTTTGTAGGGCAAAGATTTGTAAAGGAAGGCCCCCTTAGTTTAAACAACTAGTAGCAGTACGTTGTCTAAAACCAGTGGCTTGGATGAATTGCAGGCAGGTCCTGAGCACAGTCCTTACACTTCAGAGCTTGCTTCCTTAGTTTGTCTGAAATTTAGGCACACTGTCAATATTATGTCCTTACAATTATTTTCTACAGGGATAGGACTGTTAGTGCTCAAAGGAGGAAAGACAGGAGTTTGAAAACCTCTTGACATGACTTGAAGGGCCTTTAGAAATGTGGTCATTTCACCTTTGACTGCTGACCCAGTCCTGAGGGTGGCTTGTTGTGCCCCACCTCTTTCACGAGTGTAGCAGAGTGGCATCCAGCATACCCATCCATGTCTATGAAAAACTCCTTGAATAGCTGATACAGTCATACTAGAGGGAGTGATTTCTGTTTTGTGTCTTGATTTGGGTCTTGAAAGTGTGTGTCGTCACCCATCCCTAACCCCCACCCCCAAAAAATAAGAACCCAAGGGTTTTGGAGGGCTAATGATGTTATTTCAGTGCTAGCCCCACTCATTTTAGAGTGCTTCAGATACAGTGTGCATGTTGTTTGATTACCTGAGAAACTAAGACACTTGGCAGATACCTAGAGGAGCTGTGTGTGTATTGCAAGGTTCATGGTGTGGTAACGTGTGCTGTAAATAGGCCCTGAGAGCTGTATGCGTCCGTGTGGCGTTGCCCTGTTGAAGCATGCATGCAGTGACTGTGTGCTGACTACCCCCTTCACACATACATGGCCATGAATCAGCTCATTTGCATTTCGAGTTGTGGAGCGATCCCACGTTGTGTACCGACCCCCTGTGTGACGCTGTACTCTGTGTTACCGCTAGAAAACACCGCGTTCCAGCTGTGCCAGGTAAACAGCTGTTCCACAGGGTACTTGTCACACAGTATCTGTCAGGCTTCTTGTACCCCTCAGTACGTCCCCCTGCTTCCTGCGTTGTCCTTTCTGTGTTGTCTCCTTCCCCTCAAAAGCAGAAATGTTTCTTGGAAGCTTCTTTCAGCTCTTACTGTTTCCTTGTCAGACATCACAGTATTTCTAAGGAACAAAGAAGCCTGGAAAAATACATTAAATGACAAAATGGGTGTGCTGGCAGAATTCTTGTCTTCCTGGGCAAGCACATAGGTGCACATCTGTGAGACATCCCCCGAAGCATGTGAGGGTGGTGTGCCTCACCCGATTCACAGGCACCTGTTCTCATGAGCACAGAATTTTCTGCTTATTGGAATGCTGACTATATGTGAGAGCAGTTTCAGAAGGCAGAGAGCGAAACTGGGATTCTGTGCATGGTAAAACACAGTAAAATGAGGTTCAGAAAGAGAATTGAACCTTTTCTAGTATACCATATATATGGATACATGTTTAATACACATTTACCATAATGTTAAACTTATATTTAAGCTGTCACGAGTATAAAAGGATAATGATTTTCTTTTCAGCTGATGTTTTTATTACTATTTCCCTAGCAACACATCTTTCAGTGTCTCAGTTCTCCACTGTAAAATAATTTGACGCAAGACTGAAATAGAGAGATGTGGAGAACATGTGAAGTAGCTCCTCAGAAGGTGTTTAGAACTTGAATCATGCATTAACACAACAGCCTGAGAGTTTCATATTAGGTGAAACCCAAGTTTGATAACTACAAAGCATAATCCTTGATACTGGAGACTGCCCAGATCCAGGGCTGATCTTGAGGGCGTCACTGAGTCTTGAGTGGAACCATCTGCCAAACTCTTTGCAGACAGTGTGCAGGTGCTGAACTCCATCCATGTAGTTCTGAAGGGTAAACATGAAGGGAGTCAGAGAGACAGCACAGACTTGACTTCAGAACCGCTAGCTCCAGGAAAACACCATGAAAATTACTAGAGACAAACTCTTGGCCCAACCCACTGGCTGAAATACACTTTAATACTCTTGCCAGATCTTCAGGGTTTTACTTCTCGCCCTTATCTGTGAAAATACCTTATTCTTAGGGAGCCAGTATCAACAGATTTACTCTGTTCTTGCAAAGACATTATTCCCTTTGAAATCACTTGGAGTTTAACCTAATTAAGGATTCCATCTAACGCACAAAAAGGGTAATGATACACTTTAATCTCATGTGGATAAAGTATGGCATATAAAGAAAAAGAAAGCCTAATAATCAAAAGATAATTCAGTGGGTGGAGATGTATCCTGGCAAAGAAAATGTGGATAGTTAAAGCCAGTGGAAGGCTTGCTATAAATTGAACTGCACTGTGAGTAACCTCCTGTGCACCATTAGCAGTAGGAGTTATTGATAACAAACAAAGCTATGGCTGAGGATCGATTAAAGAATCAGACCTGCAACTATGACTGTTATTTTGGTGTGTTGTCGCTTTTTATATTCATCTCTTTTTTTCTGTAGCCTCTATGACATTCTCATCCCAGTATATCAAGATGTCCTTCTTACTTGGTGTTCCCATTGTAAATGTCTGATAACAGTTTGGTCTTTCAACTGCCGAGTCCTGTGGTGAATCTTCAAGCAGGCATCCTCCATCATGTCCTGCTTCTCCCTGTTGTAGAGCTCAGTGTTACAATGAGATGGGTTCCTAGGCTATAATTTTCTTTCATCTCATAGTATTTTTGAAGGGCATGCAACTCGCCCACTCCTCTAACAGAAATATTTGCAAAGACATTGGTATGTACTGTTTCACAGATGTGCTCAGAGCCTCCTTTGATTTTGCCATTTAGAACACCAGGATTTGCATCATAAGCATATTTAGCTAATCTGAACAGGTGAAACAATGTACCGTCACACGGGATATCTGCACTGACAGGAGGAGCATAGCCTGTTAAAGGATGGTGTCTGATTTGTAAAAGAAGGTAAAAACTTGACTCAAGTAGCTCATGTCAGCTGCCATGAAGTTGCCATTTAGCAAATACTCTCAGTATGTTATGCAATGTAATAAGAAATATGTTTAATGATTAAATCTAAATGGGTTGAAGGCTTTTAGATTTTTTTTAAACAAGAAATTTATACCATGCTTGATCAGTTGACATTTTAATCTGATTTTAAGAACTCTAATGATTCAGATTTATGTTATTCGCGGTTTCTTTTCCTGTTCTCCTTGTGTGGGTTTTTCATTATTTTATTTTCATTCTGTTTGTTTTTGGCTTACTGGCAAAGGACGGCGCCACTTTAATAAGTATAAAAAGAAGGGTAGGTTTTTTAAAATTTCTTTTTATTTCTTTTGCCACATCTATTTAGTTTGAAATAGTTACTAAGCTGTAAAGTGTAGTGTGTCTCTTTTGAAATTGATTCTGATGGATTTGCTGTTTCTGATGAATGCCCGCACTGCAATAAGAGTTCCTGCCACTGCCATTTTCTCTGTTGTGTGTGTAATGTTAATCTCTGTATAAAAATGTAAGAAGCTGTCAATTATTAGGTAAGTAAGGTATAACTGCTAGAAGTAGCAACTCTTGCTTTTTCTCACTTGTTTGGGACTCTTCTTGCTCTCAGGTTATTCAGAGGCTTAGTGCTTGGGCAGTAGTGCACAAAGTAATGGGTTTTTTCATCCCTTGAATACTCTGCTTGAAACTCTTTGTGCCATGTCCAGAATGCTCCCAGTGGCATAAGTGGTTCTGGAAGTGATTGCAGTTGGGAAAACCTGAGTTTCAGGGTGCGTTTTGATGAATAATCCGGTACTCGGTTCATTGCTATAGAGCACGTGGCCCACACGACTCAATGGTGTCTGACATATCCTAGTTACGTACAGGAGGTGGTACTACTTCTCAGTGTATGGAAAATGGTGTTGGCCTTGAACTTGTCTAGAAATGTTAAGAAGGGAAAATAGCACAGGCAGACAGGAGATCACTGGGCTCTGAACCACGGAGTAGGAAAACTGACATTACTATGACATCATGAAGAGATTATCAGGAGCTATAGTAGTTCTTAAAACTAATCTATTTGTGGCTAGTGCATTACAAGCAAAACAAATAAAACCAGGACCTACCTCTGGGAATTTAACATGTCAGCACGAGGGAATGAATGGGAACCGATTGACAAGTGTGGAGATGTATGGCAAAAATGTGATGCTCGGGGTTATAAATACTCCAGCAGTGTGACTGTTCTCAGTTTGGGGGAGCACTATGGTAAAAGGAAGTTTAAAGAGGGAGAATAGGGAAGTTAGATAACATTATGTGAATAATGGAGGGCACACGGGGCCTCCAAAGGAGGCAGAGCATAAGGAAGAGCTCAAAAAAGCTCTTTCTAAATTTGACTTTTGAAAGCATTGTGGGTCAGAAAGTTTGATCTCAAAATTCTAGCAATGAGCAGTCTTGGATGAGGTGGGTCTGTAAACAAAGCTGGAGCATTAATTTCATGTTTGGTGTCACACAAGGAAAGGACCTGTAGCAGGACTGGAAATTAAGGTTAGATTAACAGATAAACAATGTGATTTTTCCACCACCGTTGCACATGGACATGACTGAAGAAGGCTGAGCTTATCAACACTGGCAAAAAAGGTGTTAATTTAATGTCGACTTTGTCTGCTGAAAGCTAGGACAACATTTCTGACAGAGAGATAAATGCATGGCAGATCTGTAGGACTGTCAAAGCCTGAATGTGAGACAAGAAAAAGTATGAGTCAAAAATCACAGCCAGATAACAAACCTGACTGACAGGTAAAATGATGGTATTGTCCACTGTGGTAGAGCAGGAATGCAGGGGAGGACTGAGATGTGGTGGTTAGAGAGAAGAGAGAAATCAGAGAAATAACAACTTTATTGGCAAACATTATGTGTTCATAATCATAGCATGTCTCATCACTTTACACCGTATTCAAAAAAACAGCCCCAGTGTGTTCTCTGGCAATACTGCATTCATGACTTGTCACCCACACATCTCACATCCCTTCTTGCAGTTGACAAAATTCAGTGTGTTCAGCTTCTCTCTGAGTATCTCTTTCTAGGTGGGTTTGTTTTTGGGTTTTATGTGTTTATGTGTGTATGTGTGCCAACTTCTATATGTGCTGCAGCAGCAGCACAGCCCTGGCTTGTCACTCAAATCCTCTCTCTCAGTGGGTGGAAGCATCATTTTGATACTTGAACAGACAAGGCTGTCTTTGGCGATGTTCCTCTCCAGCAGTTCCAACCTCTCTGACTCAGTACCTTAAAATGCCTTTGTTATAAATTTTCTTCTGATATTCTATTAGCAGAAGTTTTTCATTTCTGGAAGACTGATCGTGTCCTCACTTGCCTTCCAATAAGTTCTCTGTACAGGGCAGTGCTTGCTTACCTGCCCTCAGTTTCTTAGTTTTATACCCCAAAAAGGAGCTGGTGCCATTAACTGTGCCTAAAATAATTACAGAATAAATAAATGGACATGTAACCTATTTTGACAGTGACTGACAGTCATTGCTGTCTATCAGCTGCTAGCTTGCCTGCATGAAATGAGACACTAGCTTTGATCCAGTGTCAGGTAGAGCCAATGCAGAATCCACCACTCTAACTCTTCCTAATTGGCAATTTAGACAGGAGCCAAGAACTGACGTGGTCACAGGCTGAATTCTCTCCCATCGTTACTCGTGGCTCCGAGAGGGGCTCCAGGCACACAGGCAGTACTGCGACAAGGGATAGAATACAGGAACCAGTGTTTCTCAGCTGTGCCTTCCCTCATAAATCCTCATAACCCTGTGGAGATTAGCAGTAAAAACAGGGGACTGGAGAGTCTGGACTTGTGAAGCCTACAACAGATTTCTTGTTAAGTTTCTGCTGCACGCAACTCGTTTAGCATCCTAACACTAGGTTGCTCTTTAAAAGCATGTACCTGTCCCTGTATCCCCACATAGTAGATGAAAGGTGACAATTAGCACATGTTTGCAAGTCATCTGTGACTAGTAACAGGATGAGTACTTGAGTCTAGTATAGCAACTTAATTGGCATTTGTTTCTGTATTGAACTACCAGTAAACAACCAAATTTTTGCCTGTGGGTTGCTTTGCCCTCTCATTGCCCCCATTACTAAATTTATGTGGCAGTGTATGAAGTTGAAGTTCCATATGACTCCCTCTCTCAAAAAGCTTGCAGGGTAATGGTGAAGTTCAGAAGATAAACTTATTTCTGTAAGAGAAAACTTAGAAGACAAAGCTAAAAAGCTTAAGAAAACAATGAGGAATGCTGAGGAATTCATTAATGAAGGAGGAAGGAAATAATTGAGAAGTTGCTAATGCCACTGCTGGACAAAACATGGGAGGTAAAAAGGAGTAGGCATATAAGTAACTGCAAGTCCCTGTTTTTGGTGAACACCTGAGTGTTTTTATCTGGCCACTCGTTACCCAACCTGCAGAAGTTCAGAGACCACAGTCTCTGAAGAGGCAGTTCTGTAGCTGAGAGATGCAACTGGAACAGGTCTTGTTGCCTTGGGATGATAAGGAGGTTTGCTTTGCTCATGTCCAAGATAGAAAGCATATGGAAACACAGTAAAATCATACTAATAGCTTTTTCTTCAACCGCATTAGAGTAATATTTTCATACTTATTAAAAGCTGGGTACATCCATTTGATCTCTCTCAGCTGCTTTCAAAGCCTGCTCTATTATCGGTTTCTTCACTTTATCTTTCTTCCCTTCTTATACATGTGCAGCAGTGGCACATCTATTTGCACAAATATTTTCTGTTTCAATGGGATTCCAATAAATGGAGTATTTCAAGGGCTCCCAGTGCAGCAAGGTGATGGACACGCATACAGATACATGCAGGATGCAACCCATTGTGCCACTGAGTTTCTGGCAAGCCAAAAATCTTTCTTACTACCTTATAATTCTTCCATTGGTGGCTCAGAATCACTGCTGGAACTGTGCTGGACTGAGCTAAGTTGCCCTTAGTGCAATGTATGCTTTGTCATTTGCTTTTGTGTGTAATTGGTTAGCCTATTTAATTGTGTTACAATCTTCATTTTGGTTTTAGATTGCATTCTCTCTGTGGACTTGTATTTGTTTACTTCATTAAGTTCTACTAGTTTGTCTTTACAGTTGTGTTGGGATCATCTTGGCATCCTTGTGATGATGGTAAATATCATTGAAGCAGCAATGATTAAGTAGTATATTAAGTCACATTATAGAAATGCAGCCATTAAGAGATTCTTAGACATTTGCCAGCCCTGAATCACAGCAACAGCCCTGAATCACAGCTTCACATTTCAGCACACATGATTTTTTTCATATCTGCATTCTGTCTAGATTCGAACCTGTAATTTAGATGTTTTCCTCTATTCAGAGCTTGTTTGGGTGAGATGAAATCCAGTAAGCTGTCTCCCCTTCTGCTTTCTCAAACCAAAAAATCTATTTGAATGTAGAAAAATACCTGCAGCTAACATGGAACTGTGCAATTAATTGTATTATAATTTTAATAATTCTGTTAAATTTAATAAGGCAAATATTAGGATCTAAAATGAGACCAGAGCAGTTTGGGTTTGAAATACCCTGAATGGTGCACCCTATGGCTGCAATCCTACATCCACTGCTCTCCTGTTCATCCAGAGCTAAACCATCACCACGGAAATAATTCCATTTACATTCACTGGAAACAGTCTGATATCTTACCAAAATATCTGAGGAAATGTTTGACTTGTTAATTTATTTTTTCTAGATGGATAAGTGACTTCATGGTGTTGGTGCTTCTCTGTTACCCTTCCAAACACGCGTTGCAGTTCATAAGTCCAGTTTTTGGTGTCTGTCCTTACTGCTGCTTTTCGTGAGCTTGAAGCATCATCTTTGATTCCTCTCTGCTCTTCCCACTGAGATAGCTACTGAAACCTCCAAAACAGTTTAGCTTTCCTTTCCTCCTCAGTTTTGCTGGTGATGAAGTTATCAAGACGTATAAATGAAGATCTACATCCGTGTCTGTGACAGTAGTCGATTTCAACATCTGTTTATTTCCATCTGTTGGTAGAAAGGAAAATTTATTTCTCTGCGTGTTCTTGTAGCTGTATCAACTTTTCTGCTTGTATCTAAAGCCAGGATTTCACAGCTCTGAGACTGACTACAGGTTCCCACAGAAGAAGGAGTTAGATTGCACAGCAATGTTTTCAGCACATTTGTATCCACCATCTACAGTTCCCTACAATCCTGTGTGTCATGTAGAGACTTTGAAAGAGTTATTCCCCTCCCCCCTTCCCCCCTGCTTTATTTTCAAAGGCACAAAATACACGATGAACTCATCAGTCCCATTCTCCTGTGGTAAACCAGAACCAGCGCAGGGTAACCTCCGTTCCCTTGAATGCACTGCAGCATATGAAGAAGCAACTGAACCTTGCTGCTGCTTAACCATGTAGGAAACAGGGGGAAACCAAACTGGATTGGCTGCAAATTAATCACCATTCTGCAGATTATCTTCGTGTACTGAGTGGAGAGCTGCCATCTTCCCTATCACAGGGGCAGGGAGGGTCGCAGAGCTGCCGCCATAGTGGAGAGGGAGCGGACTGATGTAGGGTTGAATCTGGAATGTGCTGAGGAGAGAGACCTCAGGACACTTGGAGCTGGGCACAGCTAGCTGATATTTCAAGAGTCTAGCTGATGTCAGATGTCTTCTTTTCTATCTCCCAATTGTGTTTTGTTTTATACCACTTGAAAATCTTTTTCATCTTCAGCTGTGGCTTTTCCAGAGAGCCTTTTCCCCACCCCCCTGAGGGCTCTAATATCTTTAGAGTACCAAGATGTAGATATTTGCTGATGGCCAACTAGCTTGTCTAAGCCCATACTCATGCTAGCAGCAGTAATAGCTGCAGCCTTTTCAGCCCACCACTGGAGTAGTTAACATGCAGCTGACATTTGCGTAACTTTTATTTCCCCTGTTCTTACAGACTGAGGGCTCCATTCAGGCAGCAACATTTTCTTATACCAAGTGGCCAGCCTCAAAGAGATCACTTTGAAGTCTGCTGAGTCTCTGGAAATTGCTGCTGCGTAGCGTGGGAAGACATATTCATATTTCTTACATAGATTTTTCTTTTTCTAAATAATTGTAAGCAGAACAGATAACTAGTTTCTAATGGAAATAGACACTTTATTGAATGGTAGAGGAGGGAATGGAAAGTGTTGTCTTTTGACAGGTGGGTTACACTGAAGGCAATGAAAAAAACTATGACCTTTTTTGATAAATTTTGGCTGAAGCAAAGGTTTGCTGACTGTTTGGAGGAATGTAAATATTCATTGCCCAGTTAATGCTGTTCAGTCACTTCACTGCCATTTTTTTGGTAGAGCAGCTTAAGTACTTATCGATTGAGAACTTCTATAACTCCCAAAATGGAGGCATCCCCATATCTCTACAGGTATTTTAAATGAATTGAATTAATCATAGGCTTAAAAGTCTCTAGTGATCTTCGTTAACTTTCCTGGGTTTAATTAAAACATCTGTGCGCTTTTAATTTATCGATTCATCCAACTCATATGTCATGTTTTTAACACACCCCAGCATGCTCTGCATCATTTTTAACCCGATTTCCACTTAACTAAAGCAATTAAATTCACCCCGGATTAATTAAAGCATCCATACTTTAGTGCTTAAGTCAGCGTGTGCTGCTTTCCCCAAATGGTTTCTGAATGTCAGAGATTTGACACACCTGATGGGTTTTTTGTCCTTCTGGAAATTCTTCTGTGAATCTCTTCCTTGCTTACTAATGTGCAGTTTGACAGAACCAGACGAGGGAGCTTGGGAAGGCTGGGGTTTGGGCAACCGAGGTAAGGACCGCAGCGTGCGGCTGCTACGAGGGGCTGTCCGCTTCATTTTAATACTGGCCTGACGCCTTCCAGCACGGAGTAGCACTGCTGTTAAAACACCTACGTTGTTTGTGTGTTCTGCAGTAAACCAGGCAGTTCCATGAGGTGACTGATAAAGCATATAATGTCCATTACAGTTATTCATAGTCATTCAATCCGTGCTTCTGGGTGAGTTTCTACAAGATGACCTCGGCTTGGAGGAGCGCAAGGTCTTAGGGCAAACTGAAAGCTGTTCTAGATCTTCCTGACAGTCACTTTCCTCAAGAACACTTCAGCTGGGTGGAAGGTAATGGTCTCTGAAGAGCAGGCAGTCGAGTCAAAGGCCGTTCTTCCTGACCACGCAGATGCTATGTTGGTGAGGGGGAAGAACAGATGAGATAAAATGGACCTGGATTTATTCCATCTCCCATCCCTGGGTTTTCTGGGGATGAGGCAGCTTCTGCTCAGGAAAATAGTTTGAAAATAGCATAAACTAGCAAAATTAAACCAGTGTAAACCATAGAATGGTCCACCACACTATTATCCAAAAATGAATTCCAGTTAAAAGTAATAGGCATGTGGACAAGGAGTGAAATGTGCACCAAACTGATAAAATAGGTTTAAACATAAAACATGAAGTGGTTTTTAAATTACAAATAGGAATATTAATATATATAATGTTGTCTATTTTTAGACATGTCCGTATGGAAGTAGAACCAAGTTTTTATCTGACCCCAAGCAAACTTTGTGTAAACCTCAACAAGTGCTGTGCATGCTAGTGCTAGTGCATACCCTCTGCCATTGGGTCACACCTGCTATGAGACACATGGAAGTAGAACAGGTGATCCTTAGGCAGTTTTGTAAGTGTGGACACTGTCAGGCACATCTCCTACAAGTTATTCTTAAGCAAAAGTTTCAGGACTGCAACTCACTTCCTCCTCCTAAACAGAAACATCTACAGATAAAAATACTCTTTAGTTCTCTTAGGTCTGATAAAGTTCTGTACAGTCCAACAATGGCTGAACATATCTTGCATAGGAGTATAAATAGTGTCTATTCAGGATTTTTTTTTTCTGAATGCTTGTGTTTGTATAGATATGATATTATGGAAGCGAAGCTCTAATGAGTCAGACTAAAATTCTCTTTTACCCAGGAATGCTGCTCTAATGGTGACATACAGGAGATAGTTAAGGAAGAGTAAAAATTGTCCCTGTCTTTGATGCTTCACCAGTAAATTCTTCTGGTTCGAGAGAACTTGTGTTAGGACTTCCTACAGTAAATGATGCTTCTTTGTGCACAGTAGCCTTTGTAGATTTTCATTCCTTGAATTGGTCTAATTGTGGATTCAATTAGGGAACAGTCTTCCATGAGTTTTAACTTTTCAGGTAATCTTGTTAAAATTACTGGGGGGAGCAGTTAGTAGTAGTTAGGGTGTAAGGGCAGTTTAGACTGTGCCACAGTGCTCTGTTAGTGCAGCCTTAAACTTGCACTTCAGCACTGAGTCCTATTTTTCTTACTGTTTACATTGTGAATAGGCAGTCAAGCTCACCTTTTAAGCACACCAACTCGTGGTAAGAAGAATCTGGTTTATATGCAAGGTTAGGGTTGCATCCATTATGGATGCAGCTGATCTGGTCCTTACTCAAACCATACTGCAACAGGGTTGATGCAGTTTTGTCTGTCCAGACCAGTGACTCCCCTCACTGACTTGCCATGAGCATCTTGCCACAGAATCAATCCTGTGGTACTTAGGTTGAAACAATTTGACTTGACATGTGGTGACCCCTGACAGCTTGTCTGACAGCTCTGAATAAGCCTGGAGATGGCACAAAGGAAGCTAACCTTCTTATGCCCTATTTGAAAATTTACATTTGGAAGTAAATTGAGCTACTGGCAAAATAAGAGCAGTACGAGGGCATTGCTTGTGACCTGATCCAGGGCAGGGAAGCCTTCCAGGTACAAGTTCAAAAACCTTTCAAGTCTGCATATTTGAGTGTCCAGAAATTCAACTAACTGTCAAGAGAAATATACCAATTTGTCTATTTTATGAGGAGGAAGTGGAAAAAGTCTGCAGTAGAGAACAGCCTAGATCCTAGTGGTACAGGACTCTCTGCACCAGGGTGATGTTTGCTCTACAGCAAGAGGAACCAAGCCAGAACTCTGTCTTCAAATCCTGTTTGGAACCTCAAGTAGCAGGGGAAGGCCTTTCAACCAAGCAGCTGTTTATCTAAACCGAGTTCAGCAACAGCCTCCAAGAGTTTGACTCCTCAGGTATCCTTTACTGTTTCTTGCCATGCTCTAGCAGAGCGCCTCTGGTGAGTACGTACGTGTGGATATCCTGTGGGTGGGCGAGAGGAGTGTGTGCAGACTGCAGCTGAGATACCTGTGGACCACTGGACAAGATGGCAACTGCTGATGCCAGGCAATTTGGGCAGTACCCCCCCACCACCTCCCCTCCTAGTACATACTTATGTAACAGACTGCTGTCAAACCACCTTTCCTCATGCATCAAGGGATATTAACATTGCTCCAAAATACCTACCCAAGATAACCTTTAAAGAGAGAACTTGTAGAGGGTGTTTGGCTGGTCTTTCCTGCTCAATTCATGATCTTCAATGTGTGCAGCCTGTAGGACTCACAGGTCTGTCTTATCAGTTGGTCATAATTTGATCAGCTGAGCCCTGTGTTATGAACTTAGTCTGGTTTTGTTCAAACACTGGTAAAGGGCAGAATCACATCACTAAAACCCTATCTAGGGTTAATACCTGTGCTGCTTATTTAAACTTTACTCAGGAGCTGTAGCCTTGTGCTTAACTTACTTGATTGTTGCCATAACTACTCCTGAAGACCTCTATCCACTTTCTGGCAGTGCTGGTGTGTCATCTATGTGTCTGTATACGCAACCTGTCTGTCCACAGAAAAGAGATGGAACTTACTTCTCCATCGCATAAACTGTGACCTTCTTCACGCTCCTCTAACAGTCACTTCCGTCCTGGCACAGGGGTCACCCACTCACATAGGGGAACTAAGCAGTCCTGGATAACAAGAACTACAGATGACTGTTGAGTCATTTGCACATTAATTGAAGCAACCCCGATGCAAAGTTAGAGTGCACTGTTCTGAGTCTTGTCCTGCAGCAACATGGTCTAGCAGATGAGCCTAGCACACTTGTTTGCAGGCTGCCTGCTTCTGTTGGCTGGGGAAGAGCAGCTGAATTCTCTCACCATTCCTCACTTAGGACAGCCTGTAAATCCACAGTGAAGACATTAAGGAAGAGCTGTTTGTTACAGCAGAAGCAAGCCAGCTTCTTATAGCCTACACTTGCTTGCCTTCTTGCTTATGTGCTTCTCCTGCAGTCTGAGTGACAATGCAGTCTTGGAAATGCCAAAACCTGGCCAAGAGAACCTCAGTTGCTGTGTCTCATTCTCCAAGAGGTATTACTGGTATGTAGTTTGCAGAATAACCCCAGCAGAGGGTTGTAGATTAAACAGCTCTGTCTTTAGGTTACAAGTGTCTTAACCTTAACTATTCATTTCAACCCTAAGGTTAAATGACCAATTCTCTCAGTTGCCCAAAGTCAGTTCTGGTGTCACTGACATCTTGCCGTGCATGCTGCAGCGGCAGATCACTGAAAGCAGATTGCTGTTCAGTGGATATACAACCTTCACAAGGGCTGGGCAGGTTTGTGAAACACAGCAAGACCTCTGATGTGATAGAAGCATGAAGATAGGAATGAAAAGCTGTGACATGGCTTTATTCTTTACTTAGTCCCGAACCACCGTAGCAGAGCAAGGGAATACTAAAAAGCTGCTGAGGGAGATCTTTAGCCCAAGACCCGGCACCATGTTGTAACCTCGCTGCCAGTCTCTGGTGTCCCAGACATTGAACGTTGCAAATTCAGGTCAGAAGTGGCATCTAAGAATGGCCTTCCCATGGACATATTCTAAATAGCAGATATTTATATATCTTTTTAGCTGGACCAGAATGATACATTGTTTAATGAGACTGAGGAGCAAGGTGGGGAGAGAAGCAACTTTGCTCCGGGGAATGGCACAGTATTATTTAGCCAGGTCTAGAGTGGTTACAGCTACACTGCTTCTTGGGTTTGGGGTTTTATTTATTTTAGTAATAGATTTATTTCTGCTCAGCCTCTCTTGCAGAGGACTGTCCTATTCAAATTGAGTTACTGCATTTGAGCTTTGACTCCAGAGGAGAGGTTTGCAGAAGTCCTTTCTGGTGATGAGTGCCATGGTGACCTGTGAAACAACCAACCAAAAAGATTTTCCTTACTTGCATGCAGCTTGTAAGTCAACCCTAACTTTTTGTCCTTATAACAGCTTCAGCAAATGTGGTTTATCTGAAGAAGCTGTCTACTAGTTAAGGATGCTGATGGGCAAAATCAGCATTTGTGTGTCCCAGTGCAGTTGGAGAAGCCACAGTGTGAAACCATTTATACAGATAATATTGAGTCTCTGCAGTGGCTTATAAGCATGTAGAGAACTGCATCTAAGAAGATTGCATTCTTCTGTGGTGGACTTGAACAAAGGGATTGCAGGCTTAACCACCACATAAAGGAGCTAAGAGATGTCCCTTGTTCCCTAGAGAGATATTTTTGGGTTAAGATGAGCCCCAGAAAAAGGGACAATTTCCCTACATTGTGTCAGAGTGCGTAAGGTGACATTCACAAACTTGCCACACATGATTAGTCCAGGTCCTCAGGACAAGCTGCCTTCTGATCACCAGCCTCCAGATCCTGTACACCATGGCAGGTTAAGGCACCAGGTCTGAAGTTGTTGCCATTGTCACCGTTTAGCTCCAGCCAGCCCTTTGGTCACAGGGTTCAGCTGACCCTGCTGTGTCCCCTCCAGCTCTTTGTGTTCCCCCCCACCCTACTCGCTGTGGAGTGAGGAGCAGTAAAGCCCTTGGCTCTGTGTGAGCACTGCTGAGCAGGAGCAAAAACCACCTGAAGGGTGGAAGTGATCTGTGTTCGATCCCTTGCTCTGGGGCTCATCTATATGACTTGCAGTGGCAGCAGTTAGCACATATAGGCGGTGCAGAGCGGTGTGTGTTGTAAACTGAGGCAGACTCCATGACATAATGATTGCAAACAGAGGGAATAGTCATGAAGGTTGTTACTAGTTCAGTGTTTTGTTCACCTTCATCTCAGAAGGGTCTTTCATGATGATGAGCAAAAGAGGCAGAGCTGGCTGACACAGTTTGGGATGGACATAATGGATATACCGTGGTAATTCCATCCAGCTGGTTCAGTGAGCTCAGTAGAGCACTTGTGAACGTATTTCACATCTGAAATCAAAACATTGCTGCTGGAATTCTGTTTTATACAAATTTGTATTATTTTTGGGTGTGAGGAAGTGAAAGCTTGAACAAGATTCATAACAAGGATACTAGGAATGAAGTAGCATGAGGTCCTGTTGCTACCAAAGGACTGATGATCTTGCCCTGTGACAGGAGGAGTGGCAAAAAACCCCAAAATCTCAAACTTCCACAGTCATTTTGTTGTTGTAACTATTTTTTTCTACAGTTGAACAACAGTTTATACACAACACATGACCCATCATACTGTAGTCTTAATTAAAATAATTTCCAGCAGTTTACAGTTTAGCTAACAACTCCACTTACAAATCTGAATTATTTTTTTTCTCTGATCAATCTCTTTCCCATTTCAAGTAAGAAAATTCTAAAAAAAAATCTATCCTGAAATGTGTTTTTCCAGCAGATCAATGGGACAGCTAAGATTAATAAGGGTTATGGGACTGAATGGTGGAGAAGTTGTACAACTGTACAATTACACATTTCTTCGTAGGAAATCAATTACTTGGGTTCTTCTTGATCATTCAGGTTAAAGGGAAAATAGAAGCAAAAAGACAGTAGGACCTTTTAATGATTAATAGTAGCTTTTGAGTATATTTTTTGCACTGTAAAACTAGCTGTTAGTTTCTAATTACTTTGAAAGGTGCAAGACAGGGAAATGTTTTTGGTCTTTATCAAACTTCATCAGAGAGAAGAACATTGAAGTGTCCCTTCTCTCCAAGATTCACTTCATTGCTACCATTTTCTGTGACTCTTCACTTATTTATTTGTTTTCCATCTCCCTGGCTGGTGACCACACATTTGGTCTCTGGTGGGCATGTAAGTTCACAGATTGCCGCGCTCACGTGGGCGGCGTAAGCGTGGATATGCCTTAGTGTAACATTTGTGTGCAACTGGCTTCTAACAAACCACTTGTTTCTTCCCATTGCTCTGCATATGTACAACATCTGATTCCTGGCATCCAAGACCCCCTGACTACTCTTATTATTCATAGGCTTCACTTCATTTGCATAAGTGAATACTTCCTCAGAGTGTGTCTCACCCCCTTAATAATACAAGAGGAAGGGATAAGGGTTAATGGTGCTTTGCAGTCGCTCTGGGATTTGGGAAAACAAGGTTCAGCAGGGATGTTGTTGGTGAGGTGCATTTGTCGTAGGTAAAAGCTTGTGTTGATCCCAGTGCTTGTACGGGAAAAACAGAAGTCAAAGAGTCTAAAAATCTTTGGGACAATATGTTAAAAAACTATTACTGAAGAAGAAAGATGCTATATAATAATTTATTCCGGGGGGTGAATGTTTTGTGTTCTGCTAGCTGTGAAAATTGGATGAACAAAGCAGAGGAATGTCAGGCTTGGATCTGTTCACACTACCTCGATAGTGATCCAAACACCATTGCCATCCTACCAAGAATGGTGCTCTGAGAATGTCAAACACACGTGTGCTGTGTTAGACAGAAATCAGATAGTGTCTTTGGGCAGTGTAGAACTGAACTGCTGCAGATGACTTTAGATGTTACCCCCAGTACAAGAATGTATTAGAATGTCAGTGTAAGTGTGTGGTAGTGGGTGTGTAGTGCACTCTTACATGAACACATGTGTGACCCTGTGTGCTGTGTTTCTTTCGTTCCATTCTGCAGCTGCCTGCCCGGTGCTGTGCAGTGGCAACGGCCAATACTCTAAAGGCACCTGCTTGTGCTACAGCGGCTGGAAAGGTCCCGAGTGCGATGTCCCCGTCAGCCAGTGTATCGATCCCTCGTGCGGAGGTCACGGCTCCTGCATCGAAGGGAACTGTGTCTGTTCTGTTGGCTATAAAGGAGAGAACTGTGAAGAAGGTAATTCTGCAGGGCGTTTTCTTTCTGTGCTCTGGGATTGTTTTCTGAGTTTTGGAGTTACTCAGTGGGAAAGAGCAGGATGAAAAAATGTAAAATGGCTGTAGCAGATTATTCTAAGAGAGGGACAAAAGGTGTAGCCTGTCACAATTTCACTGATCTGTCAAAGTTCAGATAAAACTTCTGACCTTCTGTAGACATTGTTTTGCGGTATTAAGAGTGTCTGCCACAAGTAAACCAGAATAATTACTTTGCTGAAGAGTGAAGATAAATCTTTTCTTATGGATTATATTTATTGAACAATTCAGATGTGAAACACAGAGGAAAAAGGAGCAGTGGTAGAGAAAATTGTAGAGCTGCAGCTCCACACAAAGCAAATGTATCAGTCACTATTAAGACAGAAGTTGATGAAACAAATTTGAAAGACATGGGTATCCATGTTACAGATTTTGTGTAGGGCAAATTACTCCTGTTAGCTGCAATCACATGGGATTAAAGAGAGGGAGAAGGTGCACACAAAGGATAACTGTCCTGTAAATGCAGAAAAGCTCTTCATGTTGAAAGTGTCCAATTCCTTGTGTATGTAGAATGAGCAAATTTAACAAAATAGCCCATGCAAAATGGTTTTATTCACGGTGTTTTCTGTTACAGTGCACAGCATAAATTGGACCGTTTTTCTCTTTAAAATGTATTAGTACACTTTTAAAAGGGGCTGTAACTCCCCAGAGCATTGCTAAATAGGCAGTGCAGGATACCTTGGCACTTTCTCAGAGCAGTAATTGTTGAAGCTACTTTATGGTAACAGTCCAGAGCTTATTAATCCTCCAAAAGAAGGAGCGGTTTGAGGACTGAAGTGACAGGACTAGAGCTGCATAGTTTTAGGACTAAAGAGTCTCTGTGGAGTATTCTGAGTGGGATGCAGAGATGTCCACCACTTGTAATCCTTGGTTGTGGACCATGGTCATCACCTTTAGGACAAGATCTTGCATTAGTGTGAGCTAAAAGAAAAAAAAAAAAACAACCTACGACTAGAGGGACTGCCAACACTGCAACTGTTCGCTCAGTTTGTTCCTGTCATGTCCTTCCAGGAGAGCTTCACAACACTGCCTGCTAAAGCTCTAATCCAGAATTCAGTGGCAGTCAGTAGAGTTTTTCCACTGCTTTCAATGGCTGACCTTTTAAGCTACATCCAGAAAATTCTGTAGTATCCTTTCTGTCTGCTAGAATGGAATTTGTAGTTCTCAGTTCAGCCAGAGTGCGTGATTATAGGAAATATTCCCAAAATAGCTGAAATGCCTTGCTATAGCAAGTGTTCTCGTCACAACCAAAGATGGAAAAGCCTGTCTTCAGCATGCTCAGCAACATCCAGACTGTCCCTAGGGATGCAGGAGCTCTCTTTCTGGTAACTGCAATTGTTTGCTCAGTCTAATTAAGTTATATGAATTTCATCACATTTTGTGTTGTTGCTTAAATGTTCATATTATCAGAGAGACGACGTATAATGCATAAATGATCCTTCTTTCATTTGATTCTGTAACTTTTACCTTGTAAGGAATTCCTCCCTCCTCTTGATTATAGCTCCCAGCTACCTGCATGTAATTCTCTCTTTCATTGTCTACAATGCCTGTGGTATTTCTGCACTAGACCTCTTCGATCCCTAGCAGTCCCATAAGGCAGACACTTGCAGTGCTTAATTCAGCTTCTAGGGTGAATGTTTTAAATGGGGAAAACAAACACAGCTCAAGCTCCAGAGAAGTTTCTAGGACGAGCTAGTGTGTACCTTTCTGCAAAGGCGTCAGTGCTAACACCTTTCAGAGTCAGAAATGCTACAAAACATTGTTGGTCAAGAAAGTGGGGAGGTGAATTACTATGTGAAATGATGTACACTATTTAATCAGTGCTGTGTTTGGAAGGATAAGTTTTTTTCTTAAAAGATAGATGGATTACAAAGTCAGGAGGTATTGACTGCAGACTTGGAAGGAGCCAATAACATGACAGGAAAGGTTAAAATAACCTTTTGTTTACAAGATCGGGCAATACATTAGTTAATAAAATTTCTTACAAATAAATAAAACCCAACTGTTCTGTTTCTCCTGTAAAATTCCATTTCTTTTGTACATATTTCTTGCATTCATCGAAGAGGTATGAGAAAAGGGGTATAAGATGAAATTATGTCTCTCCAGTGGCAGGTAACCATCTGATCCTGTTGGAACTTTTTGCATAAATTAGAATTCTAACATTCTAATGGTGGAATGATAAAATAAATATATCTGTATTTGTATATAATATATGAAATCTCTATTGATTTGAGCGTCCAAAAGGAATGACGAAGGTTGATTCATTTGTCATTTTCCAACTAGGATATTGAATTTGAAGAAGTGGGTCAGCATTTATTTTTTTTCTTCCCGTTAGCTTTTTATTTCTGATATTCATCACGGTCATATTATTCAAAGAATTTACCTGAAACGAAAGTGGCACCAAAATCAATATCCGTGATGCACAATTTTTGCAGCATAAACACTGTTGTTCTATTAACAAATTTGCACACGAGATGAAGTGCCCTATTTGTCAGGTCTCATTGAATCTGATTTCGGGGGAGACAAGTAAAATTGCTTGAGGAGGTTAAGATAAGGGTAGGTTTCTTGGTGGTTTCATGGCCGAGTCATTTTTCAATGACATTTAACTTCATAAGTGTAATTTGTGGCTCTTGGGGGGTTTTATGGTACATATTGTTCAGGAAACTCCTTGACCTGCTTTTTTGTCCTTGGGGATAGAAGTTGTTTTCGGTACCCTTTTTTGTCAAATCTACAGAGGGCCTAATACTAAATGAGCTCTAATGATCTGAGCTGCCAAGGGACTATGAGTTCTAAGTCTAACGTGCTTACTTGCTAAGACACACTCTCCTTTGTTTAAACACCAAAGAAGCTCCTTTATAAATCCTTATTAAATACCATTGTAAACCCTTCTAAAGACTGGAGGCCAGAACCTTTGCAGTGTACTTCAGTGAAGTCTATTGCAGGTAACTGCGTTATGCTAATTTTAGCAGCTGAGGATCTGGCCCAAGATGGAGACAGCACGTATTAAAATAGAACGAGAATTGAGTTCAAAGTAAAAACTCTTGAATTTAACAGCTAAAAAGTATATTTGTCTAGAGGAAAGGACAAAGGTGGTTAGTGTGTTAATCAGTAGAACGAGGGAGGCTGTGGCTTAGGGGTGTTGATAGGCTTATTCTGGGGAAATAAGTCTCAGCTGCATGAACTCTGTAATTCAGGACAGAGAGTTAATTTATGTAGCAGAAGGTGGTGTTTTTCATACACTCCACATTGCTTTCATTAGTACTTCTACTTGAGAAGGAAGATGATACGTTTCTGACATGGTGAGTACATTAGGACTCATCAGTATCTCCTAAAATTAGATGTCCTGCCACATACAATGTTATGCACATACTATTACCCTTTTAAATGTTCCATTAAAGTATCATCATCTAAAAAAAAAATAGAATAGACTATATTTAGGCCAAAAAAACCTTAACCTTCATCCTAACAGTAAATGGGCCTATATATTTGTGCTCTTTATCTCTTTGTTCATTTAGATTGCTTTATCGAAGCCGTGTCTGCTGGGTTCAACAGAAATAGTATGAAAGACATGTTCTAACCTTTGAGGAGTTTCTCATTTTGTTAAACACCAAGAAGGAGTAATAGTACAGGACAAGCATTCTGGATGATTTTCTATCAGTTTATGAATTTGGCAAATTTTATCTGAGCTGAACCGCAAAACAATATTTGTTTACCTATAAATATGAAGTTGAACTATATTATTTTCATGACTAATTAAGTAAACATTACATCTTTTTAAAAACTAAGAAAAACTATAGCAATTGACCTCGTTAAAATGAAAGTCTCTTGAGAAATCTTATAGTAATTTATGCCAGTACTACTGTAATCTGAATTAAAAACAAAATTGATAAGTCACGTTATTGCATCTCTAAATGTGCCTGCCGCAGTCCTGTGCTGTATCTCATCTGTATACGTACTTTAAATGTCCTGCAACTACATAAAATAATCTGACATGTCTCTGTGCTTATAGAAAAGTTGAGATTTGAAAGATCAAGTATTGTTCACATAAGGGAGAGTGAAAATGTCTCTGCCTTAATTTAGAAGGATCAGTTTGGAAAAGATGAGAGATAAATCACTTTCATTATAAACTCGGATCTTCCTGGAGCCGCAAGAGAGAGTGCCAATCATTCTTGGTTCTTCTGTTGTGACTCATGAGATGAATTCATTTTATTTAGGACATGAATTTGACCTTGGCCCTCAATTCCACAGCAAAAGGCAGTTAGTAAAGCCTCTGTTTTGGTGTTTGTGCTACAACGTAGTATATGTACACAAATTCATAATAGAATCTTAAAATTTGGGAAACCATAAAGTTTCTGATAGCATTTATTTGAAAGACAGGCCATAACATCCCTTTATTTAAGATTGAAATAGAATCTGAACTTTAATTGGAAGATTTTCCATCATAATTATTTTCACTTTTTTATTCTGCTGTTTCTGGATTGAGAAAAGATTAAATCAGTATCTGGATCTGGGTTTGGGGAGGTTTTTTTCTTTTAAGAGGAATTATCTGCTGCTTAGAATATGGGTTGAAGTAACTAGGACTCTCAATTTGACAGCTCAGCTACCCATGGACCAAGAATCAAGTGTTCAAAAGTGCCTGAATAATTTAGGGGTCTAGATGAAGCTGAAAGCCACTGATATTTTGACTTCTAGGTACTCAAAGTGAATATCATAATGTTATCCTCACAGCACTCTAGCATTAAAATAGTAACTATAGCAGGATTGAAGAAGATAATCAAAAGAAAAACATCCTGTACAGAGTGCAATTTATTAGCTTGGGTTTTGGTTTTAATTTTGTTATTTAAATGTAATGTGTGAGTCATTGGAACTTCAGCATATTTCAGAAGAAATGTCCCCAGGTGGGGGGATCTTCTACTATATTTATATATATACTATGCTACATATAAATATTTAAGTGCTATTTTTAAGTCTTTGTGCTTCTTCACTGCAGCATTCCTGCAGTAAGCTTTATTGTGCAGTCACACCCTGCTTTATTTGGAGCTAAAGTAAACCACAGATTGCTTTGCATTTCCCCGTTCACAGACCAGGTGTTAATACAACTCGAAGAACTACATCAGTTTGCTGTATCACAGTGATACAAACTTTTCAGAGGACGCATCCTCATGTCTTCCAAACACCCTGCTGTGTGGGCTGACCTTTCTCTGTGTTCCTGTTTTCTCCCATAGTTGATTGCTTAGATCCAACGTGCTCCAACCACGGAGTCTGTGTGAATGGAGAATGTCTCTGCAGCCCAGGTTGGGGTGGAATAAATTGTGAGCTTCCCCGCGCGCAGTGTCCCGACCAGTGTAGCGGGCACGGTACCTACCTGTCGGACACAGGTCTTTGTAGCTGTGATCCCAACTGGATGGGTCCCGACTGCTCCGTCGGTAAGAAAAACGGGGGGTTTTCCCCATCATGCACTATTATTCCTGTTTTGCTAAAATGTTTGTATCTATGTCAAGTGCAAAATGCAAATAAGTTAGAAAATCGTCTTTGGAATGTACATGGTCCTGTGAATTCGTGTTGGAGAGTGTATATACCTTTGTTGCTGTTCTTTGTGACATTCTTAATTTGGGATTGTCAGTGGGGCACAAGGGAATGCAGATCCGGAGGCTGAATTCTCGTCTAATACCGACCATTTGGACTGAAACAGTTACTTAAGTGCTTCACATCTGTTTTTCGACTGTAAATTAAAACTTCCATAATTTATAAATATGTTTGCAACATTTGAAGAACAGAATACACTAAGTACATTTGGGGATTTGCCTTGATACAGATCAAAATGAAAAACATCACAAATTACAAAAATCTCTTTCCAAATAAGGGGCATTTTTCCTTTTTCAGTTGTTTATGGCATATTTAAAAAAAAAAAAAAAAACAGCTTTAGAGCAAGAGACACTAAAAAGCAGGCACAAAAGTGTAGGCTAAAAAATGTCATCCTGTCCAAAGCTACAGTCATAAAACTCAATTCTTCTAACAGAAGGAGCTAAAGAGAAAAACAATTTTGACAAGATAGCAAATGTTCTGTTTGTGAGGAAGAAATACTGGGAATTTGGTATTTATATTGTTAGCTGAACCCTGAGATAGAGCTGGGGGCCATAAGCGAGTCTCTCAAAATGATATTTAGTTTTTGCACTTACTCAGTTACTTCTTAAGATTAGTACCCTGGAATACTCCACTAGTGAAATGAATATGGAGATGTGTTTTCCCTGCTTCATGCAGCAGCAGCCAGAAAAAAAAATTCATAAACAAGAGTCTCACTGTATATGACTTAGATGCTGCATGAGGCAAAAGACTCCTGTTTGCTTGTCTACAACTTCAGCTGGCAGAGAGCGGCAAAAGACTCGTTGGAGCAAGACGTGGGATAACTGAGCACTTTAGCAGTAGGACTCCAAAATGTCTCCCTTGAAAGAGTCTTTTACGGATCAGTCCTAGAGCCCAGGTGACCCTGAATTGTCACCGGTCTTTGGGTGAGCTCTGGGTGAGTTTCAGTCCCATTCTTTGCACAGCAGTGTCTGTATGGAAATTGGCAGCGGCGCAGGTTGGGTTAAGACAGAGCCGCGGGCTCCCCTCCTGTGTGGCTGGTGTCCTGGCGCGAGCTGCCTGTGCCGGCGTGGTTGTTCTTAAACCCCTTTGTACTACACCTTGGTTTGGTTGTAAGCAAAAGTTAAATTCTCATTCTGCTCAGCATGGGGTTAGCAGACAGCTTTCAGCAAAATGTACGTGTTCCACCCAGTGTTCCCTTCCTGACGCGGTCGCTGCCGTTGGCGCGGGCCCAAGCGAGCTGTAACGTGGATTCTCTTTCTCGTCCTAGAAGTGTGCTCTGTAGACTGCGGCACCCACGGGGTGTGCATCGGCGGAGCATGTCGCTGTGAAGATGGGTGGACAGGAGTGGCCTGTGACCAGCGTGTGTGTCATCCCCGCTGCACGGAGCACGGAACTTGTAAAGATGGGAAATGTGAATGCAGAGAGGGCTGGAATGGGGAGCACTGCACCATTGGTAGGCAAACGACAGGCACCGAAACAGGCACATATTGCTTTCTTTTCATAAATCGTAGAAACATAGTTACTGTCGTGTTTTGTAATGGGCTGTTCCTTTAAGGACCCTAGTGCTCTCAGATGTTATCTCAGACTCCAAGTGCAGTTGGGTGAAATGCAGATGAGCTCTCAGAACCGTTTAAAATCGGTAACAAACTGATTGGTAGAGAAAAAACCCCAACAACAAATCCCACAGCTAACAAACATTAGTAAGTAAAGATGTAACAAATGGTCCATTAAGGTCTCATCTGAGCCAAGATTTTCAAACTTAACTAAACATTCCTTTGTGTGTATGGCATCTTTTTTAATTTCCTGGTCTGATGCATCGGTGCTCTCCTGCTATTATACATCGCATCTGAAACACATCACCGCCATCCCCACACAGAGCAGGGGTCAAGTTGGGCAGGAATAAGTGCTCCCGGTGTTACAGAAATAGCTCCCTAGCATTCTCCGGTGTTGTGCTGTGTCAGTGGGCATGGTGTTTGCATATAGACAGTCCCAGCATGGGAGGGCCCCGCCGGTAGTGCAGCACGCTGCGGTACCCTTTCCTAATAGCCTGCTGCTCGGTACAGCACCGGCATCATGCAGAGTGCCGTGCCTAACACGATTGCATCTCAGCTGCGATGTGTCAGCCTGGGAAGTTCAAAAAGGTTATACTTACACAAAGCAAAAGGATGTTCTATCCTCTCAGTTACCCTGCTTGAAAAATCACTCTGAAGAGGAATTAATTGTTTCTAAATGAAGTTGGTTATTTTGCCTCTACAAGCAGTCAGGTAGCGCGCCTGCATTATTTTGCATGGTTACTGAAAATGAAGGATAAAAATTGTGATTTTTACCCAGCCTGTAATGGAAAATGGGAAATTCTGAGTGATCACTTCACATCTGAGAAGTCTGAGCAAAATTATCTGGAACAAGAGTATCCAGCTGCTGAGGCAATGTGAGATTCAGACGAGATATTTGGAGGACTGTGAGGAGTACCTTAAAAGAAACCTAGTGGGTCCAAATCAAAGGTCATGTTGTTTTCATTTTCCTAAAGTGTTCAATTTAACAAATAAAAGGAGTAGGTCAATTGACATTTTCATGGCAATCAGGGACCCTAATGGGACAGTCCTATTACAAGTGAATTGTTATTTCTTTACTTAAAAGTGTGGTGAGATTCTTGCATCCCTCAAGCTGTTTTTCTTTTTCATTCCCCTCTGATTTCTCCCTGGATATACAAACCATTTCCAGTAGACACATGAGTTGGAAACTAAAAGTATTCTTTTACTGGACAGAAAAATAAAAACCCCAACCTATTTTGGGGGCCTATCCTTTGATGTTGTGGTGCTGCATGCTTCCACCACGTGACACTTAATATGATTCAAATCAAAGCTTTTAAGACGGAACACTTTGTCACCAGCAGAGATGCAGAGTGTTTTTTCATGATTGCTTTCTGACTTCCATCATATCAACATATCTCTGCTAGATTAATCCAGGCATTTTGTTTCCATACTAAGTATGTCCCAGACCTTCACAAAATGCCTAGCATATATATATATCTTTGTTTGCATCAAATTATATAATAATTGCTTATTTTAAAAATTGCTGCTTTGTGCAAAATTTGTTTTGCTTTATAATCTTTCAGTAATATGCCTATGTTTAGTGGTAATTAGTGTATTTAAAGTCTTCATTACTGTGCACACAAAAAGATGCTTTGTACTGAGATCTTAAAGGAATTACAAGCCAAACTGGTGAACTCTGAAGTGAGAGTCTTAGTCTAATTTCCAGAGCTGGGAACTAAGTATTTTCCCTATTATTGATGTATATAATCAAGTCAGAATGGGAGTTACCGCTGAAGTGATTAGAATACACATAAGCTTTGTTTGTTTGGTATATATTAGAAATATTTCCTTGAAACTTAACGTGGGTCTGCCTGTGCAGGGGTGAGACTACGCCTTTTGAATCTGTGCCGTCAGGAGTTGCTTGTTGTACAGAGACAGATGCGTATCCTTGTGACAGACCTGTCCTGGGACAGGTCTGTCACAAGGATGAGACCAATGTCCCAACAGGACATTGGTCTCATCGGGCCTGACTGTGAGGCTGTTGATGAGGGCAGAAAGTGGAATGCCTGAGATGGACCTCAGCTCAGAGGGACAGATCGGCTCCATCCCACTGGCTCCCGTTACATGGTGTGGAAACAGGAGCTTGGGGTATAAGGGTGGTTAAACTTAGATTTTGTCAGTATTTATACAAAAAATGCTACAAGGTACTGCTGAATAATTTGTCTTTAGAGTGGATCAATACTTTGGAGGAAGGATGAGTTGCTGGAGTTGTTTTAAATGTTAGTGTAAGGAACTAAAGTATACTTAAAATTAACAGAAACTTATGTGAATTTAGAAAACTCCCTTTATGATTTGCTTTCAACTGAAAGGTTGACAGACCATTTAATGTCAGAGTTACTCACTGAGAAGTGTCCACCTAAAAAGGCAGTGGTCAGGAATGAAAGTTGCATTTATTCAAACCTTGATTTTTAAACTTTTACTTTATTATTTTTTCAACAAAGCCATTGGTTTTGTCCTGTCTGGAAGGTACCTGGAAAGCTGCACAGCCTGGTTGTCCCAAGGCAAAGCCAGGCCAGATCAGAGTAAAATGGCAGATGAGCAGAAGTTGAATCTCCTTCCCCGTAGATAGTTTGAATTTTTCATATCTATAGTAGGTCTTCAGGAGCAATGAACGTGAGGACAACCTCTTGATAGCTTTTGAGAAGTTCTCCTTATGGACTTCAAGAAGAGAAATGTAAGACTCTCATAGGAGAGTTTATTTACTCTGCATTTCCTTTTATTGCTATGCCTGGTCTGAAGTCTCATGAAGAAAAACTTGCTTCGATTCCGGTGGCTTTAGGCCAAGCCCACTTAGGACAAATTGATCTGATTTGTGAGAAAAAATCCACGTTTCCTTACACAAACCAAACCACGTTTTCTTATGTTTGTGTTTCTTTACCAGCTTCATGTGCTGTTTTCACATGGCAGTGGAAAAGAAATCATAGCAACCTGCAGGTATCCACGCTCATATTTTACTAATGATTAATTAAGAAATTAGGCCTTTATAGATAGTTGACAGGACACATCTTCTTTGGCATTTTGATGCTCAGTATAAAAGCACAAAAAATGAACAGAACTGGAGTTTGTGTCTGTATTACTTGCCCTGTAAGAAAACCACTCTTTAAAGTCTTTCCAGAATGCCTCTCTTACCGCTGGGCAGCAGTAGGCTCACAGAGGAAGATCCACGCGTGTGGCTTCCAAGTTACCCCGGTTTGATAAATGAGAGATGAGTGAGAGGAGTGGAGCCTGGCCTTGCTGGATGCTCTGCTCTGCGCCAGGCGCTGCGTTGCACTTTGCTAATTCGGGGAAGGAGAAAAATTGCTCACTGGAGTGATGATAAAGAAAATGAATCTTTTGCCAGTGCAAAAATAGACCTGTCAGGATATGTTTATTAAGTGATTATTATTCATTGATTGCAATTATGGAGGAAGTTATAACTAAATAATAGAGGGTAATCTAGATGAGGGGAAAAAAAATATTGGAAAACTAATAACAAAGCAAAAGGCTTTAAGTATGGCAGTTGCTAAATCTTGAACCGATTTCATGCCAGAATATTAAGAGGAGGTTTGGGGCTTTTCCTTAAATCATCTAAGTGTTGTTAAGATGTACTGCTATAAAACAGGTCTGTTACTTTCACCAGAACCAGTATTTCTTTGTTTAAAACTGTTGTGGATGCTGTTCTCACAGAATATCAGGGTTGTATACTAAGAGCAGTGGGATGTCTGTGATCCATATCCCCATGGGATGAAATACACTTGCTAAATTGGTAACAATCTCACCAAGACCTGCGAAAGCAGGATTTATTATTTGTAAGTAAAATTTGGAAGTCTGCAAAATGTTGCATTTGTAAGGTAAGCTCTCCCTAGCAGACAATACACGAGGTTTTCTCTGCAGCAACCTGTCAGGCTCTTGTCTGTTCTACATTAGCTGTAGGCTAAGCACTCCTGCTCTGAGACAGAAAGTGGCAAAAGGCGAGTGCTGAAGGATATTTGATTGTAGGGATACTCCGCTGTGGATCGGGATCAGGACAAATCTTATCTTTTTTTTCTTTTCTTTTTTTATTGTCAGTGCAAATGAGCTGTCTCCCCTTTGATAGCCATAGACACTGAACCTCTAACTACCTACCTGCTAGGCAGGACACAGCCAGGGATGCTGCGTGCATCCCAGCAGACTCTGTACTCTTTCCTCTGCTGAGTCCTTGGCCTCTGTACTGAAACTGGCCAACAGCAGGACATGTTCCTTACTAAATAACAGGTCTGGAAGTGTGTATTAGCCCTGTACCTTATCTGCTATCTTTTCAGGGCCTTGAATAAAGGTGAAAGATTTGAAAGAACAAAGAGCCTGTCACCTACACTGTGGGGAAATAAGCTATATAAAAATGTGCAGGAAGAAGGACTCTGTGCCCTCTGTCATTAAGATATGAAATTTAAGTTACAGCACAGGAGATTTGGGTTAGCTGTTCAGAAAAACCTTGTAACAGTAAATGAATATCGGAGGTAGGCTGTCTGAGGAAGTTGTGGAATCCTCCTCATCAGTGGTGCTTTCGACACTGGTTTAGACGAACACCAGTCAGGAACAGCAGAGAGGTAATGCATCCTGCTATGGGGCAGAAAGCCAATTAGGAAATCACTGAACTTTGTGAGCTCTCCTGCAGCCTGATTTGAAATGAGCTGAAGAGGAAGCATTCCTTCTAAGTATGATTTTATAATGGCCTATGTTAAGATTTGTACTGCCATCCCCTTTAAGACTGTAATGCCGCTCTTAGGAGTAGGATTGATCATTCATCCAGCCAAGGAGACTAATCTGTGTGTTCTGTATTTGCAGAACAATGGGTTGTCAATGTATATATTGAACCACTCTGAAACATCCAAACAAAGAGTAAATATTACACCCAGTAGGTAAATACTATAAATCCTCTGCCTTTGAAGTAGCAACACTGATGGATATTATCCCACCTCTCTTTTTACTTTAAAAAAAAAAAAGTTTGCTAATTTTGGTTTTTCCCCTGAGGGTTTTGGGATGATTGTGCCCTTTCCAGCTTTTAGACATGTTTATGTTGTTTTGTAGACTGGAAGGAATACTACATATCAAACGTAAAGATTTAGACTTTTTTACTTTATCATGAAGTCAATAGTCGATGGAAACATTAATAATGCAGCATTGTGTTATCTTTGGATTCAGCAGGATATTTTTGTCTTTGTCAAAGATTTTTTTTTCTTCTACTACTGATTTTTCTTGTTGTAATTACAACGGTAATGATTCAAAGATGAGGCAATTTTCAGGAGAGATGGAAAGTGTGTGGGAGGAGCAGTGGAAAGCCATCGTATCTGACAAAGAGCAATTTAGAAGGAGCTAGATATATTAGACTTCTCCAATGCACTTCTAACTTAAAATTAAGCTGTAACAGTTTATAACCTATCAAGGCATAAAAGCCCGCTCTAACGACAATGATAGGAATTTAGATTGCATGCTCTTTAGAGGGTAGAACACATATTTTCATTTTATGTGGAGAAATGCATAGAATATTTGGGTCATGACCACTTTTTCATTACTGATGATACAGAAATATGTTGGTAATATATATTGTGACATGACCAAAAACGTTACACAGACTATCTGTTTCTGGATGTGCAGATTCAGGTTCATCCCCTGTATAATGCAGTCATGCTTTTGTCTTTACACCTGGTAGCAGGTTCCCTGATAAGCACATCTGTGATGCTGTCCTTTAGGGACAGGGAGTCAAGCTTTCATTTGGAGTGTGATAGGGTGACTCCCCCCTGCCCCCTCCATGCATCTCTTCAGCAGATACCTCATGAATTAGTCTGAGAGAATCTAGATGATTTCTGTCGTTCTCGGCACATAATTTACATTTTCATGTCCATCACACAAGCTTGGAGAAACTCATAAAATAGAAGTTTTCCTTACAAAGTGATATCTTGGCCAGGTATTGTGAATTGGGTTCTGTTTTATAACCAAACCCAAGGAAACATATTAGTCAATTAGACCAGTGGTCATCTAGTCAATTAGACAAGTGATCATCTAGTCCAATGTCACCATATTTCAGTAAATCTCAGTAAATAAGCCATTAGAAATTTCTTCCTGGAAATGCTTTCATCTTAGATTCATGGAATCATTTTTGTTGGAAAGGACCTTTAAGATCATGGAGCCCAACCATAAACCTAACACTTCCAAGTCCACCACTAATCCATGTCCCTGTGTGCCACATCTACAGGTCTTTTAAATACCTCCAGGGATGGTGACTGGGCCACTTTCCTGGGCAGCCCGTTCCAGTGATAGACAGCCCTTTTGGTAGAGAAATTTTTCCTAATACCCAATCTAAACCTCCCCAGGTGCAACTTGCTGTTCCTTCCTGCCCTGTTCCCTGTTACTTTGGGAAAAGAGACCAGCCCCCACCCAATAACTATACCCTCCTTCCAGAGAGCTGTGATCAGATCTCCCTCAGCCTCCTTTTCTCCAGACTAACCAAACCCAGCTCCCTCAGCTGCTCCCCATCAGACTTGTGCTTCAGACCCTTCCCCACTCCATTACCCTTCTCTGGACACACTCCAGCACCTCAGTATCTAATAGCAGCCAGGATGCTGTTGTGCACCTTGGCACACTGCTGGCTCATACTCAGCTGGCTGTTGACCAACACCACTAGGTCCTTTTCTGCCAAGCAGCTCTCCAGACACTTTTCCCAAGCCAATCTCACCAAGCAACATTTGTGATTAGGTGCTTTTTTGGGTCTGTAAATGTGTCACCACCTTTTACTTCACCTCCAGAACTTCTGTATAAAATCTCTGGCTCTAAAGTCTCAGATTACACACTGTGTAAATACCTCTTGTTTTGAATCTCCTGCAGAGTCTTGTTTCTAGTTTGTAACTTTGTACATTCCCAACCCAGTAACTAAAATATACTTCACTACTTCTCTGTACCAGGGATGAGTGAACTTTCTGGACAAATTCTGTAGCACTGAGGAATCCAGAGCTACCAGACAGATCCTCTTTACCATAGCTGAGCAAGATAGCTGATAGAATATTCCCTTCCAAACATGCAAAGTAGAGATTTGTGTCCAGTGAGAGTGGTTTGACTTTATGGGAATTTAGGGACAGGATTCCTTTTCATCTGCAGAACACAGGCAGGGCAGCTGGGGACCTTTTTTGGCTAAAAGGCGAGCTTATTCATGAGGAAGAACCTTCCTGTTTGCATCCTTTGCTGAGGGCTTCCTGTAAATGATTGAAATATGTCACAGTGCAGTGTCAGAACACTTGAGTGGCTTTTTTCTTTCTCTGTGTATAGGATATTTGTGGAACATGACCTTCTTCCCTTTCTAGCCCCAAAAATTTAATGAGTGTGTTTTCAGAAAAGCTTCCTGCATTTTGTCTGGTACTTCAAAGATGCACCCAGCAGAAAGTAGTGAATAGTTTCCCAAACTGAAATCACATTTCTTTTTTCTCCTTTCGGAGGGGCTTCTACATGAGTTATATTGATTTTCTGGCCAATTCTTGAACTCTTAAAAGACCACAAAAAGAGGAGGAGGGCAATCAATCAGGCAGGCAGCTGATCTAACTTTTGAAAGGGCAAAGCTGATTTTGCTGTTCATAGGAGTATTCACAGCGTCAGGCAATCTTATCTTCTTCCACAGATAATGTTTTCTGTGTTATTTTGTACCCTGCGGTGTCAAGCACAGCTTCGGTGAGCGAGTGAATTACATGGTGTTGCTGGATACAAAACAACAAAGACACGGGAAGGCTTGTGAGAGGTCAGAGACACAGGTTGTATTGAGATAGAAAGGTGGGGCCAGGTTTGGAGGTATATATGTATATATGTGCATATTTGTTTATGCAGTATTTATACTTGCCAAGAAGCAAATCCAAAAGAGAACGATGTCTGCCCATCCTTTTGAGGCCTGCTGTTAGTGTTCCTGTTCGAGATATCGGCTTTAATCACTTGCATTCTTGCTTATACATTCTCAAGGTATAACTCTTGTATCTTTAATATCGGTTTCACATAATCTTTCATCCTTGAAGATGCAAATGAAGCCAAATGTGTTTTGCCTGACTGCTGCAAAAACTCCGTGGAATAACAATTGAGACACAAGACTTTGCCTTTTCAGCTTCTCATCAGTTTAGTATCAAATTAAGAGTAGTATGCATTAGAAGTTAGAGGGTTGTCTTCCTAAGATAGGTGATGCTTTTGAAATTTTCTACTTAATATTTTTCTTAGTTTAATGCTGTATTAAAAATACTAATGTCAGAATGAAAAAGTGGGGGAAAAAAGCAGTCTCCGCAGCATTTCTGAAATGTCAGTTCAGGATTTTGCTGTGTGATCTATTTAGGGCTTTGGGGAAAAATGAAACTATTGAAAGCTTCTCTTTAAACTGTCAGTTATCTCTCATGCAGTAACTACTCACCAAGGATGAAATACACACTGATGTTGAATATTGATACATCCTTCTTTCACTAAAAGCCCTTACTTAGAAGATTTTTTTAAAAAAATCTTAAGCATTGAATGTGAGAATGTGTTCAGGGCACCAGTTATGAGGTATGGTGAGCCATTCTTATTGAACAGAGTTTTTACAGAATTTATGTTATTTGACGCTCTTCTCTTGTTCTTGCTTTCCACCCCTATTCTGACCTGCTTATGAAATGCTTATTAGGATAACCTCGCTTCTGGAGAACATTCCTCTAGGTAGCCTCAGCCTATTTCATTGTGGATATGTTTTTTCTATACATATAAAAAGAAGCAAAGTTTTCTGTCCAACAGTCACCATGGTATAATGTAATGTATCTCGTTTGCCCAAAGAAATTGCAAACATAATTTAGGTAACTGACATGTAAGAACTAAATGCAAACCTGAGTGTTCTGGCCTGAAGTTACGGTCCATATTCATCCCTGCATGTTGAAAGCACAGATAGTTGGAGTAATACCGGTGTCATTATTACCCGATTTATAGCTGCCGTGAAAATCCTGACAATTTCCAGCACATCCTTCTGCAGGTTTTCAGTGCTGCAGTATTGATTGACATGTAACCATCCATCTCATTCTGTCAGCTGTATTCACACCACATTCATGCTGGGACGCAGAGAGACAAAGCAATACCGGTGTCTCATTAATCTAGCAGCAGTTCACAGTCATAGCACTAAAAGCCACAGCTAAGGTTACTCTGTTTCTCTTCATTCTCTCTTCATTCAGTAACAGGGTTAGAGCAGAAAGGATCCAGGTCCAGCTGTTCCTTGAAGGTTTTCAAATCTGAGAGCTGGTCCTTAGCTCCGGTGCTGCATACTTACTTCAAGTATTACATGCCAAAAAATAACTCTTAAAAGTTAAGAGAACATGAACCAGTAGTAACTTCTGCCTTCACAAAGATGTCAGTGTCACATGGATCATAACATTACTCCAGATGAAAATTTAGGCAGGGGAGGCATTGCTGTCTGCTTATCCACGTAAAGCTTTTCTCCCTATCGTTCCACTAAACTTCGAGGACACTTTTCCTCTGGCTTTACCGTAATCTACCTGCTCTACAGCCCATGACTAGTGCCAAACATCTGGGATACGTTGCCTCTCCTTGTGCCATCTCATTGATTATTGGGACCATGCAGCAAGTCCCAGACATTTGAGTGTAAAACAGTTTCTGCCTCTCTCGGACATGGTTTGCACAATGGCGTCTCGAGCCTACCCCGCTCGTTTGTGTTTTCTCTGCTGTGCAATGCAGCCTTTTGAAAAGCTGTGGGTATCCTGCATTCTGTAAATAGGGAGCCACAATTTTGACAAACTGACAATCAATGTCAAGGTTTATTGCTTTTTCCTAATCCTTGTACTTCTAGTACTTCATAATCCACTGTACTTCTAGTTTCTATTCACAGTTTTCAACAGTCTAGCATGGAGTAGGTTGATCAAGAGACTGTGGCCTGCTTTTAAGATGCTGTAAAGCAAGATAACCTACAAAGTAGCTATGAGGAAAAGTTTAAATATTTCTTCCTAAATGTTCTGGAGTGATTAGGGCAGACTGCCTTACAGGAGCTGATAGTTAGTCTTTCATATAACTAGAAAGTGTATACACGTCTAGGATTTTAGTATATGTTTATGGAAACCCACACAAAGTGAAGAACAATCTCTTCTGTATTCACACCAGTTCATTATAAAATTGTGGGCGAGAGTTATATTTTTTTTAGGTAGATGTTGAAACAGTAAAGTTACTCATGAGTGTGACAAGATTCACAATGCATCTAGACCACCAGTGTTTTAATTTGCCTTTGCATAGTCACTTTTTCAGAGGTAAAAGGACCACAGTGAATCAAGATGCAGTCCCTGTTCAGAAGAGAGGTAGTAGTGAATATAGCTTTGTTATTGAATAAATACATAGAATGGTGTAAGCATGACTAAAACCCATTCTTTTTAATTATAGACAAACCAGTTTGTAGCATAAAACATTACTAGCTTGTAATTTTAGGTTAGAAACAATATTAAGAGATCAATTATCCGAAAAAACAAATTGCAGCAACCACCATCACTTTAGGATTAACATGTTTACCTAGAACAGGGTGATTTATTGAACTTAAAAACTGCCTCAAAACTGATTTCCCGGTTGTTAGGAATCAAAAGGGATATCTGAGCTTCTTGTGAACAAGCTCCTTAAGAACAGCACACAGTTATTTTTGTAAATTCAGCATGTGGAGAAACAAGCCAAGTGTCCCAGAAGATGCCGATTCTCCTAAAAGCAGAGACACATTAGTACAGATGAGAGAACTGTGTTTTGTTCTAACTCCTGGGAATACTGGAGAGCAGACCTCAGCGTTGCCATCCACTTTCCAGCACATTTTAAATATAAACTGATCTGACTGCTTTGCTTTCCATTTAATAAAGCAAGGCAAAATGTGTATAGGCAGGGTTACAGATCACTTCTCTCTGAAATTAATAGAGGAATTAGCAGTATAGCATAGAGTTTTACATTGGAGGAGCGTGTGCCCAGCATTAAGCTGTTACAGAAAAAGAAGTTGGGTGTCTCTCCCTCTTTCGTATTTTCTTTTATTTTTAAATTGCAGGTTCAATTGCTTTTGAACAAGTATTCAGAAAGTAGGAAGCCATGGATCATTATTTGCTGCTGAAAAGTGAAAGCACAACATGAATTTGTTAAAATGTTAACAAATTCCGATTAATTCTATTCCTTACTACTTTTTGGTTTTTTCCAGAGTAAGTTGATAACTGTAGAGGAAAAATAATGGCAGTGTGCCTTTTCTTGTTTCAAAAAACCCTGAGAAGATGTTTTAGACTTCAGACAGAAAATCACTGCATAGGAGTTTGTTAGGAATATGAAATGAAGGTTGACACTGCTCACCATGCAGCATTGTTAATTGGTAGTTGTATTGGGTGGGGGGCAGGCGTGGGGTATGGTGACATAGATTTTTAGATCCAATTCATCTTTTTGTTGGCTTCTTTGGAAACTAGGGGTAAAATTGCTTTTTGTTACTGCCTCCCTTGGATCGTTATTAATTGATTCTTTATCATGAAGCCAATCCATATATATCTTCATTGTGTCCTGTGAACGTTGAATTTATTTTGGAAAAAAAAAAAAAGTCAGAAATATTGATTTAGAGTGGAGAAAGCTTTCCATATTTAGAGAACAGGTTATTAGAGTCAAGGTCACTTTGTTTGTGAGGATGGAGAGGGCAGCAGTTGCTCGGAGGAAATACTAGGTGAGCTTTACACTATAGGAACCTTTAAGTTTGCGTAAACAGGTCTGTGCTTGTGGTTTTTGCATTGCTCCTCTGCTGAGTGACGAACCAGAAACCTAAACAATGCATAGACTGTGTTATTCCCTTGTATGTCACTAGAAGGCTGTAGGGGAAATGAAAAAAAATCTATATAAGCTCCTTGAGCTTTAACTTGCAGTTGCAGCTTTCCTTAATCCAAGACCGAGGGGTCTGTAGAGGTTATCGGGTCGCAGTGGAATCTTTCGTTGTGTATTCTATAACAGTTTTGATTGCTTCTGTGCTGAAGAGAAAAAGTGAATCAAAACTGGTCACCCCCACTTAATTTCCACCAGTAGCTCATATAAAATATTAAAAGACTTGCACATGAAATATCACTCAGCAAATGTAGTGATACTCTGAAGTGTCTTCTGAAATTGTTATTTTCATATAACATATTTTTTTTCTTAAAATGAAATAAAGACAGTGGTATTACAACCCAGAGCTTTCCCCATTCCTGTTCATCTTTCAGCCGTCCAAACACACAGAATTCAGTCACTGAAGTCTGTCGTGGTTCACTAGTATTTGTACTTTTGGTTACCACGAAATTCCTGAAATCCTGATACCTAATGTGGAAGTGTTACTGTACAGAAAGGTTTATGTATGAGATGCTTTGTAAAGGGAAATATTTATTCAGCAGAATAGGGGTAATTTAACACATTTGTCTTCCCTTTAAGTCTGCATCTGTTTAATCAATCTTTATAGTAGTTTTCCGTACTATACTGAGGAATTTTGTCAGCATTTCTGAAATAAAACACTATTTTTAAAGATACCTAGCAAGGTGAATATAAAGTATCTGATTTCCAAAGGTGAATGTTCCTATCAGTATTAAATGGGAGCTTTCTTAAAAGATATTTGCAGAATATGCCCCTATATCTTTATTAATTTTTTATTTTCCATATTTTATTGTTTCATAAAAATGTCACAAAGTGTGAGATGTCATTCAAATGTGAACAAACAATAGTGAAGTTGAAAAGTGTCTGTTCTTTTCAGCATTGCTTCTATTTTATTTTTCTTTGTGTCCCAAGACTAAAAACAGTGGGTAGTAGGTTGTTTCGTTTGGAACGAGCAGCAGATATGCATGTTGTAAAACACACTTCAGCATCTCCAGTTTACTGCTTTGCACTTTGAGGAGAAGAGTGATGTCATTTAACTGCAGGAGAGCTCTTCCAGTGAGTGATAGTTTGAAAGGATTTTACCAAAAACTTCTCACCACTTGCAGAATTCATTACAGTGAATTCGATACACACTGTGCCCAAAGAGACGTTTCCCCACATACGTATTTACTCTGAAACCCAAAGCTGCTCCGAAGTTCCCTTTGCTCAATTAAGACCCATGGAGATCTCATAAGCTCAGTAGAGTCAAACTCCATCAATCCTCAGGTGGGAGACCTTCAACTCCTGGTTTGAAGCTGCAAGGTGTCCTCTTGCTAGCATCTCAAGGAATGTGGAGAGGAGTGTTACGGAGTCCTCTGCTGTTTGGGTCAGGGCAATGCTTCTCTCTCTCTGTTCTGAGTTGCTGAAATATTGCTGATATATACTGCTTGGTTTTACAGCTGTGAACAAATGAGGGTGGGGAGGCCCTGGTACAGGTTACCCAGAGAAGCTGTGGCTGCCCCTGGATCCCTGGCAGGGTTCAAGGACATATTGGGTGGAGCTTTGGGCAACCTGGGCTAGTGGAGGGTGTTCCTGCCTATGGCAGGGATGTGGAACTGGATCAGCTTTGAGGTCTCTTTCCACCCAAACCCATCTGTGATTCTAGGAAATCGGTATTATCTTAAAGAAGACCAATTAATGTTCCTCAGAATATGGTAACAGTTGAAGTATATGTAAGAAATTAAAGACAATACCCAGTTGAAACCTGTATTTTGCTTAAACACCAAGGGTATAAATAGTGCTCAACTTCAGAGCAATCCCCAAATCTGGTAATTTTTTCTTAAACTTCATTAAGATAAGTAATAACCTGGATAGAAAACAGAAAAATATTTTTTTTACATCCATTTGATATGTTTAGAGATATTGTTGGCTATCCTGCTGTATTTTCAGTGTTTCAAAAATAGAGCAAATTGCTGAAAACCGTAGCAAATTCTCCTTCAGATGTCCCATGCACAGACCTTAAGAGTTTTTTTCCTTTCTGGTTTTTTTTTTTGTTTTGTAATTGGAAATTCCTTTTGACTGGTCTTTGTTTCTCATCATGTTAAGTCTGCTTTTCCCTGTTCTGTTTTTTTTTTTTAAACTGAAGCAAGTATCGTAACAATACATAGTTGTGCACCTTCCTGCCTGACATAAATCAGTGAATAAAGTGAATTAATCCAATGTATTGATCACAGAACCCTATTGCAGCTGAGGTGGAGCAATCTCTAGTTTTCTTGGCTGCTTCTCTCTTGCTTAGATAATTGTGTTTCTCTTCCCAAGGGACGTGCTCCTAGCAAACAGTCCCGGTATAACTAGTAACATCCTGCATATCCCTGGTTAAAAACTTGCATCAAATATAGATGCAAGGCAAGCAACTTGAAAGCCTGGTTGGTGCTTCTGATGGCTTCAACAGAGAAATGGAGAAGAAATACTCTGCACTCAGGAAGCCTTGAGTATTTGGTCCAGAGAATGAAGGTCATGCCTCGTGAGGCTAGGGGAGGAGCAGAGCTGTCAGCTGCCTGTCGGTAAATATTTTCAATATCAAGCTAGAAGACTTCAGAGTCCTTCTTTTTTTCAAATCCCATCCAAGTTCAGATAAAGTACTCTTGTATGGTGAAATGGTGAAAATTGTCTCCCTAGTAGATCAAAATCATTTTTCCAGATACATTTAGTATGGAAATATGAAGGCAGCTGGCTATGTTTGAAGGATTGTGAGGCTTTTTCCTTTACCGCTTAGGCAGATAAAGAAGGAGCAAAGAGGGAGCTATCCCACGCTTTGTCTGTGCTTGCAGGATTAAAAACACCATTTGTGAAAACAGCATTTTTATTTCTGTAGCTTTTATCAGTTCTTTGTGCTGTTGGTAGATATAAAAATTGGAAAATTTTGTGTTATTTATGAGGCTTATGTATATTAGCAAGGCATGCAGAATGTATGCCTAGCATTTAAGAATTAAAGGCATGTTTATAAAACATATTTTATGTAGTGAAATATCCATCTTCTCTCCTACATGCTAAACAAGTGAGCATACACAAATACCCACGGAACTCTGAACACATTGTTGTTTATATATTTTACATTGTTGTACCTGTGTTGCCTATGTGGCCGAATACCACTCCTATGTTGTGGGCATTTTTTCATCCATCATATTTGCATGTATTTAAATTTCATAAACTCTAGCTCTAACAAACATGTGAGATATATTTATTTTAATATTCAAATATCCTTTTTTTTTCTCCCACTTAATCCTGCAAGCCAGAAGGGTTATGAAGAAGCCTTGAGTGAGTTATCAAGGTTTTTAATTTTAATTCTGAACTATCCCACAATACTTCTTAAAACCTTTTTTTTTTTTAGTGCTTTCTTCTGGTTTTCTTTTGCCACAGCTGAAGTGTTGCAACTCTGTAGTCTGAAACCATGTGGTGTGCAGCCATTTATTGGAGTCCATGTAACTAATACTTTAGGAGAATTGGCTGCAGAATGGGGTACCTCTGGCTGTATATTACTACTTTTCATCCTGAAGGGATTCCAGATCTTCTGCACAGGGTTAAAGGATGAGTGCTCAGAGAGAGCATGAATACAGTATCGTAGGATAACATGTACTTGTGTTAAGGCTCATATTTATCCTGCTAGAGATAACCTGCACACTGATACAGGATCTACATCTGCATACCTGGAAGCTAATTGCTAAATTATAAATTCTATGCAGACATCAACATCTGATGAATAGCAAGTAATTATATTGTAATAATGCCTGAGAAAACTGGGATTCCCTGCTCTCAGAATTATGAATTATAAAGGCCCTAAAACGGAAGGGTTCGTAGCTAATTTGGGCTGGAAGGGATGTCAGGAGGACATCTAGTCCAACCTCCTCCTCAAGGCAGGGTTAGTAATGAGGTCAGACACCCGACCCAGGCCCATAGGTTTTGAAGCAGACATCCTTACAGGCCAGCTTATTGTTCCTTGGATGGCTGTTACTCGCCGTTCAGAGCCATAGCAAAGCACCTTCTGTAGTGTATGGAGCAACATAGGTGTATGGTATCTACTGACACCTGAAGATGTGCTGCCTGCTTGTCCTCTGTGCAGTGCCCCGCTTGTGTATGCGTGTGCGGACCCAGGCCGCTGCCTCCCATCTCTGCATTCAAGTAGGATTGGAAGCACCAGTGTAGCTGCTGTTAAGTGGGACTGGAGTAAGGGAAGCTGTTGTGTTCGGTCACTGTGAGTGCTGCCTTGGCTTGCTAGAGCACTTTGACTTAAACTCCTCTGCTTTGTAAAGCTGTTTGTGTATTAGGGGAGTTACAGTCAGAGAAATGCAATTTGGGTTTGGAGTGAAGGTGGATAATATGTGATTTTTTTACGTACACGAGTGTGTAAGTTCTTATTTATAGAGTGAAGGAATTTATTCTGCAGTCTTGAGTTGGCTTCTTAAAATCTCTGCCTCCTCCACAGATCAGATTAGCTCTTCTCATCTTAGCAGAGCTCCTGACCCCAGTTTCCATCCCAGTACCTTAGGCATACCTCCTGAGCCTACCAGATAAGGAGTTGGGTTTGAATTTCTGGGGTTTGAATTTCTGTAGTAAGCCAGAGGTGAGAAAATTACAATAATGTTTGATGTACCTGTACTTATTCAGCAGAAATACTTCAGTATTTCTTCACTCAGTGAACTTGGCTTACGCCCGCGTGGATGACATTGCTGAGTGGACTCTAAGGGGGGAGTGAGGTGGACTCTGGCAGTCCCTCAGGTGTCCTGTATGCCCTGTGTGGAGGGCTTGTGACATGAGTAACATGTTCTGAAGTTCATGACTGAACTGGAGAGTTTAGTGGGAGTTTATGAAACTGCAAATAGGAAGAATGGTGCTAGTGCCATTTGTGACATTTGGCTAGGGTGGATGCCTCCAAGGGTTGCTGCTTCATGAGGAGTGGTCAGGCTCATACCAGTCTGATGAGAAGAATTTTTTGTTTTGAGGTGACCCATTGCCTTTCAGACAGAAGTGACCCTTACAGGAGGGAGGAAAGGCTGGAAAAGCACCCCATGGCAGATCATAAGCCAAGGTATTGTCACCTTTTCTTGGTTTTTACCATGCTTGGTAATCAGCAACCAGAGGAAAGCCACATTCTGGGGGGGAACAAGCGGTATGTTAATTGTAATGATCATATGACAGGCCCATTTACAGCAAACTGCTCTGAACCATGAGGCTGCACAGCAGCTGATTAGAATCCCTAGAATTTTCTGGAATTTGGCTGAATTTTGCAAACATGATCCAGCTTCTGTCCTGGTCCTGAGCTGATAGAACCCAGGAGAACAAGGAGTCAGGCTGGTCTGTGAAGAAGGATGTGATCCCAACAAGTCTATCTGCTTCAGATGGAAGGTGACTTGTGCTGTAGTGTCAGGTTTCATGTTCCACACAGGACATGTGTCAGTGCTTCTGCTCCTCCCCTGATACCTGAGTTGGAAATCTTGCGGTGTGACCACAGCAGAAGACAGTGTTTCACACTTAATTACAAATATCCTATCTGTAGGATACTTTTATTTCTACATGAGTCCTAAAGAATCACTTTGATGCAGTTATTTAATGTATCTGATCACTGAGCTTACCAGAACAGTCTGATTTAAGCTGGCTTCATGTTTACCTTCTCTGCCTCTGTGCTGAAACTTTGTTGCAACAAATAATGTTGCTTAAAAATATTTTCTAAACGATAAAGCTGGTGGCAGTGATTTCCCTTTAAAATGTGAAGTAGGAGAAATGCTGGGTGGCACCTGTGTCCTGAGAACAGCTACCCAGGGACAAAGAGGTCTCCTCTGCTGACACACTGGGGCAGTGGAGGAACGGTGTACATCAGCCTGACCAGTGAGAGGTCTGGGGGCACTCAGTGCTACCAAACAAAGTCTTGGTAGCTACAAGTGGTGCTGCCCTTTACAAGCCCGATTTTGCACTTCTGATATCAGCAGGGGCTGAGGTGGTCAATATTTTAAATTAGGGCTTACCTTTGTGGCACCGTGATGCGTGCAGGGAATTCAGAAGTTTGTATCTGAGCAGGCAAAGGAGGAGCTATCAGCTCACCTCTGGCTTCATACAGGCTGCGCTCACAGCATCAGTCAGTGGGGTTCAAGGCTGGGTACGTGTGGCATCATACCGTCACCTCCACCCGCAAGCTGAGGCTGCCTGGGACCACGAGAAAGGGGAGCAGCATCCTTTGTCTGGGCTCTGTAGGAAAAGAGCATGAGGGAACAGGGAACTAGAAAAAGCTTTGAAACCACGTGGCTTCATGCTTTTTCCTCCAAAGGTGGAATGGAGTAATGCATCTCGTCCGGTAAGTTGGGTGTGATTCTGAGTTCAAACACAGTCAGAGCTGTTAGCAAGAGTAAGATTAGGGCTTTGCACTGTTTTCTGTTGGAAATGAGGAAAAATTAGGTCATTTAGGTCAAATTTTATAAATTTCATTTATCCAAATGAAGCAGAGCTTTTGAAATCTGATGTCTGAGATTTGCCAGCACAACATCGAGTATCCTTTTGCCAGATACAGATAACGTGTAACATAGACTTATGGTGTGGTTTTTCCTCTGTCTCTCCCTGTAACACAGAGAAGACGGAATGGGAAGGAGTATGGGAGCATGACACAACTTTGTGTATGAGATTCTGGAAGCTCTGAAGTTCTTGATGTGTATCTAAAATCATACCAACACTTTACCAAAATACTTGTTCAAGAAAGTTAAAACACGTGGTTTTGAAACATTGTGGTTGCCACATTTTTCAAAATTGCATTGTGTGCAAAGAGCTTGAGTAGCAATTACTGTGTGAATCCTAATTGTTACGAACAAATCACTGAAACTCCTCGCCGTAACGCTGTGATTAATGTAGTGGGTTTAGTTATTACATTTTAATTAGGTTATATTTTCATTTAAATATGAGGTCAGTGTTTTGCTTGGTACTTTTCAATTGGCTGCATTTACATATCCTTTCTGATAGGTCACTTTTTCATTACACTGCCAATAAACTATTTATATAGACATTATTGTAAAGATAAATCCAACTTGAGAAGGCTTCTTTCTCAGAAACCATATTACATATTACAAAGGATGATGCCATTCCTTGTATCCCCTATCAGAAACATTAATACAATAAAAGATTATGGTTGCAATACTGTTTTTATGAATGCAATTTCACCTAGAACTATATTCTAAATGGATTTTCTTACCGTAAGATTAATTTGAAAGAACCAGCTATCTTAAATAAAAATTTTACTGCATCTTTTATGTATCTTTTTATTGGATATATGAATATGAGTTGAATATGAGTCTTGTTCAAAAGGAATACACTGTGTAGCTTGGATGTACTGGTAGGGTCAAATTTTAGCTCTTGCTCAAAATCTCAGCTAATGATCTGCTTAGCCCGTAGAGGAAGGTTGGTAGTTGTAGCATCTGGGCTGCAGCAGAGTCTTTACTTACATCCATGTGTTTAGTATAACTGTGCCTATGCTGGTAGGGATCTGAAACCATCAGCACCTGATTGGTGATAAAGCCACCTGTCACATCCCTGTTCAAAATAAGGGACAGGTGACACAGGCTTACCAGCTCCCTTTGGTCACATTAGAGTGAGACAACACTGAAGGTCCGTACAGAAATGTGAACTTTAATAGGAGCAGAGGTAACACATGTACTGTTCACATTGGCACCCTCACAGTTAGATCTATTTGAACTATGTGGCCTTGTGTGGAGCCAGGGTAGGCTTGGGGGACCAAGGTAAGCTTTGCATTATTAGAGAGAAAGAAGAGAAAGAAGGCTGACCAGCCCTGGATCTAGTGTTAGCCCTGCCAACAGTGGTGTTTGTGTGTAAAGTGCCCCTACCCAAGTCAGTTCTTGGTTATTTTAGCATGGTAGCTCCCTTCAACATTTGCATGAGCTCTATCTCATATGTAAATTAGGCTGTGCTTCCTCTGCGTGTTAGCAGGCATGCTCAAAACATGGAAATTCTGAGTCATTGGGACTCTTGGTGTCTTGTCTATTAACAAGAAACCAAGTGGTCACTAGTAGTGGTTTCCCACCACCACCTTTGTTTCTCCCAGTTATTCTGAGCTTTGCTGAGTTTGTGCTTAGGCAGTCCCTTTTCTTGTGGTTTGCAGATGTTTAAAGCATATTTAGACCTTCTACAATGAAGTGTGACCAAGTTCCTCTTTTAGCTTCCATGTATTCCAAACAGTCCTTATGAGGGTGGTGAAAAGGACAAAGGGGAAATGGGGGGTCCAAACCACCTTAGAGCTCTAGTTGGTGTCCTGCAGCACCATGAGCAGAGTTGGTTTCTATGCAGGATGTGATGTTACATACAGATGCTACCTGTAACATCTGTTACCTGTGTTACAGGTAGCAACACTGGGGCATGGAGATCGTGCACTGCCTGCCCACTCTGCTCGTACCATCCCGTACCCTTGCCTGCAGTTCATGCTTGTTATGGGGGCTGTGGGGAGGTGGGATCCTGTGGACACCCCACAATTGTAAGGCTGGATATGACCACCCTTACTGCAGCAGAGCACTTGGTCCCTTTGCTTTGCAGAAGCTCCTCAGTCTTAGGACTAAGCTTCCTCTCAATGTAGTTGTTCATTCTTGGAACAACTTCTGGACATGATTAGCCTGAATTCTTGGGCTCAGCTGCAGCTCTGTGGGTATAACCTCCCTTCTGAGCATACTTGGGGGGTTTGGTTATAGGTCTCTTTGGTTTCCCAGAGTCTCTGGGCAGTGCAGTACATACTTTCACGCTCGTTCCCTGCCGGGCTGTTTGCAGCTCAAGGAGGGGTGGGGAGTCACACCAACAGCCAGGGATGGTTAAAGAGCTCTGGCTGTGCACAAGAGGGACACCTCTGGCGTGTATCCACCAGGAAAGTAATGGGAGCCCATCTTCTGGACACGCTTACAGAGAGGTTGGATAAACAGCATGTGCTGCTGGAGCAATCCCTTGTGAACAGGGTGTGACGCTCTGACACCCGTGGGGTTGGGTCTTCTGCAATCTCAGATTTCTGTGACCTGTATTGCAACAGGAGCTTTTCCTCAGGGTTTGGGGTTTTTTGTTGGGGTTTTTTTTCCCCTTTGTGTCTGTATTTTTTAATAGTTGGGGGTTTTTTCTTCAGAGAAATGCAAAGGACTTTTTTGATATTTTTTTATACCAGGAGTTCCCCTTTGTGTGAGGTTTAATTCGCTTCTTCTTGGGCAATAGACACACTTGTTTTGCTCATGTTTTTTTATTTCATTTGGAAACCTTGAAGTTCTCAGAGTCCCTACCTTTACATGGGAAATTACATAGATATATAGTAGATAGAGTTTAGAAGGAAATTGTTATGGCTTATATATCCCAGGAAATTTAGGGAACTTTTCTTAAGGTTTATAACTGTCTGTCTGCACAGACTGTATTGAAGAAAATCTCCCAAGAATTCAGGATTCTGGATTCTTGAAACTTCTCGGCACCTCCATTCTTTTTCAGCCTGTTCAATAAATAAAATTGTAGGCAGCCCATTCTTTAACTCAGCTGTATATCCATCTCCCCAGACACCTCTGGAAATAGGTATTTGTTCCATACAGTCCTTTGATACCTAGCTTAAAGAAATACTTAGGGTATCAGGTAGTTCTAAAAAAAATGTTTTCTCTAAAAAAAAATTAAAAGAAAAAAAAAAGGAACGAGGCCAGTCAGAGGATCTTGGTGATAAATGCCTCGATACCTTGGAGAAGCTCTGGTTCCACGGGAGGTGGAAGTAGCACTGCTCTGGCAGTGGGCAGTGAGGTCAGGCTTGTGTTACATGGAGACCCCGGGTTCATTCTTAATGCTCTGTCAGTCCAGGAGACCGTCCTGCTCCACGTACCTGAGCTGTTGCTTCTGCATGGGGCTGTACCCTCTTCTGGAGCTGGCCAGACTCAGGCGAAGGGGCCCCGCATCTCCTTCGACCAAGCCACATCCCATCGGCATATGATCAATTACGTGTGCTGGATTGGAGGTTATTTTAAACATAACTGTAGAAAATAACCTCTGTGTGCCTACCAAAATGCTGTGTGTCATTTTTATTTGTCTGCCCTTTCTTTGGCTTTAACTAAGCCCTGTAGGCTTGGGAATTGGAGGATTAAAAAGTAACGATAGCAAATAAAAAGCATTATTTTTTTTCCAGTGTTGCTTGGTGCCTCGTGCTATGTACCTCATTTATTATTTGCTAGACAGCTGTAGGCACACCAGCAACTCACTGAAGGAGTAAACGAAAATATGAAAACAGTGATTATCCTCCAAAATCCAAATTAAACAGGCTATTGTCATGGTTGCTTTTCTAGTGTGTGCCCGTGTTCGGTAGGTACCGTCGTATCCCAGGCTGCTTTCAATTGCTACAGTACAAGGATGTGTGGAAGGGGGGTTGGCAGAAGGAGAACCAAGACACAGTGTTCCAGGCTGTTGCTGCATGCATGTGTGCTAAGTGGGGAGGGGGGCCAGCATCCCGTTCTAGCTGCTTGCAGATAATGTCTGGAGGAGTTTGGAGGACAGATGCCTGATAGACAGCTTTGGATCAGGTGTA
>VXBZ01009396.1:536302-602047 GCA_013399135.1 Heliornis fulica
ATCCACCAGGAAAGTAATGGGAGCCCATCTGCTGGACACGCTTACAGAGAGGTTGGATAAACAGCATATGCTGCTGGAGCAATCCCTTGTGAACAGGGTGTGACGCTCTGACACCCGTGGGGTTGGGTCTTCTGCAATCTCAGATTTCTGTGACCTGTATTGCAACAGGAGCTTTTCCTCAGGGTTTGGGGTTTTTTGTTGGGGTTTTTTTTCCCCTTTGTGTCTGTATTTTTTAATAGTTGGGGGTTTTTTCTTCAGAGAAATGCAAAGGACTTTTTTGATATTTTTTTATACCAGGAGTTCCCCTTTGTGTGAGGTTTAATTCGCTTCTTCTTGGGCAATAGACACACTTGTTTTGCTCATGTTTTTTTATTTCATTTGGAAACCTTGAAGTTCTCAGAGTCCCTACCTTTACATGGGAAATTACATAGATATATAGTAGATAGAGTTTAGAAGGAAATTGTTATGGCTTATATATCCCAGGAAATTTAGGGAACTTTTCTTAAGGTTTATAACTGTCTGTCTGCACAGACTGTATTGAAGAAAATCTCCCAAGAATTCAGGATTCTGGATTCTTGAAACTTCTCGGCCCCTCCATTCTTTTTCAGCCTGTTCAATAAATAAAATTGTAGGCAGCCCATTCTTTAACTCAGCTGTATATCCATCTCCCCAGACACCTCTGGAAATAGGTATTTGTTCCATACAGTCCTTTGATACCTAGCTTAAAGAAATACTTAGGGTATCAGGTAGTTCTAAAAAAAATGTTTTCTCTAAAAAAAAATTAAAAGAAAAAAAAAAGGAACGAGGCCAGTCAGAGGATCTTGGTGATAAATGCCTCGATACCTTGGAGAAGCTCTGGTTCCACGGGAGGTGGAAGTAGCACTGCTCTGGCAGTGGGCAGTGAGGTCAGGCTTGTGTTACATGGAGACCCCGGGTTCATTCTTAATGCTCTGTCAGTCCAGGAGACCGTCCTGCTCCACGTACCTGAGCTGTTGCTTCTGCATGGGGCTGTACCCTCTTCTGGAGCTGGCCAGACTCAGGCGAAGGGGCCCCGCATCTCCTTCGACCAAGCCACATCCCATCGGCATATGATCAATTACGTGTGCTGGATTGGAGGTTATTTTAAACATAACTGTAGAAAATAACCTTTGTGTGCCTACCAAAATGCTGTGTGTCATTTTTATTTGTCTGCCCTTTCTTTGGCTTTAACTAAGCCCTGTAGGCTTGGGAATTGGAGGATTAAAAAGTAACGATAGCAAATAAAAAGCATTATTTTTTTTCCAGTGTTGCTTGGTGCCTCGTGCTATGTACCTCATTTATTATTTGCTAGACAGCTGTAGGCACACCAGCAACTCACTGAAGGAGTAAACGAAAATATGAAAACAGTGATTATCCTCCAAAATCCAAATTAAACAGGCTATTGTCATGGTTGCTTTTCTAGTGTGTGCCCGTGTTCGGTAGGTACCGTCGTATCCCAGGCTGCTTTCAATTGCTACAGTACAAGGATGTGTGGAAGGGGGGTTGGCAGAAGGAGAACCAAGACACAGTGTTCCAGGCTGTTGCTGCATGCATGTGTGCTAAGTGGGGAGGGGGGCCAGCATCCCGTTCTAGCTGCTTGCAGATAATGTCTGGAGGAGTTTGGAGGACAGATGCCTGATAGACAGCTTTGGATCAGGTGTAAAATCTTAATTTACATCTAATTTTCTGTGTACAGAAGCTAAAAACATTGTCTGCTTCTCTAAGTGGTTGTGAAATATCACCTAGAGGCATTGTACCTTTTTTCTTCTCTCTTCTATTCCACCTTTTCCTTTAATTATATTAAAAGGCTACATATTCTGTCAAAGTTTGAAAGCTTTAAAATAAAAAAGATTTCTCTAACTCCTTTTTCCCTGGCTGCCCTTTCCCTTCCTCCTTTTTTAAAGGGATTGGCTCCATCATAATTGGGAGTGCTTATTATTGAGGTTTGGACTGAAACCACAAATCAATTGAACAGTGGGACTTTATGTCTTGATTTAACTAAAATTTTTGGTTTGGAGTTTTAAAGTATTTTATGCTAAGTCTATATCGGTCTGGGTATCTGAGTGGATGTGTGTTTGTGTACCTGGAGTTTGTGAGTACCACTGGAATGAGCAGGAACTCTGTGCAGAATTTACCCAAAATTGGATTAGACTTTGTGATGTACTGCCTAGGTACTGGAAATTAATTTGCAGAGTTCAAAAATGAATTAATCACCTTACAGCTTAGTGTCAGAATAATTCATTGTTGATAAAACCTATGAGGGTTCTCTTGTAAATATATCTGGTGCTATCACTTTCTTACAAACAAGCACTGTCTGCATTGGGTTTGTTTACTATTCATAATGGTACTGCAGCCTTTCCCGTTAAACTCGGCTTTTTGTAAATCTCTCATAAATTTTGAGAATATGAAACTATAGAAATAATGTTTACATAGGCCTGGAGGAAGCAGTTGACAATTTTGCTCACGATGACCTTGGTAACAGCAGTGTTTGCTGCCTTCTAGACTCGCTATTTATTTTCTGTTGTTGCTATGAAAAGCCCTTTAATTTGTACCGCTATAGCATCTTCTAGACCCCATCATGGGCTGTGGCAATGGGGAGCTCTACAAACAAATAACACCACCTAGTATTTTAATCCCATTTTGTCGTTTAGATTATAAGGGCTTTCAAACAGAAGCGTTATTTTCCTATTGCATCTTACCAGAGGTCTTGAAAACTTGGATCCCTTTTCTCCATGAATATTAATAATGTGAAATAAGATGAATACAATATTGACACATTCTCCTTTCTCATAGTGATTTGTTAAATGGCATCCTGCTCTGACACAGCATTATTTACTTGGAGTCCGTGATAGATCCTCTTTCTCTTAGTAACAGGCACAGCCAAGAGACAGAAAACTGATTTATTCCTAGACAAAGGAACTCAGATATTTTATGGCAAAGGTACCATATTCAGTGGTACCTTTGCCACAGTCTTCTCAGGTTTTTCTTTGAGCATTCATTTCTACTGTGGATTTCCAGAGTTCCTTTCAGTTCAGTGCACTATCACCATATGTGTGGTGGAACAGACAGACTGAGGAAACCACAAGTACCGAGAAGCAGTGGGGCAAGGGTCCCTGTGCACTGAAACAGATATGTTTGCTCAATCTTTGCTTAGCAAACTGTAGTTTCAGATTTGCCTTTAAGTCCTTGTTGTGACCCACGAGTCAGTGTTCGCATGCTACTTACCACTGCAGATGGGATTTGCAGATATGAACTTGCCAAGAAACAGGCTCTTTAAACTATGAGCAAGAACCTAACAACCTGTTTGAACCAAGAAACGCCATGAAATCCCTAAAGGAATTTCCTCTGCTATTCCAGTGTACTGGGGTAATTAGGAAAAAACTGAAGAGAGGAAATAAAGCCAGGCATAACTCACTAGCCCCAGTGTTCAGAGCTATGAGGTTATATAGATTGTTCTGCTTAGTGAGAATGCTAGAAAGTGTTTTGAGATCTCATATGAGCAAACCACCAGTTTTACCTCATTTGCTGTTAGATGCAGAGATACATTTTCTCCTTTTACCAGCACCTTCCAGCTTTCACTTTACATTGGTCTGTGGTTATGGAGGAAAATGCATTTTAGTATTTTGAATTGGAAACCTCCTCTTACTCCCATGATCCCCCACGATGCTGTGACAAGAGACCTGACACTACACTGCAAAATGTACTGAAATCTTTCTTGCTGTTTAATTGTAAATGGATACATGCCTGTATTAGAGCTCCCAGTTACCAGTCCCCCAGGCACATCAGCGATGGAGGCTGCAGTACCATTTCACCTCTCGCAGCAGCAACCTGTGCAGAGACGTAGCTAGAAAAGTGCGAGACACTTGAACTGCTGTTGCCCGTACTCTGCCTGTTCTGTGAATAAATAGGTTGTCAATCTAGCACTTTAAACAAGCACTTTCTTCTTCTTTAAGCCAGCTTTTTGACATTTTCCATTAAGCATGCTGTAATAGAAAAGATAAGTAGAATTTCTCTACACACCGGGAATAGCAACCTGTCTGTTTAGCATGAAGGGCCCTTTTCTGTGCGGCGACTGAGAGCTTCACACCGTGGCGGATTACTTCTTAAGGCTAGATGTTGATAGCCCTTCCCTCTGTGACTGCCTCTGCTGAGAGTGAATTCTTCACACAGGTAACTCACTGCTTGGTGGGAGCTCGGGCTGCGGAGGGGAAGCAAGCTCTAGCAAAGCACTTGGTAGGACATGTTCATCCAGGCTGCATCTCCTGCAAATGCCATCCATCTGGCTGGGAGTGCCAAGTGTGGAGCTCTGAAGGATGCTCAGTTAGGCACTCTGTGGCCTTGTGCACTGCCAACACGCCTCAAAGTGCATCAGGCTGATTAACCATGTGCAGATGCTGGTGGTCATCCATACTCATCCATTTGCATGTGCTTTTGGGGGAAGTTTTAAACTGGCATATACAGAAAACCTGCTATTAATAGATCATAATGGAGCTCTGTTGTCTGGTTGGTCAACTTAAACAAATTTTGGTCTAGCAGACTATAATGCTGTGTAAATAAACAGATGCACTCACGCATGTATGGAAACACAATTAACCATGCAAAGTATCTCAGTAGCATTGCATTACTTAAAGCTGTTTTGGCAGTCAATACGCCATTAATTTAATAGATCTTTTGAGGATGACATTATTGTCAAAGTACTTGAATCTTATTTTAGATGGCTGCTGGTTTTTTCCCTTCCTTCTGATATTTACGTTATTGAAACATGGAGTCTGTCTATGAAAGGCCACAGTTAAATAAACTCTATATAGGTGGCATAGTGTTTCCTAGCAACATCATGTCTATGCCAGTGATTCTTCCCTCTCTCTAGGCTAAAAGCAAAGTCATGTCCATTAATCCCCAGCTGCCCGTAAAACTTTTCAGAGATTTCTCTAGCTCCCTACTGTTCGTGTTTTCATCTTGCTCATCTGCTGCAAAGCAAACTGCTTCAGTGATTTAATTCTCTTCAGTGCCCCAGTGTAAAACCAAGCATGTGTGTGTACTCACAATTACTATTTGTTTTTCATTTAAGCCAAATAATTTGTCCTACAGTATGGTGCCTCCCTTCAAACAGTATCGATAATTTCAGTCGTTCAAACAGCCTGACAAACAGAAGAGGTAAAATAAATGCCTTGAAAATATATTACCTGTGCTGTAAAGTGCTGGTTTTATACCCAGGATACGTAATGCAAAAATAACCTAACTTATATGTGAAAGAGGCACTGGTTTTACTGTAATACAAAACTGTGTGGAAGTAAAACTTCTAGGACATGCTTCTACCAGCTGATTAACTTTCTGTGTAGAAGAAAGTGCCTGGTCTTGGCCTTGGCCTGAGGCCTGGTGTTGTACTCCAGGGAGCTTTGGTGGAGATGGAGCTGCAGTGCTGGCGCTAGAAATGGTGCGGGTTCAGGTGCCTGGGTAGGGCAATGCACAATAATTTGGGTGGCTGTTACCTATAAAGAACCTTTTCAGTGGGACAGCTGAGGTCTCAGAGGTCAAAACTACATGGAAAAATTACATGGTCATGGACTGCTTAGTCCTATGAAAATGTAATTGATCACAACCCAGCGAGGAAGCATGAATGTTTACATATTGTGATACCAGTTGTGTGAGTACCAGGGACGCAGGGCCACTCCCTTTCTTGCATGGGAAACTCCTGCACCAGTGTGAAAATCAGTGTGGGGTCAGAGGACCTTCTCTAACATCGCCTGGCCGCAGCAAAGGCAGCTGGTAGGCGCGGGGAGAGACATGAGCACAGAGCTGTGCCTTTCTGAGCAGGTTAGAGAAACGCACTGGCAGTATAAATTGGTGATTTCTGGGAGGCAGTTCCACCTTTCAGCACTAGTCTGACAGCAGTGCTGGTTTGACAGTTACTCCTGTCTCTGGTCACCTGCAGAGGACAAGAGGCTCGAATGTGACATGCTGTCATCTTTTTCTGGTGCTGCGCATCTCAAGTGGTGCTGCTCCAAGGAAACATACTCACTTTCAGGATATTTTCCACTGCTGTCTTCCTTGCTCACTGGTGGTGAAAGAGTACCCACACCCTGGTAGGGTATCCATTAGTTCCTTGGTGCTCTTAAAAGCCCAGGAAAGGGGGTGTAGTACTTAATAGCCATGGCCTGGACTCCCAGCTGCAGAGGACCACCCCATCCAGTTGGGGAGATCTGAGGGGGCTGCAGCAGGTTCCTGCAGATCTTGATGCCAGTGGTGACACATCACTGCTGGGGGGTGAGGAATGAGATAGCATGAAGCTTTGTGAGCATTTTGAGATGGAATTTTCTGCCCCAGACCAGCAGCAGAGAGATCATTATGCCGTGCTTTCCAGTGGTTGTGGTGATGGCAGAGTTATACTCCGCCTCCAACCCAGAGAGCTGGTGATTGATTTGAAACCAACATCTACTGCCAGTATGGTGTCGCAGCATTCTTCTGCTCAGCCTCCTGAGAAGGAGCTACGAGAGATCTGCTGCCAGGCACTCAAATCTTCCACCATCTCCACTGGCTTGTACATGTGCCTGCATGGACTGGATGTTGATGGATTCGACTGTATATACCATGGCTGGAATTGGGGTTTTTTACCCTTTTCATAATGAATATTCAGTAAGATTCCTGAGACTTGTCTAGTCTCAGGCAAAAGTGACCAAAGTATTCTATTACCTATGGATGTTTGTCAAATCATATATGCACCTTAGCTAATTAATAACTGCATTCCTAATTCAGCTCTTGTTACACAATAAGATGCATCATATCCATAGTCAGTTCAAACCATGCATCTTTTGTGGGATTCTGGTATGTCTTTCAGAAAGCATGGCACATTATAATCTAAGTAAACTTTGCCTTAAAGAAGTAGATCTTTTACAGTGACTGTTAACAAAAGAAAATATTTCCAAAACTATTTATTTAACTTTGTGTTTAGAGCAGCTCTGGAGAATTACACAACACACAGTATAACAGGCACTCCGAGCACTGCTGTGCTTGTTGAAGAAGACATCCTCCCTTGTGTATGTGTACACATACAGTAGGAGAAGTAAGGGGCTGTGATCTTCTGTCAGCAGACTAATTCCCATCAGATCACACTCCAAACCTTTCCAGGGTTCTTAAAACGTGTGTTATGGCTGCTGGCAGGCCTGCTCCTGCCTCTTGGCTTCAGGTAACTCCCTGTGTCCCTGAGGTATCCCCTCTCCTTCCCCTCCTTCTCCACCCCAGGGCTGTGACTCTGGGCCAGGAGAGCGTTGGTCCCACCTACAGGAATGAGCCTTTTTGTCTGCACAGTAATGTTGTCAGAAGTCTGAGCGGCACTGCGAGCGCGTGTGTCTTGTACTTACCTTCTCCATTTCTTCAACCAGATGGCTGCCCTGATCTGTGCAATGGCAACGGGAGATGCACGCTGGGTCAGAACAGCTGGCAGTGTGTCTGCCAGAGCGGCTGGAGGGGGCCTGGATGCAACGTTGCCATGGAAACCGCCTGTGCCGATAACAAGGATAATGAGGGAGGTGAGCAAAAGTCTTTCAATTCCCAGTCCCTAAAGAACAGAGGGTTATACACGCTTTCTTCGTGAGTCATTTTCCTTTAGAAAGGCTTCGGCTGTCATTGTTGTCAAATGCTGCTGTTAATGTTTCTTTTGAAACAAATGAGACTGGTCGAGCTGTGGCCTAGTGGAGAGACGCGCTGACACACTCTCCTGCATCGGGACCCAATGGGCAGACCCAGTCCCAGGCCGCAGCCCACTGAAGCCCACGGTGGACACTGCAGACCAGACAGCCAGAACTTCTTCCCTTGGGCTCTGGGCACATGCAAATTGCCACACAAGTACCTGTGCCTGTGTGTGCCAGTGAAGCGGCTGACAGAGCCAGATATTTAGTAATATTTGTTCTGCTCTGCGCTAGAGGCCAGGGTCACGCTCTCGTGTACACAACCTGTGTAAGTGGTTGTAGCTCGCTGTCATATCACACAGTTATGCACTGGGCATGAAAGGGCTGAGCGAGCTGCACTGAGCAGTTACGTGTGGGAAGGTGATGAGATCCCTGTTCAATTTTCCCTCTCCTTCATCAAACATATCCTATTAAATGCAGACTTTTGTTTGGTGTTCAAGGACAGCTGTAGTTTATCTCGTTTTGTAGAGCTTCCCATGGTGTGTTAGGAAGTTTCTTCATTTTGCAACCCTGCACCATTACTTGAAGTAGCTTCCTTGTCCCTTTCATTATGATTTCTTTAGCAATCATGTAGATTCTTTTTCAATTCTGCTCTTCTTTAAAAGTCAAACATCAGACACAGCTTTGAGACTCCTTCACTTCTCTTTAGCCATTGATCAGTCTAAAGAGTGCATCTGTTGTTTGCTGATTAATAAATGGTTTACTCATGGTGTTTCCTAAAACTGAAAAAAAAACCCAAAACCTTGGCCTATACTGGGTTGCTTCTAGGGTAAAGTTGTGATTAAGATGAGTCCTTAATTGTATATAAAATTTCAGGGTTCAGAAATTGTTCATGGGTACCCAACAGAGGAACAGGTATATCTAGGTCCGATTATATTATAATAACCACAACTGAATATCATCTGCTAGTTTTAATTTGTAAATCCCCTGTTAGCTCCTTGGTTTCATGAGTGATCAGTGCTCGCAACCAGAGATGCTTCCATTTCAAGAAACTGAAACTTGCTTTGCAGCTGTCACTGAATTGTCAAGACCAGAATCTAACTGCCAAATTACATCATTTGACATTTAACAGTACATCAAACCAAAATGAACTTGTGTTGATATACAGTGTAAAAAACCAAAAGATAAACTACTTAGGTGTTTGCAGTTTTTACAGTCTTTGAAGGACATCAGTGCCAAAGACGCAGCTTGTTACCTGAACCCCAAGTTTCACATAAAACACAAGATTAGCAGAAGTTAAAGAAATAGTCTCTCCTCCCACCCTCTCTTTTCACTTGAAACTCAACCAAGTTTATTTTCAGCAAAACGTTGAACTCGTTTGCTGCTTCGTTACCACCATTGTTCTGTTAACATGAGCTAGTAGTTCTGGAGTAGTGTTGAAGATCTTTCCAAAGGCAGTAGGATAGTTAAAAAGACAAGATCCTTATCTGGACAGCTGAATCTCATCCTTTTCCATCCATTTATTCATGTTATTAAAACACAGTTGCTTAAGTGTGTCACTGAAATGCAACTATCATTTTCTGTCTTCCATTCTTCCCCATGTGGCAACAGATTTGACATATTTTGGTGCTCTTCTGCTGTTCAGCCATTCTTACTGCAATTTTATCTCACAATCAGATTCAAAGGCCTTGGGCCAAGTCTTCAATTTCATGGATGTCAAGAAGAGCATTGCCTCTGACTCCAAAGGGATTCCCATTTGTCCTGTTTTGTCTTATTATCTGCCACAATGCAAATGCCATTCCATAGTTCAAAAAGAGAAAGAAATGAAAGATTATAGTTAATATTCTCTTTCCATTTTAGATTAATGCCTTTTAGTTGGTTTATTCCTAGAAGAGGCAGATGTGTCCCTGTCTAGTTGAGACTTACAAATCTTCATTTTAAATGAGATGTCAGTGTGTATTACTCACATAAATAAACTAGGATTCCAGCTCAGAGAGAGATGAGTGTCCAGAGCTGTTTGCTCCTCGTAACACTGTTGAAGCAGAGCTGTGCCCGATCCGAGGTACCACTGCAGCTGTCTGTACCACCATGTAGCAGATCCAGACATGGCCCTGACTGGGTCGTCATTATGGGCCTGTCATGGGTCACAATGGTGCATTGGCTGCTTGGCTGAAAGAGCTTTAGAGACTGCTGTTTAATTATTTAATTGTCTATCTGTTTACCTAGCTATTTGGTTTATTTTGAATGAGGAAACCTAACAAGGTAAGGGTTTTCTGGCATTGACTTGCTTTTAAGATCTTTTTTTAATTGGAAAATGGTTCTGTTTTCCAGAACATGTTTGGATTATATAGTTTACTTACTGTGGCCACTTCTAAATCTAATCCCTTTCCTTAATCAGTCCCTCGGTAGTCTAATAGTTATTAAGCATCTTTTGGAGGGATTAGAAATAGCTTTATTTTAAGACCTATACTTGTGATTACAATGTATAATTCCCCCAATAAACATGTGTAACCCATTTAATTCACCGTGGATTTATTTTAGGAAAATAAGGGATTAGAAATGATATCATGAGGAGTGGGAGAAGATACTTTAGTTTTTTAAGTTCATATGACAACTGACATACTGCATAAGGAAATCACTACAGGGGCTGTTTATACCCTTATTTATATAATAGCTATTTCATAACAATTTAGTTGTTGCTAAATTGCTGAAAGTTTTTGATAGTTTGGTACCATCATCATAAACTGTGTACATTTAACTAGATTTCACCTTAGACCTTGCAGTACTCCCAAATCAAATGCACACAGTATTGCATAGCAAACACCACACTTCTTTTCTAAAGAATAGTTCAGATGTTGGATGCAGTTGATACCAAGAGATCATGTTTGAGGAGCCCTTGTCCTCAATTCTGTGCGGTGATTTGAGAGAGATACTGAAGTTCCCTGGCTTTGGCAGAAGCAACCCTGGCAGGAGTCCCATCGTATCACCCACTCAGATTACTCACTCTCAGCTTTTCTTTTCCTTCTTTCCCTCTTCTCCCGCCTTTTGCATCCTTTCAAACTTACTCTGCTCGTGTTTATAATTTTTCTTGACAAGAAAGTTCAATGATGTAATCTCAGAGAAAGGAAAATAGTGAAAATTTTGCTAAATTGGTTTTAGATTTGATCAGGATGGATAGGGCAGGTGCAGGCGGGTTAAAAAAAGGCTTAAATGTAGTCACTGTTTATATCACTTCACAGATCACATTTCTCTTTGAAATGTAATTATCTGGACTAAAATTGGGTGGGGAAGGAAAGGAGACAACCCAAAGCTGTATAGGATGCTAAGCTAAATGGAATGAGAAATTCCTTGTTTGTTATGCAAAGTGGGAAATTCTCCTTAAAATACAGTTCAATTTATTTTCACTTGGCTTTCAAGAGAGCGTTGTGCATATCTCAGAAGGCAAATTTTGCCCTTCAGTTTGTCACTGTATAGCTGTAACCCCACCAAGAGGTACAGTTGGCAGTAATTCTGTTTGGCACAATACATTAAAGATAATGAATGAGAGAAAGGCAGCTATCTACTCCAGTATGAATTCTTTTCAATTCATGACAAAAATACATTTCTGGAGAAGTTCACTGTCAGGACAGTGCACTTGAATGATTGAAAGGCTGTTTATTCGAGTTGTCTTAGAAAACTCATCCCTGAAATTAGACAGAAAGAAAATATAAAGAAAAGAGAAGTGTCTTCCTGCAATAAACATTTAGAAAAAATTTGCTTTTAGAAAATTACAAATCCTGTGACTTGATACTGCATCAGGCTCGTGACATTTAAGATAATACAAGTATTTCACAGCACAAAAGCAAATCATGTAATTTAGCTTGCCTCAACAAGCATTGCCTCAGCAGGGGTCTCTAATTCAGCACAGACAAAAGATTTTTATGAAGTTCTTAATATAAATACCCAGAATACTCTTGGTGCAGAAAATACCTTCCCAGAGCCTGTACAATAGTCAGTTTTAGAATATTAAATGTAATGAGTAGTTGAAATCTATTGTGGATGGGGGCCAGAGTGAGTCATGTAGGCTGGAGTATAAAATCTGTATCAAAACTAGACATTATGTAGGTTTGACAAGAGCTAATGAGCATGCTTGTATGTGATTTTGTTAAAACTTCATGTCAGCCTCTAATCGCCTTTGCACACATTAGCCAGCTTATCCTTGCACTGTCCCTCATGGGATGTGCTGCTGCAATAACATGCTCTTATAACTCGAGAGAAGCAGGAGCTTCTGAAGACACTGAAGAAATTCAGTGCCTGCAATGTCCATGGTCCAAGACGGCACCAGTTGCCGTCCAGCTGTCCATATGCATGGTGGAACTGAACAAACTCTTTTTTTGGTCAGGTTTGGCTTTGTCTTGGAGCACTCTAGGTCAGCTCTTCTCTATCCAATGTGTGGTTTGAAGTTGGAGCATCTGTAAGCCACCGGTGCTGGGAGGCTGAGCAGGACCACCATTGCGAGGCTGGAGCTGGGCCTGTGGCCCGCTCCTCGGTGGTACTCTAGGGTGTGGGCTTTCCTGCCTGCCCGGGGCAGCACAGGGCCCCGAGTGGTCTGCCACTCCACCCATGTCATAGTCCAGGACACTTCAAAGGGCGTTGGGGTAATTCGGAGGCATGCCCAGCTTACAGCAGAGCCATGTTTATTCTGCTCTGCCCCAAACTGGGATTTGAGGTCCAGCTTTTCCTGAGAGGCAGCTTTGGTTTAGGGTAACTGTTCTTTTAACTGTTACACTGTTGTGTTCACAGCTGGTTTGAAAGCCAGTGGTGTAGGGCATCTCCTGGCAGTTTACAGAGAGGCTTGTAACGGGGCTGGAATGGGACAGGAAGAGTTTCCTGTCCTCTTAACGCCAATGGCTTCTGTGGTGTTCTGAACAGCGTGCGCCAGTATAGCTAACAGTACTTGGATCAAGCCACAAAAGTGAAAATTTGGGTTAAATATGAGGTAAAAATCCCTGGTAATACAATATACTGGGCTGTGGAATAGCCTGTCTGTGGAAACACTTCTGCATGCGGTTTTAGAGTTCAATTAAAATATTTCTGTGTTGGCAGAGAGAAGGCCTACTCTTTTGATAATCTGATAGAGCATCTCTAATTCTTTCACCTTGGGTATATTAATACTACACATAATTAAAATCGGATCATGATAAATTAACTAATTTGCCCTTAGAGTGATCAAAGGCCCTTTTGCCCTCAGGGTTCGTAGTAGCTGCTGTTCCCCCTCCCTCCCCGCCTCCATTTTAATCATCAGTCTGAAATGTTTATTGGAAAAAGAAAAATTTCCAGGAATCAGGCTCTGAAAGCCCCCATCTCCTGAAGGTAGTGAAGTGTAAGGATGCCCTCTACTGAGCATGTGCTCAGAAGTTTTGTTCTGGAAACAAAATTGTCCCCTACCGGGTACAGAAAGCGTTTCCCTGCATCATGAATCAAACCTGAAGCACAACCTGCAAGTATGTGATGAAGAATGGAAACTAAAGATAGTTTACTCATAGGAGTTAAGCAAAAAACACAACAGTGCAAGTGTCAACTTTCCAAAGAAAGGCGTGTCACAAGTCTGGAATCCAGTCACCTGAATATGATGAGAAATGTATTCAGTGGTGAAGGAAAACTGATGACAAGAGGCTGTAAAAGCATTAACAGTAATATATATATATCACAGTTTTTACTGGGAGCTTTTTAGACATTGTAATAATCACAGAATCGCTAGGTTGGAAAAGACCATTAAGATTATAGAGTCCAACCATACCTGTCCGAAACCATACAGTGTTCAAGAACACCACAATAATAAGGCCATCTTAAAGTGTGCATGAGAAGGTTATTCTACTTACACATAGCAGATAATTTTTATTTTTGCTATATAGTTAGTTAAGTCTGCCAGAAAGCTGTGGGAACAGTTTACGGAAAGTCAAGAAATGAGTAAGCCTGTTAGAAGTGAAGTTTTCAATACCTTGTCACTTGGTTTGTTTCAGAAAAGATTTGGGAATTGAGAAGAACCACAGACAGCAATGGAGAGCTAATGCTGTGCTGCCAGTTTAAATCAGATCAGAATTTCTCATTGCTTTCTTCTCAGTTAAGGCCAAGTCAGGACTTCTTTTGGTCTCAGGTGGTGGGAGGAGGTTCAGCACCATCTTAACTCCCTCTACAGGCTCTTCCCTTTAGAGTGCAGAGCTTCAGAGAGCTGGTAGCTGGCTGCTTTAAACACAGACCCGTGTACTATGAAAAGCAGCAATATCTTGGTGAGGCTAATGGTGAAGTTTTTGTCATTGAATTAACCATATAAATAATTCAGTGTGCCTGAGGAAATCTGGAAGCTCTGAAATATATATTAAAAAACAAAGTACTGAATTCTAATTAAAATTCATGCTTATGGCAGAGTTTTCTCTTACAGAAGGTGCATTTTTTCTAGTCCTTATTTTAATCAACTGACTCTAATGCAACTAACTGATTCTGTAAGAATTTACTTCATATGTAATGGCACAGTATGGCTGAAGAAACATGCTGATAGGAACCCCGTGAAGAGCAAGGTCCTGCATCTGGAAAGAATAACCACAGGCACAAGCATATGCTGGGAAATGCTTTTTTATGGTGAGGGTTGCAGAGCACTGGAGCAGGCTGCTTAGAGAGCTTGTGGAGTCTCCATCCTTGGAGAGATTCAAAAGCTGTGTGGGCATGCTCCTGGGCAACCAGCTCTTGGTAGCCTCACTTGAGAGGAGTCACTGGACCAGATGACTTATAGAGGTCCCTGCCAACCTCAGCCAGTCTGTCACAATACGTTTGGATAGCAAATTAGGAAAACTAGAAATAAGCCTATTCTGACAGTAATAAACGCTCTTTCAGACATAGAGTCAGAGACTTCAGAGTAAATAATAGCAGCAATGCAAGTAACAAATGCAAATAGTATAGCAATGTATGAGCCTTTGACACCAAACATCAGTGCCCAGGTTCTGGCTGCATATACTGAACAGATCTGTACCTCCGTTCTGCTGTTGCAACAAGCTGGATCAAGTAGTTGGCATAAGGTAAAAATATCCAAACTGCTGAATCCTGCCATCTGGGAATAAATTAGTATGGGGGAATATAGCCATATATTGTAAGTAATAATGTTCCAAACAGGCGCATCACATGCATGTTGATGTGAGGTTATATGCCTGTCTTTTCTAAATGTTCTTGTAAGCACCTGAAAGTGTGTAAGTCTGAATTTGCAGAGCCTCATAGAAACCTTCCAACATTAAAAGAATCGTACACAGGTTTCTCCCTGGTATTGAATGGAGATGTTTCTAGCCTCCCAGGTCCTGAACTGGCAATTCAGAGCAGTTTGATTGCCTGCTTGATTGTTTGTGAGATAACGGTGAGATTGGCAGTGACAGGGTAATTTACTGAAGATTGCAATGTCAGACCATATCCAAGGGGGCTTGCGAGCATAAAGATGTGATTCGCATGACTGACAGGATGCTGAGAGATTGATATGCCAATTGAAAGTTCATGGTGTCATCAGAAGTGTTCGGTCACAGCAGCCCATAATCTGCTGCATGATGAGGTCATTTCAGACATAACATATGCTCACCTCTAATAACAGGTATAGCAGAAATATGATGCAGCTTGAACAGGTAAATGTGAATTCTTCAAAGGGAGTAATTTCTAGCCTGTGTTTTGCTTCTGCTATTTCAAATATGTTGATAGGATTCTCTTGACTGGTGGTCGTCTGAATCAAAGAACTGAGCAGACTAAACGGGGGGCAGCTTTATGGTCATAGCTGTAGAAGTGTCACAAGCTGAGAAAGAACACAGGATGCTGAGAAAAAGTTCTCAGATCTTAATAGGAAAACTACCTCGAGTTAGACTCCGAAGCTAATGGTGTCCTTACTATGATTGTCTAAAGTGGGTGGAAAATGGATGGTAGCAAAAAAGAAAATTCCTACTGCCACGTTGGAAAGGGTTTCGAGATGAATGGAGCTCTTCATGCGAGTAGGTGACTGACCTTAAAGCGATGTATGGCTCTCGCAACAAGGTAGTTTGTCTAACTTAAATTTCCTTGGAGGGCTGGATGGAACGTTGTCAGCATACCTTGGCAATTTGGGTTTTAAATCAGAAACAGCCATTTCAGGCACGTACCATCCGCTGGAAGTAGAAGGCTAATTCTAAAACAAGAAAACAAGGCTAATTCTAAAACAAGAAAGCTTTGAAAAGGTTTGGGTTGGGTATTTTTTGTTGTTGTTTTCCAGTTATGCTGGTAATGCTGGTCTGTTTTGCATTCAAAAATCTTGAAGATACATGAGTAATGGTCTTACTCCAGGGTATTTTTGTCAACTAACCTATTGGAATGTTCTTTCTTATGTATGACATTAGGTATGTGCCCAGGCCATATTTGTATTCAAAAATCAGATTAAAATGCCTTGGGGAGTCTGAAAGTTTACAAACCTAAGTTGATTGCAGATTGAATGACTGGTTCTTGACAGAGTAATATATGAACAAACGTTTCTAAAATGTTAGTGATGGTAATATTTTGAAGTAAATGGCTATTAATTTCTAAATTAGACTAGAGCTCTACTGAGAGGACATTCCAGTTAAACGATGATACCAAATGAAAGGATGGTGCTAGAGGTTGTTAGTGTATGTGCTAAAAATAGTCAGTTGTGATTTATCTAAGCACACAGATTAATCTCCCCATTGTGGACTACGTTTTAATTTCCAGTGTTTACATTCTGATTTTTCTTTAAAATACTTACAATTAAAATTCTTGATGGGCAGCATTATGCGTATTATGAAGCCTGAACCCACCAGCTTTGTGACTGATCCTTCCTTTTCCAAGCATGTGGACAAGTCCTGATTCAGATACTTGCATGAGGTGGGAAGTCCTGCACCACTTCCCTATGAATTGCACTGGGTACAGTGTAATTTTAATTTTACTTAGGTAATGGTAGCTTACACTGTTGATCCCATCTCCTTCCCTCATCTCCCTAAATGAAACAAATTAAGCAGCATAATTCTCAAAATTCATTTAGCCTTGCAAGGAAATTAAAGAAAAAAAAAAGTTAAATTCTTGAAACATTATTGGTTTCGTTTTTCAGAAAAAAAAATCCACAAACTAATCAAACCAGAAAATCCTATACACTCCTTCCAGTGTTCCTTCCTCCGAGTTTGAACCCTTTACATATTTCTTTGGGATTGATTCTCTTCTGACACCAGTTTCAATTAATTGTAGCAGTAGTGGTGTTTAACCAGTGTACCTGAGAAAGTCCCCTCCCCATTGCATTATCAGTTCCATCACCAGTTTTATGGCATAGAGATGTTATGTGGAGTGAGCATTAATATTTTTAACTAGTGCCTTAAGATGTCCTTTAGATATTACTTCATGATAGCACTCTGCAGCCAGCTCAGTTGCGGTACTTCTTCCCTTCCAGATGGCTTGGTTGACTGCCTGGACCCAGACTGCTGCCTCCAGTCTACTTGTCAAAACAGCCTGCTGTGCCGGGGTTCACGGGATCCTCTTGACATCATACAACAGAGCCACTCCGGTTCACCAGCTGTGAAGTCATTCTATGATCGAATCAAGCTCTTAGTGGGGAAGGACAGCACTCATATCATCCCGGGAGAAAATCCCTTCAACAGCAGGTAGCAGATATAAATATTATGCTGTATCTGTGCGGTTGCATCGTATGGGGAAATTTCTCCCAGAGATTTTATTATGTCTGAATTTGGGATGCTGCTTTCAGGTGCTTCACATGATTCCATCTCTGGCATTGTTCCCTCTGAGAGCACTCGGTTTCAATCTGCGATGTCGCCTTTGTTTTATAGCGCTGCGTTTTATTAGCACTTTAATACATTGGCAACACCTAGTAGAGGGTTGCTTCCTCTGATCAGGAGCTTCTGAGTTTTATATTTTTATGAAGACTGTGATCTAGAACAATGGAAAGCACAAACTAGTTTGCAATTAAAAAGAGATTGTATTTCATTTAGTGCTGCTAACACAAATTTCACTAATGGAATAACATTTAAAATTATTTTCTAAATACCTTAACGGAAGGGGTGTTGTTATATGATATAAAACTGGCTTACTTGCTGTTGTGCTTGCATCATCAAGACTTCTTGAATAAGTTTTCATTTTTTGGTTTTCTTTTTCTATGTCTGTTTCTCCCTATGATTATTAATTTTATATTTACAGCTAATCTAAAAGTCAGCACATCATTAATTGATATTTGATTCAATTGTATGCTTACAAAGAGAATTATGTTCTTCTTTATCAACATCATTTAAATATGTCTCCATGGAGCAGTGCTGAGAAATTGATGAATATGTTAATACATCCATACTGCTGAAGTTAAAACTGAAGAACTTCATCTGAAATAACACCCAGAAGATTGGACTTCATTACATGAAGCTGGTTTTGCAGCCAGGTTTCATTATAGGCTTCATGGGTGATGCAGAGCAAGTCACTAAATATCTGTCTGTGAAATGAGGATCGTAATGTTTCTGCATACAACAGACAGATCCACATTGTATTCATCCCTATGATGCTCAAATGGCACAATGATTCTATCAGAAAAGCCCTGTTGGATCCTACTCTGTATAATTCAGACTTTACTCTATAAAATACTCTGTGTGTACACACATGGAGCTCTTTGGAGAAATGGAAGAAAATTGTTCTGTTTTCATCGAAGTTTGTTGTGGGTTGATTTTTTTCTCTCTCATCATCTCTCTAAAATAAAATAAGGGAATTCTTGCAATTTTCTGCAATGTTGCAGGAAAAGAGAGAAGCTTACTAATTGATGTGTCTGAATAATTTGTCCAAAAAGGAATACAGGCTAAAGCATGAAAAGTGTATAGTCTGCAGGCTGGTTGGTACGTGCTGCTCTGTATTTTACAGTCAGCAAAATTTCTTTGAGTGAAGAGGAGCAAGCAGATTCCTTTACATACTGCATGCTAACTAGCAGCATGTGAGCTGTTGCCTCATTAAGCCACTCAGAATGAAAATGAGTGTCTCTGTGTCTGTGTTCCACCATCATCAGACGGTGTTTAGGTGTGTTACTAACATGATCCAACAGACACTATTTTGCAAAGGCAGGTGGTTATCATTCCAGATTTCCACATGACTGTAGTGGTATGCAGACACTCTTTCTGTATCCAAGAAATACTAGAAATTATAATAGAAATAATTGGGTGCGGATATGGGCTGGAAACTTCAGCCTAAAAATTCAAGCTGTAGGCTAAGTGGGAGCTGAGGCTTCTTCAAAAAAAGAAAAAAAATCTCATTTGAAATTTTAGTCAGGTTTTTTTTTAAGTACATTTTCTAAGGTTTTGGTGGCTCTGTTTATGCATCTGAAGTACATAGTTTATCTTCCAAAATGGCATATTAATGACATTTTAAAATTGGCCTTAGTCTCTTATGCTGTGAAGGTGTTTTTGAGATTTTTGAGCTCAGCTGTTATTTTTTATGCTAGTCTTAGGCAGATCTGATGTATAGTGTGAAATTGAAGAATTTAAAACTAAGGGGTTGACTTTTAAAAAGTGCCACCAGGTTAGCAGGTTTCCAAATTTCACATATATTGAAGTTGCCATAGTCTCAAGAAGTCCTGTGAAAGATAATGGCCTCTTTCTTTCCTCAGCAAAACCTCTCGTTTCACCAAAATGGTTTTAAAAAAGTGGGACAGAATAGTAGTCACACTTTTTTTTTCCACTACTAGTTGTTTCCAACTCTGCTAAAGCAATAAATAACAAAATGTATTGATTACAAAATTATTTAGATCTCACTGCAGGTTTCTGTGCAGAAACAAGATTAAATACCTATTTTTACAAATATAACTTCCATGTTAAAATGCAAAAGGACTTAATGCATCAGCTCAACTTCTGTTACACTCTTAAAAGATTAGCAAAAAAAGCTTGTCTTATGTGTTACTGTTAATCAATATATTACTTATAAATCCAGATTTTAGCTTCAAATTTTTATATCCACTGTGTTCCGTAATCTGGCATTTTAGAAATAAGAAGGAAGACTATTGGCCAAAATGTTCTTATTCAAACTATTTCCTGAAATAATAACACTTAAGGTGGAAAAATTAAGTCATGAACGTGGTTGGTTTTCTTCTGCCCTATGATGATTTTTGTCTAAATTCGCTTTCTGCTCTATTGTCCCATGGATGGTTTAGTTACTGTCTTCCTGCAACTATTTCCATGTGTTTGTAACACAAGATACTTCAAGTAAAATGAAGAATGCCAAGAGAATTATCTTGGTCGAAGTATATTTTCTCAACAGATAACTGATTCCTATTAAATTCCACGTTCTCATACAAGTGTTGATTTTTGGAACTTAAAATTTGACCTGGAGGGTCAAATAAATTGTTGGAAGTTCTAAAAGAAAAGTAACACAAATGGCTCGTTTTTATTAATTACTGGTTTTTTAGTGTAAGTTTGAAGGAAATACTGCACCTTGTTTGGAATAGAAGTATGAGGAAATAGCTGTTTAACAGACAAAAAAAGACCTCCCAGCACCTTGAACGTTTCAGAGTTAATAGAAAAGACCTGAAAACAGCCCCTCATATTACAAACTCAAGGAGACATCTGTCGCTTTAGAAATGCAAGCGATGGGGGCACTGCAAGCACTACAGCTGTACAAGAGTTCCACTGCCTTTGGTCAAAGACCAACTGTGCTTCTTAGAGGAACGACCCATCTTCATCTCCTTTAGGTTAAGCTAAATTGCCAGTACCCTCTGGTATCTCCAACACAAAAAAATTTTTGGAGTAAATTGGATTTAGAGTAAATGAGGCACAAGTGTTCCATGACTCAATTGGTAAACAATGTACCTCTGCTTTTGTAACTCACTGTAATACCTTTAATTATCTTTCCTTTTCAGTCTCGTGTCTCTTATACGAGGCCAAGTGGTGACAACAGATGGAACTCCTCTAGTTGGGGTCAATGTGTCGTTTGTCAAGTATCCAAAGTACGGCTATACCATCACTCGTCAGGATGGCACGTGAGTTTGCTTCACTGAGTACCTATTTTGTATGGAGTATCTTTGCTGATTAACAGATGGTGTAATCTAATGGAGCCATGCGGTATCCTGCATCGTGTTCCTCCCAGGGCAAAGAGCTATTAAGTAAACACAAAAGTAATTTTTCACATGGCATTTTGAATACTAACTGCAAGGAGATATGAAAAGGCTGACTCCTGATAATAATGTGTTAGCAGGCAGAATCCTTTCAAATAAATTGCTTTGTATCTATGAAAATATTTGTGGACTAAAGTAATATCCAGCTGAGACGAGAAATATTTTATTTTAAAATGCAAGGCAAGCTAACAGTGCTAGAGAAAAAAAAAGTAGTACCATTATAGAATAGTATATTTTGTTAAATTTGCCTTCTGCCTCTCTTTCCTTTTGAAGATGCACTATCTTTTGAGTTTCTTCAGGGTAGAATGTAATCAAAAGAATCTAATTGAATATATTTAGACAATTTCCAGCTGTGCAAAAAAGTGCTTCCCCCCATCCCCACCCCGTATCAGCTGATTTGAAATGCACACATATTCAGATAAACAAAAATCAATGTGTTGTAGTTTATCTAGTCCACTGACTGTGGTAACTAAAACAGTAAATCTGTGACACAGGCAGTGTAAACATTTGCCATTTTATCTTGATCTTGAATACAAACAGTTGATTTGAAATAATTTCTATGAATCAAGTAAAATGTAGGGATTATTTTGTTTCTGCATTTCCCAGGATATCCTGTCTTAGTGGAAGTATATTGTTGCTGATTTCTGGGGCTTACTACTACAGTAAACATTGAGCAGAATGGTATTGAGATCTGAATAGATTATTGAGTCACTGAGTAACTTGTTACATTGCCAGCATTTACATTAAACAACTTATACATCTGTTGTCATAACAACCTACAAGTAGGTTGGCCTACTGATTTAGGCCAGATTCAAGCTGCCTGCACAGTTCCACACCACTGCTATGGTTATGGTAGGGGGGTGGCAGAATATACCTGATCTCCTTGAGAAAGGGTAGATCAGTTGTCCTGGGAACAGGAATTCTTATCTTACTTGTACATCACAAACAGCCTTTCATTCCTGTTCTCTTACCGCCACGTGTCCCGTTCTGTGTTTCATGGACACATCTTTTAGGAAAGGGATAACTGTGTCCAGCTCAGATGAACATGGCTTCTCTGCTGATTTTCTGTGTAAAGGTGGCTTGTAATAATAAATGTAGTGGCTGGTTGTGCATTTTTTAATTATTTAATTTAGATTTTATAATATTATAGGACTGAGGTTTGTCCACGTGACTTCACATCATTGCTTGTCTTGACTAGGTTTTGGTGCTTTAGTTGCCAAGGTCCATGTCCCATTACAGATCCTTTGAAGCATGATACTTAAAATATACCTATTGCTGTAGGTCCACTCACATGCCTGTGTCATTAGCCAGGAGTGCTGTTACTGGAATTATTCAGGCTTGTTGCTGCTAAAGCCCATGCTTTTCTAGATTTGACCTGGTTGCAAATGGCGGAGCATCCCTAACCTTGCACTTTGAACGAGCCCCATTTATGAGTCAGGAGAGGACAGTATGGTTGCCATGGAATAGCTTCTATGCCATGGACACGCTCGTGATGAAGACAGAGGAGAACTCCATTCCCAGCTGTGATCTCAGTGGTTTTGTCCGTCCTGACCCAGTCATCATTTCATCACCACTTTCAACTTTCTTCAGTGATGCTCCTGGCCGGAATCCCATTGTACCAGAAACCCAGGTAAGAGCAGTGAGAGTGAAAAGGATGTAGAAAGCAGCGGTCAGATGCTAGGGCTGACCTGAGCACTTACCACAGAGTCACTGTTCCTCCCCAGGAACGGCTCCAGCAATAGCTCTGTAGATTGCCTTCACTCTGACAGATACCAGGTTCTCTGATAAGGTCATCAGGAGATACCCTAGGTTTAGGTCACCTAGACACACTTATCATTGACTACCTTGAACCTTCTCATTATCATACAATATATCAAGCGTATCTCTGTATTGCAGCTGACAGCTTAGGTGTTTCGAGACAATTTTGCAAAGATTTGGTGCATGCTGCAAAGTGCAAGTTGCTTTTCTGTGTGTTACTTAGGACAAAGGAAGACTCTACTGGTACTCTTGTTTCTCTGCTTTATTCAGCTAGTCTGTTAGTGAAGGTTATGGTTTCCTGTGACTGTAATTTTTATGTTCTTCTCACATACAACTAACTCTACTTGTATTTCTCTGCACTACTGCCAGCAGTGGGCTCTTAACTATAAGTGTGCACAGATGCTAAATAATTGTTTGTTCAGAAATGTCATCTGAACTGCGTCACTGCACTGATTTGAGGATAAACATTCCCAGTAGTAGAAAGTCATAAGCATATACAAGGCGATATTACTCAAAAAAAAAACCCAAAACAAAGAAAAAAAATCCCAAACCAAAGAAAGCACTAATGTAAAACATTTTTCCTATTCAGGTTCTTCATGAAGAAATTGAGATCCCTGGCTCTAGTATAAAGCTCAGCTACCTGAGTTCCCGGAGTGCTGGATACAAATCCTTACTTAAGATCGCCATGACTCAGTCACTCGTGCCGCTAAATCTAATCAAAGTTCATTTGATGGTAGCAGTAGAAGGGCACCTGTTTCAAAAATCATTTCAGGCATCTCCCAACTTGGCATATACATTTATTTGGGACAAAACAGATGCATATGGTCAGAAGGTTTATGGGTTGTCAGATGCTGTAGGTAAGTCAGCATAAACAATCTTCAAAACCCTCCAGAATATCTGTATTTCTTACTAAGTAAACTGCAAGGATTTCTTATGGAGAAGCAAATTTAAGCTCAACAGGTCATGACTTCCAGACACAATTTATCTTTGTATTATGTTTCTTTTACGCATTAAAAATCGCATTCAGAGGGTCTAAGCTCCATCGACATGCTCACGTTTCTTGAGTGGTAGCTGACTTAGAAGGTTTAGACCAGACAATGGGAAAAACTGGCCACAGGAACTTAGGTGAAACCCAGTCCATCACTATGTTTTTAGTTTCCTTCAGTTAACAAATGAGCCCCATGCTGGACTGGCTGGCAGCCGTCAGTGTGTTTGGATTCTCATGTGTGCTGTTATAGCCTCTTGTGAATAACACACTGGGAATGAAAATGGTGTTTTTCAAAAGCTGCTCAGTCCTGTGCTTCTACAGCTTGGTTTAGTTTGCTTGGTTCTAGTGGGTGGAGAAAAATGATCATCATAATATTTCAAGTTTTCATTTTCATTTGCATATCAGAACGATTTTGATAAAACAGTGCTAAAAATGAGCATCAGAGCCATGCCAATATGGAAAGGAAAACTTGCATTTAAAACCTTACTTCTTTTCTTTTCTAAAACATTCTTTGCTGTAGTTTTTCTTACTTACATTGTTGAGGAGGTATGATTAAAAGCACACAAACTTCACAGCTCCTTGGTAAATGGCATGTAAAATGAACGCACCAAATAAATGCTGTGAACATCTGGCAAATTAAGAGTTTGATCTTGTCCTTTTATCTGATAGAATGATTTTATTATATTTTTTAAATTATATTTCTCACTCTCCTCTCACCAAACCAGTCGCTACCCAATGCCAGCTATTCAAGTCCATCAGATCCCTGCAGAGTACACGTGAATGAAGCTTTAAATTTGTGTCTAGTCAAAGATCTGAATTTAATATTGTAGAATAAAAGAGAGGAATGTAATCACTCCATCTTCTTGAGGGGGTTGGGGAACTGGAATGCTGATTTGAATGTGCTCCGGGTGCTTAATTCACTGTTTGTTCAGCAAGTATATTAGATTTATTTTCTTTATTTCAGTTTCTGTGGGCTTTGAATATGAGACTTGCCCCAGTCTCATTTTATGGGAGAAGAGGACAGCACTGCTGCAAGGATTTGAACTAGATCCTTCAAATTTAGGAGGATGGTCTTTGGATAAACATCATGTACTTAATGTCAAGAGTGGTGAGTTAGTTAATTACATGTATTTTCTGTGCTCAATAGAATATTGTCTGTCAACACTTTTTATTTCCATTATATTTCATGTTTAAAAGTGTGATTTCTCCATTCTTTTGGTTTCATCTTTATCTCAGTGAAGTGTGGGATGTTTTTCAGTTGTCAGACAATTTTTACAGAATTTTAGGAGATATTTTACTGTTCTGCCCAGCATGACCTTCATAAAATCCAAACCTTTACTCTGTTGTTCGTTTATTCTCCTGTAATGTCTTTGCCTTCCTTCCCTGTTTTTCTGATCTTAACGAGAGCCATTCCTGGCTCTTGTTCAAACTCTTTCCCTCTGATCTGAGATGGGACTATAAAGGACAATGAGTCTGTGGTCTGTGATGAGTGAGAGTCTCATCTGTTTTTTGATATTGTCACCAGTTTGGTGTTTTTCGTCGCTTCTCTTTGCCTTTACGTATCCTAAGCGGAATGCTCCTGGTCTTCATATTTTACAAGAATCTCTTAGGGGAGGAATGGTTGGCAGGTATTTAATTTGATCCCTGTAAAGTGTTTTCTCCAGCCTCCTGCTGATCCCTGCATTAACAAATTGCAAACTGTATTGTTGCTCAAGAAATCCAAAGCAGTGTTCACAACAGGCACAGTCGGGCTGTTGGAACACCATATGAGTGCTGTGCAGCGGATCAGACGCTGTCCAGATAGCTGATAGTGCATGATATTCACTGTCATCCCCGGGGGGAGCCCGTTACTGGACATTTGGTTCATACAACTGCATTTCCGAAGGAACCTAAGGCTAAAATCTCCAGCCAGGTATCTGCAGTGTTTGATACACTGAAAATGGCCACTGTCAGAGAGTCCACTCCGTTCTTGCAGCAGGGATTGTCTTTCTGAACTAGTATTTTCAAAAAAAAAGTCCTGTCTTAAAGGCATTTCTTGAAGTCTCTTACAAATCTTTACACTAGCTTCCTCTCACCTTTCATCAGTGGGCCTCAGCAGCCCTTCTAGAAGCTTTAATGTGTCCTGTCCTTGCAATTTCAGTGCTGTCCTTCTCTCCGCCATCTCCTTTTCTTGTCTTCCATTTCCCAAGAAAAATAAATGAAAGATTGAGAGATGGAGAGAGACCAGTAAGGATGAGACAAAGTTCCAAACGAAACATAACTTAGGAAGCTGAAGGACCAAGGGACACAGATAATGAACATGTCGTCTCTACTGTTTGCCTTCTTGCTTACCAGTTAGTAAGACAGTCACAGAATCACAGAATGTTAGGGTTGAAAGGGACCTCAAAAGATCATCTAGGTCAACTCCCTGCCTGAGCAGGGTCACCTAGATTAAATCACACAGGAATGTGTCCAGATTGGTCTGGAATGTCTCCAGAGAAGGAGACTCCACAACCTCTCTGGGCAGCTTGTTCCAGTGCTCTGTCACCCTTACAGTGATAGTTTTTCCTTACATTCACATGGAACCTCCTATTGCTCCAGCTTGGACCCATTTCCCCTTGTCCTATCACTGGCCATCACTGAGAAGAGCCTGGATCCATCCTCCTGACACTTGCCCTCTACATATTTATAAACACTCATTAGGTCAGCCCTCAGTCTCCTCTAATCTATTGTGCCAGGCCACAGGGATGAATGCTCGTGTTCTCTGTCATAATGAATGCCAAAGGACTCTGGGTTTAGGTTTGTGTCATCAGTTGTGTATCTGTGCATTTTTTAATGGAGAATCTTCAATGCACCTTTATTCTTACTACTGCAGAGCTCCTTAATGCTCTTTGCACAGTTGAAGAACCAACCGCTGGAGTCACTTCAGTATCCAGTCCTTAACAGCAGCTGTGGAAAAGAGAAATACCTGGAGTCTCCTGCAGCAGATGCTTGTAATAACCACTTCTCTTCATTACAGGTATACTACATAAAGGCAATGGAGAAAATCAGTTCCTGACTCAGCAGCCGGCGGTGATAACCAGCATTATGGGGAATGGGCGACGAAGAAGCATATCCTGCCCGAGCTGCAACGGTCTGGCAGAAGGAAATAAGCTTTTGGCCCCTGTAGCACTGGCAGTGGGTATTGATGGAAGTCTCTTTGTTGGAGATTTTAACTATATTCGGCGTATCTTCCCATCCAGGAATGTAACTAGTATATTAGAGCTGAGGTAAGGTGTTAATCCTAGCACTTGATTTCCGTAGCCTGTGCTCAAATCAGCCTTTGCCATTACTTTTTATAATTTTGTAAAACATTGTCACTTTCAACCTATTTAAATTCCAGTGGAGAAATGGGGCACAGAAATGCATAGTTCAAAGTCTGTAGCTTGTCAGAGCAATGACTAAAGAGTACAAGCCAACTGGTACCAAAGGTACGACCCAGTTCCTGTGCTGCTGGTGATCATTTGATACAGCCTCCTCTCAGTACTATACATCCTTTAGTTTTGTTTGAAAGTCAAAACTGCAGAACTGACTGCCCTTAGGTGCTGAGCCACAGTGATATGCAAAGGTGTAACATGGTTTTGAGAGCCACTTTCCCACTTCTTTCCCATACTACTAAGTCTATTTCTGTAGGTTGGCAAGTGCCGTTAAGATTGACATAGAGTCGCTTTGCATCATCAGAGCTCTTTTGAAGATTGTATCTCCGTCCCCACATCTCACAACCCCTTCCCCAACATTACAATTCAGTCACTTAATAGGGAAGGCATGAGTGTAGACTGTACCACTTCACCCATTTCTGTTCCATCTCCTTTTCTCATTCTTCTCCGAGAGGCAAGAGCTGTTGCTTCAAGCTGTAACTCATGTCACTGGACCTTATAGTCACAGCACAGTTAAGTATTTGCAGAAAATGAGGGGAAATAGCTTGCATTGGCTGTCTTCTGATACTTCTGCAGCCCTCTCAGGCAATAGGTATAGAGCTCGTGTAAATTGGATATAGCTGCAAAGTACAGTGAGTGAATTTAGGTCATTAGCCTTTTTTTAATGATACGGCCCATAACCAATTCCTCCGCTTCCACTGTACCTTCAGTTTTTAATTAGTGGGAAAAATTGCAAAATGATTGAACTGTTAGAGAACAGGAGGTCTAGCTCTATTTTACACCTCTCTTCCATTCATGTCATTCTGTTGATGTCACTGTTGTGAATTCTGATTTATATAAAAGATCCGATTCAGGCTGACTCTAATCTGAAATCCCTCTCTGACACCTACCTCATACACCATCAGGCTGCCTCATTATATTTAAAAAAAAAAAAAAAGAAAGTCATAGCTCATGCAGTGCTTTCTGCTAGCAGCTCAGTAGGTAGCTGGTATGGATGCATGACCTGCTATAAATATTTATATCAATATACACTAAAACTCTGCATTATGTAGAATGATTTATTTTTTTCTAATTCATTCGGTTCTGGTTAGCTTTCTAGGAAATAGGACTACAGCTTTATAGGTGAAGAGAAACATTTTCAAATTAGGATACTTAAGATAAGGCATTTATGTGCCACTCACTTCCCAGCATCAGCCAGTGACAGCTCCCTTGGACACCTGACTTTTAAAAATGTTTCCAAGTTTACAACAGTAATAGACTGAGTACTTTCCTTTCTCTCTATGCAATAGAGAACTTGGGCTTTTCAGCAAGTGAGGGAAAATGGGGAAGAACATGAATAAAGAAACAGAAGATGGAAATCTTACTCTGCTTTTGTCCACTTTCACTTTTCTTTTATCAAATTCTGTTAACCACAGCATAGAATTTTTAGTTACAACTCTTAGCAATGAATAAAGCTATTGTATTTTGAGTGCTGTTGGACAGCTGCAAAAGACTCAACACATGGGTTTTTTTTAGGATTCACAGTAATGTCTTTTGCTCCCTGTTCCTCTAAAGGGAATTAAGGTCTGTTCCAGCAAGCATCATCTATAGCTGTAATTGTGATTCAGGGGACATCTTAAAATCTGTGTGAGTTGCTCGGGTAAAAGTATCCCAGGGTGTGTATTTGCTTCACACTCCTTTAGGAAGCTGCCTCACCCGAGTGGCTAAAAGGAATTTGGACTGAAGAGCGTTGAGTGTCACGCTTAATGTTGGTATTGCAGTTCCAAGGCCATGCACCGAGTGCTGCAGCTCAGGAGTCAGGCACCTCTTGCTTTCCTCCAGTGGATATTCCTAAATGGAAATGACACAGTGAAACACTGTGGTGTGGAGAATGTCTTAATTTACTTCTGGGAAGCAAAGAACAGTTTTCCCTTAACTTAGTGTCTGGACAGTAAAGTAGAGATCAATTAATGCTGTGTATCTCCCATTGTACAGTACCTTACTGCTTGCTCTGGAGGTTCCTTTTGTAGCCCAAGATTTGCTTTGATAGGCTTAAATAGATATCAAATAGCATCCAAACTTGCTTTAAGCAATTATTTTGGAGACTGGGGTGAGAGGAAGATAAACTGTGTAGTAGAGATTTGTTTGGAAGTAGCCTGTTGGAAATCTGTTTTGAGTAGAGGTTGCCTGCAACTGGCGGGTAATATCCTACACTCAATACTACCCCTTTCCCAGTTCTGTATTCAGCAAACTGACAGTTTTTTCTTGCTCCTGGCCCACAGCTACACCTGTTTCCATGTGAAAAATCTTCAAATGGTCCAGAAGGTTTCCTGTAAAATATATGGGGGGAGGGGNTACTAGGGAACTAGCTTGCAACTCTATCACTTCTAGTCAGTCCTCATCCGTAAACCAAACTGAGACTAGCGCTGAAAAGAGATATCTTCTCCTGTGTCCTTTTGTAAAATAAAACAAATACTATGTTTGCTTTACCATCTATTCTTCAGCTAACTGTTTGTTCTTTTTTCTTCTGTTCCCTTTCTATAAAGAAATAAAGAGTTTAAACATAGGTAAGACACGAGCTCTTTCCCATATAATTTGATATGGTTTGTTTGCTTCATTGTGTTTGCTTTTTGTGTTGTGCTTCTTGTGTAATGTTATGTTCTTCATGTACCATATATAGAAACATTTTTATGTGCTAATTGTGTGTTATGAATATGATAAGCGTTAGCAATTATGAAATGCAGTCAAAAAACAACCAAATAAGTTCTGACAGTAATTAGAAATTTCTAGTAGAATGCAAGTATAATGAACCCCAAGCTAACTTCTACATAAACACTTCTCCCTGCTGTCTATAATTGGTCTAAATGGTTGAGGTAAACTACAACAGCAGTTCTACGAATGCCAGAAAGGTTCACAAAAGCACTAATGACTGCAAATAGGTCAAAAACTCATTTTCTGGTCATTAATGATTTTCTGAACTCTCTGTCCTTTTTCATAATTTAGTTGCTATTTTCTTTCATCAGATACATTTTACAGTCAGTCAACCTGTGGGGCTGGTTGTGTGCAATGGCTAGATGCAGTCCCTGTAAGATTCAGGAAGGAGACATAACCTTTCCAGATGTTAGGAGGAAAGATTTCACATCCTCTCACCAGAGCATTAGGCCTTCTGGACGGCAGCAGCGTAGGAAAAGCTTGTACCTTCCTCCATGGCACACCTGGGACAGGGGAGTGTTTACCCAGGGGAATACTGAGAGCAACAACAGCAAGAGCCATGGTAAATTATTCTGTAGTGTCCTGTGCATCACCTGTGTAAAGCCATACTTTTCAGTTCTGAAGTTCAAGTTAGGTGTCAAAGATAGCTGGACTAAACTGTATCGTTTCCCTGTTAAAATATGTTTCTGTAGAGCAGGTGTAACTCTACTAGATTTTCTTATCTGGATGAATTAATTCACAAATTTCTAATGATCATTGGTGATGCTGGAGGCTCCTGATTTGCAGTTGTAAGTTTAGTTAATTTTTAGGTGCTTAGAGATTTGCTTCTCTTTGAAACTTAAAGCAAAGCCAGTGCTGTGGGTTTGACACACGTGTGAGAGGAAGAGGGAGAAGCTGAGCCTCCTGCCTGTGCTTGCTGTCAGGCTCCCTCCCAGAGCAGCATAAGGCTGCACACAGTGGCACTTGCTGCCATCCCCCCAGGAGAGCTAGAGGAAGAGACATTGGCAGAGGCCTCTGAGCAATACTGAACCTTATGGGAAGTCTTTTAAAGCAAGGTACATTCCTTGGCATCCTATATTTCGAATGAAAAATTACAGTGGCACGGAGAAGAGAGAGGGAGAGTTGTTTGCTCAGATGCCAGTTTCAGAAATATTTACTACTCATAAAATACATCCCTGTGTGAGGTAATAATCTTATAGTTTCTTTGGGGAAATGGTGACTGCTTATCACCTTCCACCAGTAATTTCTGCCAAAGCCCCTCAAATATTTTACCTGGAGATTTTGCACTGTGCCCTTCCGGAGCTCAGGAATGAGCCAAGGGCTGGACAGCAGGTCTGCAGCTCCACAGAGCTGCTCCCTGGTGTGCTCCAGGCTCCTGGCTGATGCCTGGGAAAACTGCCCTGAAGGAGGTTCTGAAGGAGAATGGCAGGGTGGGCTCCATGGGCACAAGATGGCTGCAGGAGAGGAGAGGGAAATAAGCCCGTGTTCTGCCATTGCTCTTCACCCTGACTCAGACCTTGTTGCAGGATTGGTAACAGTGGGACATAGCCAAGGCTTAGCTGTAGGCAGAAGGCAAGATGGAGCATGCTCACTCAGGAAGGCAGGCAGAGGCTGGCAACATCATGTCCAAAAAGAAGAGAGACCCTTCCAGTCTCACTGAGCAGCTGCTGCTCTAAGTCAGGCAGCAGAGCAGCTCCCCCAGGCCCTGGTGTGAGCAGCTCCCATCACCAGCACCAAGCACAGCTCCTGGCTCCAGCTGCAAGCAGCTCTCTCTGTGCCCAGGTATTCCCGTTCGGCCAAGGAGAGGTGCCGCCTGCTCTAGAAGGGCCAGGCAAAGGGCACTCTGGGCCTGAGCCCACCCAGGAGGTAGCAGCAACGCTCCCTTGGTGGCTCCTCTGCTGCTGTTGTAAAGCCTTGAGCTAAGTTTGGGTGTATTTGTGAAATATGGCTCATGTCACCCAAAGTGGGTTCCTTGGCGCTTAGGGATGAGCGTGGTGGGGGAAGAGAGCAGGATTTCAAAACATTGGCAGATGTGCAGGTGTTTGTATGGCTCAGACACTCAAGAGACTGGAGAAAATTGTAAATGCAAAGAAATAATTTTATATGTGGCAAAGAAGATGGAGCTTTGTTTTGGAGGGATGAGAAGGAGTGTGCTGAGGGTCTGTTGAAGAGGTGCAGTCTGCTGCCGGAGATAAGGAGAGGAACTTGGGGAATAAAGAGATTGTGCTTTAATCTCAAACATGTCACTAGTCTCCCTGCATAACTTTGTCTATACCACTTAACCTCTCTGTGCCTCAGTTTCCTCCTCTGTAAAATGGGCACAATGCCCATCTTTTTAAAGTACTTTGGGATCCATGCATGAGATAAACCCGCCAAGTATTTGTTTTTTTTACTGTATTTTTCATCTCTAATTTCTACACTCCTAGACTTCAGCAGATGGTATTACCTCTGCCTACTAAATTTTGGTCACACTAGTCTCCTTCCTCCTTTCTACAGTTTTAGAACATTGTTATTAACCTAAAACCACGACACGTCAAAGACTGGCATAGAGGAAGGTAACTGTAGAAAGTGATATTTTTGGGCCTCCTCATTCCTCCAAATCTGGTCATGACGACGTGAATGCAGTTGTGTTTGTGCTGCTGATAATCCATCTGCAGAAAGTGACCTTACTATAGTTTCAGCAAAACTAACCAAGAAGTGGCTTATGTCCATCATAACATATCTCTGTGTATCCTCACTCTTGGATATGAGCATCTTTGCCACATGAAACTAGGAGTGTGGATATTTGGAGGCAAATATCTGGTTACTGGTAAGTAACCTTCATTGTTTGGTTTGTTTTTTTCTTTTATTCTTCCTGTCTTCATTTGTCTTCTATGCTTTGAAACCACCATTGACCTTATTTACGCTCACCCATAGGCTCCAAAGGCTGGAAAGTCACATCATGCTTAAAATCCACCTAAAATGAGTTAAACTAGCCAGGCAAGATTGTTGAAATATTTCTGCGCTGCAGCTCTGTGTGTGTGGATGTATATATATCCCGAAGATTGACATTTCTCAATTCGCAGATGATTTGCTAAAGTAGTTCCAAAGTGTGACAAGCTGTCAAAAACCATATATTTCAGAAGAGAAGTAGCTTTCCATATCAGCACCCGTCCTAATCGCAGACTGAGGACCAGTTTTTCAATAACAGAAGGTTTGGAGTTAAAGTCAGACACTTGGGGTCCGTGGTTGTAGTTGTATAACCAACTTCATCTGCCATAAATGAAATTCTTGATAAGAATGAATGAGAGCAAATTTGCTTTAGGAATAAATTTGTTATGCCTCTGCCTCCTATTTATACAAGACCTCACAAATCTTGAGGCATAATGTAAGTAACTCAGAAGCTTATTCTCTGATCTTGCTCCTGGGACTTCTGCTTCCAAGGGAAGTTAAACAAGGTGACGGGAAGGGGGGGTGGCAACAGGTAGAGATAAGCCAAAGAGAATTGACCTGGAGCAGATCTAAAGGGCTCAAGAGATCAAGAGGAATATCTGCTGTGCAGCACTGGCTTATTGGGCTCTGCTGTGTAAGGTTTGGTGTTGCAGGATGAATGAGATTTAAAATGACAATCCCTCTGAAACGCTGACCAGGCCTAATCGCGTTAAGGTCCTCAGACGGCAGTCCTGCCGACCCCACCGCTGTATGAAGGTGTCAGACTTTCTTTCCAGATCTCTCTGTGCCTGATGAGTAGCTAAGCTCTGAAAGCCTGTGAAGTTTCGAGACTGCTCAGCTGTTTCTGTTTTATGCTTTCTTTCTCTCTAAAGCAACAATCCCGCTCATAAATACTATCTGGCCGTGGACCCTGTTTCAGGCTCGCTGTATGTGTCGGACACCAATAGTCGACGGATATACAAAGTCAAGTCCCTCACTGGCACGAAAGACCTAGCTGGTAACTCTGAGGTGGTAGCCGGGACTGGAGAGCAGTGCCTGCCCTTCGACGAAGCCAGATGTGGGGATGGAGGCAAGGCAGTGGACGCAACTCTAATGAGCCCCCGAGGTAAATTAGGAAAAGAAACTGGAGAAAATGACTGCATTGAGGCTAGGCTGGATGTGGAAATAATTATCCGGCAATTAAATCACTCCTTGCTCGGTAATTTTTATTCTGGGCTTTAATTACAGTGGATTGGCAAGTGCTTGTGCTTTGTTTAGTTAAAACAAACTTTATTACTCCAACACTAAATGCTGCAAAAGGAGAACAGAACACAAATTAGCAGGGTACCACTCACTCCAAGAAACAAGCATGTAAACTGGGAAACAAATTACCGTTTGAGATACAGCCTTTAGGCTGAAAAACTGCCTGCTGTGGCTTTTTCCTGAGTTTTTATCCAATGTATCCCCTTTTTCTTCAGAGATGGAGGAAAAATAAAAGGATTTTTGCCCATTCCAGTTTCTAATCTTTAACAGCAAGTTTTCAAGATGATGGAGAGATTTGAGGATGTGTTTCTTTTTAGACTCTTTATTTCCATTGTTTCATCTTAATTGTCAGGATGAGTTAATCAGTTCTGTTGCCAAGTGTTTCAAACATCATTGGGTTTTATTTCAGTAGTTGAAAAGCAGTAGATGATCATAAATGTCAATAAAAATGAAAGGTCCTTGTTTCTTTGTATAGGTAATAGTTTCCATTAATACATATGGAGCATATTAACAGGATAGAGCTGCTTGCATATCTTTGGTTAAGCCTCCACATAGAAGTTAAGAAGATAAAGCTGAATCTCTTCTTACTGCCCAATAGGATGAGCACTGCAGCCATTTGAAGACAAAATTTTTAGATGAATATTTTATTTCAACCCAAAAAACGGACAAGGCAGTGCACCAAATCAAAGCAGGAAAGGCAAGCAAGACAAAGCTTGCCCTCCTTCCCAAGAAGCAGCAGCATCCTTCTGTTCTTCCAAGGGAGCACCCTTTCATTCTATGCCTTTCCTCTTGAAGGACTCCCGATGTGACAGGCATCGAACTTTTCCTTTGTTTCTAGGTTGGAACCCCCTGTGTCTGCATCTAGAAAGACCAGATGTTCCTCCCATGTCCCTTACTGCACCAGGTCAAAGAATTAAAAAACATGCTGAAAGAATATAATGTCATCTCAATTTTTCAACATTTTTAATGCAATTTTAAGAGAACTCTAAAAGCCCTTCATCCTCATTAGATCCTTCAGATGAGGAAAGCAACGACTCAGATTTCTGAGATTTAAACTTAGCAGATTTATTTTTAATAGGGTTTCTGTAATAAATCATACACAGTTTGGATTTACAAATAAGTTGATGCATTCAGATGGCTCTTTGGCAACTTTTGGACATTTCTGTGGTGTTACTTTCCCTAAAGCTCCATAGAATAAACCTGTTTGATACCATTTATTCAGCAGAAGTACAGGTACTTAGAGGTACTTGGAGGTTCCTATGTGATCTACTCTAGATGATCCTGCTCAGGCAGGGGTTGGACTGGATGATCTTTCGACGTCTCTTCCATCTCCTGATACTCTGTGATTCTGTGACCTGTGCTCTGGTTAGAAGGGAGGACAGGTCGGGGCAAGTGAACAAGCGTCACCAAACTTGTTAACAAGATGAAGCCTGCCTTGAAGCTGGGAGCCTCACTGCTGCTCTGATGCCTGTTTTTTTTTATATTTGCAGGAATTGCAGTGGATAAGTATGGACTCATGTATTTCGTTGATGCCACTATGATTAGAAAAGTAGATCAGAACGGGATCATATCGACCCTGCTGGGCTCCAATGACCTAACCGCTGTTCGACCTCTCAGCTGTGATTCCAGCATGGATGTCACCCAGGTAGATTCTTACTGCATTTATTCTCTTCCCTGCCTTAGAAGAGATGAGCATCTATTTTGGATGACTGCCTGGCCACTTAAGAAATACATTATGCAGCACAAGATGATAGCAGATTTGATTCATTACTGAAATGAGTGAACCAGCCTTTTACTGTGGCTAACTCAGGTTATTTGTGCAACTATAGAGAATTAAGGTTGAGATAATGGGAGTTATTGTCTTAATTGCCTGTTTTTCTGTAATTATTGTAGAGCTTCCACAATGTAGCATTCATTCTCTGCACAGAAACACAATTAGCCAAAGTTGCCACTGCACGTAGTGTTAATATGTCCGAAAACAAAGTCATTGTTTGGAATAGTTGCCGTTCATGACTTGGTTTCATGATTTACGCTGATAAACCCCTCACTAATTTGCTGTTGTTACACATGGAATTTTAAACACTAGAAGTGTACTTTTCAGTTACGAGTTTTACAGTAATAATTTGTGCAACTCATAGGTACGGCTGGAGTGGCCTACTGATCTCGCTGTCAATCCCATGGACAACTCCCTTTATGTCCTAGAGAACAATGTTATTTTACGGATCACAGAAAATCATCAAGTTAGCATTATTGCTGGACGCCCCATGCACTGCCAGGTTCCTGGTATAGACTACTCTCTTAGCAAACTGGCTATTCATTCTGCACTTGAATCAGCCAGTGCCATTGCCATCTCACACACAGGAGTTCTTTACATCAGTGAGACAGATGAAAAAAAAATTAATCGGCTACGCCAGGTAACTACCAATGGAGAAATATGCCTTCTTGCAGGGGCGGCTTCAGACTGTGATTGCAAAAATGATGTCAACTGTAATTGCTATTCTGGGGATGATGGGTATGCCACTGATGCCATCTTAAATTCACCATCTTCCTTAGCTGTGGCCCCCGATGGTACCATCTACATAGCTGATCTCGGAAATATCCGCATTAGGGCTGTCAGTAAAAACAGGCCCGTTCTTAATTCTTTTAACCAATATGAAGCTGCATCTCCAGGAGAACAGGAGCTGTATGTCTTCAATGCTGATGGGATTCACCAGTACACTCTCAGCCTCGTTACCGGGGAGTACTTGTACAATTTCACCTATAGCAGCGATAACGATGTCACGGAGGTGATGGACAACAATGGCAACTCCTTGAAGGTCCGTCGGGATGCCAGTGGGATGCCCCGCCATTTACTGATGCCGGATAATCAGATTGTCACGCTGGCTGTTGGCACTAATGGTGGACTCAAGCTAGTCTCAACACAGACCCTGGAGCTCGGATTAATGACATATAATGGAAACAGTGGTCTCTTAGCAACGAAGAGTGATGAAACAGGATGGACAACATTTTATGAGTAAGAATGTTTTTGGATATATTAAGCATACATTTATTTTTCAAACAGTAGTGAGTAGGCCCTAACCTGACCCTGCTGACGTTTGTTGTAGGCCTTCCGCGGGTGCCGACTGAGGCCGTCGCATCTCAGCGTAGTGGGGTGCTGCAAATGGTTAAGTGGCTTCTTGGTTTCGTCCGTACTGCCGTGTCCTTGGGTGGGTGCTGTAGCACGGCAGTGTGAGGTGGGGGAAGCTCACCCCTCCAGCACCAAGGGCTGGCTGTGCCCGAGTTCAGAACTCCTGTCTGAGGTACCAGGTTGGGCTCCTGACCCTGGCCATCAGCCGGGCTGCGGGTAATTCACATCCACACCAGCCCCAGCAAGCCGTGGCTCCTGCTGAGCCACCACTCTCTAGGAACACCAATTCTGCAGTGTCTTTTGGATCTCAAATTATATATCTTTCTGTTCAGACTCATATGTTACTCATGGTTGATAAAATGTTGATTAACTTCACTGATTGTTCATTCTTGAGACAAGTGAGGAAATTAGATCCCCAGCTATCTGTCAGACCCCTGGAGTAACTTCCATAATTTGTAGATAACCCAGAAGTACGACGATGTTCATGAGCATATAGATTAAAAAGACAGAACTTCCTCTTTACATGGAATTCATCAGAGATGAAGTTCAAAAGCATATTAAAAATCTAGAAAAAATAGTCAGATTTGTATTAATAGGTATCCTATTCTTGGCAATCTTATTGCCATTTATTGGTCAAAAGAATTTTAAAATAGAAGCTAAATGACATATTGACAATATATGTAACTTTTTAACATATATACCAGGTCTGATGCCATATATGTTGTCTGAAATATTTAATTAGCAATTGCTGGATACAGTTTCTCGAATGAGTGGGCAGACAGTAGGAGAGGGCTTTAGATTTGATTTTAAATTGCAGGCTTATTGTTAAGGTTACAGACTAGCAATGACAGACAGCTATTTCAGTTTACTAATGCGTTCATCTCGGCCACCACTTACTCTGTTCAGAGGAAGCATAAGTAATGTTGAAAGAAAACGAATCTGCCCCAAATCTGTGCTCGCCAGCCCCGCACACCCGTGTTTGCCGACCCGGTGTTCGGCTTCGGTAAAAGGGAAAGCAGCGCCCTCTCGTGGCCCCTCCCGGCGTGGCCCTGGAAATTGAACCGCTGTTAATTTTTCATCTAGGCTGTGGGTAGAGATGTGAAGGTATTTTCTCCTTATTATTTTGCAAATAGTGTTTCTTTACCACACTTTAGTTATAAAAATGCTCTCTTTCTGTGGATACATGAAGGTATTATCTGCAGGGTACACCATCTCACTACACAGTGGTAAAATCTCACATCATTGCTGATGAGATGTGGATGCTCTCCTAGGTAGCTTTGGGGTTTTTTTTCTTTCTTTTTTTTTTCCACAATAGCTATCTTGAGATTCAAAACAGAAGTCATATAAACTAGTCATTTCTCTAAGCCCCATAAGTAATTGTAGAAAATTAAGTAGCAAAGAAATTTTAAACCACATGAAAGTCAATGAAACATTTTAAAAGGCCATCAGAAAGTTACAAGTTACAAACCTGTTTTGACCGGTGGCTGTGAATTACCTGAACAACCCAGTTAGCATGATTTACTAAAGAAATTGTACTGTGTTTCCTAAGAATATAGAAGGTAGGGGCTTTGATGCCTTGATCTGAAAATAAAATTTAATATAGCACTGTATAGTGCTGACATGTTCAGTAGATCTTTTTTCACAAGTTTAAATGGGAAAACATGTATAACCCTTTTTTCAGGTCAGTGGAAGTTAAGCACTACATTTGGGTATAAATAATACAGTCTGAGGTACTGTCTTCGATGATTAGTAACTTGGGAGAGGCAGCAGAAATAGATTACTTTCTCCCAGATTTGTACAAATATTCTCATAATAATAGAGCCCATTGATGAGAAGACAGTGTAGACTTTTTTTTTTTACATTAAAAATGCATATAGCTTATAGGATGTGTACAAAACAAAATCTACATGGTGACTGTTACCTAGATTAGAAAGAAAGCCATAACTTGCCATCACAGAGACGTTAAAAGAAGTTACTCTATAAAAGAAGTTACTACTCTCTATATGTGAACGCAAGCCCCTGTGTGTATATGCACACAGTCCATTTGCAGCAGCAACAGGCAAGGCTCTTAAATAACACAGCAGCTATCAGCAGGCTCACATGGGGTAATTTAAGCTTGGTTTCGGGCATGAAGCACAGATCTTTGAAGCATTCCTCAATGGTATTCTGCTTGGTCTTGGAAGCATCCTAGGAGAATGCTGCCATTTTCTTTTTGAATCAGCAAGGGTTTGATAAGGTGGAGAAAATAGGGATGTATGTAAATGTATGTGGATCCACACCTTGCCCTGCTCAACGTTAAGTCAAAAGCTGCTGTTACTCCTTTCTGCAATACTGTATGCAGCCCTGTGTGAGTCACTCCCACCTACAAGCTGTCGAGCACTGTGCTCTTCAAACCTCCAAGACCAGAAACCTAGCAATAAAAACCGAATAGCTGTAGAGATGGCCCAGTATTGGACGTGGGAGAAGAGCCCACAGGGCATCTTCAACAGCCTGCTAAAGGGATGCCCAGGTTAGGTGCGTGTAGTCATCTGAGAAGGTGACGACCCGGTGCCTGCCTGCGCCTGACAGTTGAGCTGTAGCCATGGGTGGTGTGCTGGCTGTGGGTGATTCGGAGCGGCCAGGCTGTGGGACAACACCTCCAGGCTACTGGCAGGTCTGGCCAACAGCTTCCATGTCTGCCTGGGCAGGCCATGGCTGGTGTAAGAGGCCAGGGCTGCCCTGGGAATGGCGGTCTGGGACACCTTTGCCTGCCCAGACAGACTTGGTCACAACTGACATTATGTTAGCAAGTTATTAGTGGGCACGGGGAGATGCTTGGATTCAGAAAGGATCTCTCCCCTTATAATTTTATTAGTGGGAAAAATCTGGGATGAAACCTTGCTGTAACTGAAGCCAGTGACAAAAGCTGAGGAAATCCAGAGTATCCCAAATCCACCTCATTTGAAAATGTAAGGATTGACTTCTCAGAGCTGATTCATGTAGCCTGATGCTGTGTCATAGACCTTGGTATCTTCTTCAGAAGCAGCCACTGCATATCACAAGGTCCTGGCTCAATTAGTAAATTTTTCATTGCAAAATTTTCTTTTTTACTCCCTTAGACCTAGTTTCATGTCATGAGGAAGAAAGGTATATAACCTTTCTTCAGGTATATAATTCCTGTGTAGCTTTATTCTTGCTATTCAGATAAATGTCCGGGGCTTGTATATTACTAAGCTCTCACATAATACAAAAATTAAAGAAAAAATCCCTCTATAATATACCACTTCTAAATTATGTACTAAAAAAAAAGGTTTCTGGTTTATTAATTTTTAATTTTTTACCTTTAAAGTGTTTTTCTAAAATAAGCTTTTATTGATGTGCTGGATAAAAATAGAAATTCCTTCTTTATGCCTTGATATTGCAGTATGTTTCTATCATTTAAGTAGTGAATTTTTAATATGTCTAGCCCATAAATTAAGCAGTCTGTAGGTCATCTTAGTGAGCATTTTTGTATGTCTCACTTTAAGTGTGTCCATCACTTGCTTATAAACCCTTCTAATCCCTGCCATTGCTGCTTTCGAGTGGTGTGACTAGCACGGGGAAACACACCCCATGGCAGGGGCAGAACACTGGCTTTGTCACCTATTTTCATTTCTCTGCTTTGGTCCTGTACATCCTTATCCATATTTACTTTTGAGACTGCCCTTGCACAGAGATTTTCAGTGAGTAGCCCACAGCCATCCTCAGGATTTTTTCCTAGGTTAATTAAAACCCCAGCAATGTGAGTGATGAGTTTAAATTAATGTCTCATTTGCATTGCATAAATATATTTGCTGATGGGGAATTTCACCAGCAATTATTCTGGATGTTCACCAAGTTCTGCATAGTCATGCTGAAGCCACTCATAGAGTTTTCTATTTTGTCCTAAATAACATTGTCTCTTCTGTAATGCTTGACACCTATGTATTTTCTTCATCACTCTGCTCATCACTAAACATACCAAAGCAGTCCCCATACAGACCCTGTTCCTTTTCCACTTTTTGTTTTTCCTTCCTAGATAGCTGCTTGGCTGGATCAAGTTCTTCCCTCATCTATACTTTACCAGCACTTTTCTATGTTTTTTGGAGATGACCTTTTTATAGATGTAACCAACCCCCCCCTTTCATAGATCACCCCAACAAATTATCTTTCATGCACCATCTTGTTGATATGGTAAAGAAATATATATATATATGTATATATGTATACACATATCTGTATGTGGGTAGAAACTTGTATTGAGAAAAATCCTGCTGCTTAATCTTTGTTTGATCCTGAACTGCTTAAACAAACACTATTATTGGTCCCTTTTAGGTGGCACGATACTTTGTTTTATTGATTTACTTCTTTGCCTAACACTGCATTGGTTCTGGTAAGGCTTGTTGCTCCACAGGTGATTACTTTTTTCCCCTCCCTCTCCAATACTCAATTGAATGGGTGCAGCCATTTGCAATGGATTTAAAACTTTATTAGTATTAACTGAGGAGCCGAATTGAGTATTAATTTTGGCGATGTGCTGTACAGTTCAGCAGCCTCCTTTGAGGTTTGTGAATGAGCTAACTGTAAAAAGTCCTGTTGAAAGCACTGATTTTTTTTCATCTTTACAGCTAACCACAGACGTACAAAGAACTCGGCTAGCTCCGTGATACTAAATGTGCTCCTCTTCTCTTCTGTTACTCTCAGGCAGTGCAATGGATTTACCAGTTCTCTTCCAGGCTTCCTGCTCCCTGGATTTCTGCGTTCGAAGGATGACCAGTTGGTTTCAATCTCTACCTAAACTTTTCCCTTTATCTACACAGGACATTTTTTCTTGCCTTTCTGCTGTTTAGAAGCGTGTGCGCTTTGGTAGCGGCTGGGTGAGAGACTCTTGCACAAGTAGAGAATTGCAGCAAGCCGAGTGTCAGACCGGAATACTGATTTTGTTTCAGGTCCCATTTCTTGCCCTTGAGATCCAAGGGATTGCTTCTTTGGCACACGTATGCACACAAATAGGGCATGTGAAAGGAAAGGGAGAAGCAGTATGATTTGATTTCGGGCAGCTTTCCTTCTTTTCCCCTCCTCAGCCTATATACCGCTAAATAAATTTAATTCAATGAACACATGGAGAGCCCTTTTTCCTTTTTCTTTGTTGTTTTTTTTTTATATATATCTTTATGCCTTTGGAGCACTTAATTCATTTTCTAAGGTATATTCTGAGTGCTGACTGCTGCCCTTTGTGCAACTCCAACCTATCCTGTGCTTCAACTTTTCATCATTCATCTTTATAAGCCAAAATACTGACCCCAAAGTGTAGCTCAATACCACAGATAAGATCTAAATGAAATTATTATGTTCTCAAGCTGATGTTTTTTTTAATCTCCATGGCAAGTTTATTCTTCAGTGTCACTTAAGACCATACTTAGTAGCTTCCACTAAGTATTCAATTGCAAATGCGCAGTGTATACCATTGTATATTGTATTCATTGTAAGTCCACTTCCTTAGAGTGAGATGGAACTATTAAAACACAGATGAATTTACTAACTGTAATTTTTTGACCCAAATATCATTCTGTATGTCTGTAATAATTTAATTAATTAATTTAATAATTTAAAATACGCTAGCCTGGATTTACACTCATGTAGTTGTGATCAGTAGCTCTGATTTCATCATTATAGACTCTTTCAAGAACAGAGAAATAGGTATAGCCAGGATGTTCTTAAAAATCTGTTTCGTTATGGGCTTTTTGCACAGATGTGGTGCATTATTAATACTTTGGGTATTGAAATGAATGTATATCCTCATGCTTTTCTGCTCTCACTAACTTTTCTATTAGCTATGATCATGAAGGGCGTCTGACCAATGTAACACGTCCCACTGGAGTGGTAACTAGTCTTCATCGAGAAATGGAAAAGTCTATTACCATCGACATTGAGAATTCTAACCGGGATGACGATGTCACGGTCATCACAAATCTCTCCTCTGTGGAGGCTTCCTATACAGTTGTTCAAGGTACCAAAGCACACTTCTCAGCACATCTCCTACACACACACAACTTGAGAAAGCATTTTGCCAAAGATCAGTGTCGTTAGTAAGCTCATGAGCAGGGGAAAAACATGTAAGGTTTGTAAGGAAAGGTCCCATAAAGCTCATTCCTAAAGTGACAGGTCTTCAGGACAGGTAAGAGACATTTCACATCCATGCTTTGGGCCAAACCTGTATGGTCATTAGCTGCTGGTGTAAGTTAGCACTGTCCTGCTCTTACTCCTGGGTCAGATTCACTTTACCCATGTGTGTATTCCTCTATATTTCACTGCAAAGTTGGTTTTGCCTTCAGTGTCCCAGAGATGCAATCTGACCCCTGAACCCTGTCTGCCTGGCTAGAAATCCTTGTGGAGACTCCTTCTATCAGAAATTAAATGCTTCCAATTTACACACCACACAGAACAGCCAGGGCAAGGGATGTCACCTTGTGCCATAGTGCTTGTGAGGGCACTGTTACAGCCCAAGTATGGCAGGGTAGATGAGCCCCAAAGCAGTTAAATATTAGTGTAGAACTTTCTAGCACTGCCAAGGCATTGTTTAGCCCAAGCAAAACCAGTCAGTCACCAAAGACAGTCTGAAAGGAATTTGGTGAGTGATGAGGCAGTTTTAATTAAGATATAATGTCACAGGAATAAGAGTGTCATCATAGAACAATAGTCTCCTCCTGACATAAATGTCAACATTCATAGACTGTTACACCATGTCACGTCTGGTCACACAGGCTTTATGTCTCTCACACCAGATATTTCATTATGTAGCTGCCGCCCTTCTGTCAGGCGCGCTGATGCTGCGGTGGCAGGCGCTCGCGGCAGCGCTCCGTCCCGGCTGATCTGGACTTGGCTCCTCAAACAGCTGGAGACCTGCATGGCCCCAGAAGAGCGGCACCTCTGCGCCAGCCGAAAGGCCGGGTGTGCACGTCAGGCTAGCGGGGGGCTGGCAGGAAGCGGGCAAGCAAAGGGCCGTGGCTGCTGCCTCGCAGCGGCCTCACTCCTTCAAGGCAAACAGGAGTTCGGTACAGGGCCTCTGCTTGGAGACAGCTTTCAGACAGAGGGAGAGGAAGAGGCGCTGACTTCACCCCACCCAGAAACAGCCCAGCACTCATTCTTTTCTTTTTCTATTTTTTAATTTTTTCCTTTTGTTCTGGAGTTTAATGTTTGTTGCTTATCCAGCAGTTCAATTTTCAGGAGTTTTTGTTAACATTAGAAATAAATTACGTGATTGAACAGAAATCACTGCGAATTATGATTGACAATTAAGACCAAAGGGGGAACATACTGAACCAAACCCGTATCTCTCTGCAGGCTCACTGTTACACTACTGCTCTTTACATGAATCAGCAACATCTGTAATTTCCACCATAGTGCCACGTAAATGGTAATTGCAGGCTGACTTCATTTAACATCAACAGGAGTGCAATAAAAAAACAATCAAATTAAGCTATATGTTTTCTTTATGACTGGAGTAGCTAAATTATTTTCTTTTCATTATTGCTGTAGATCAAGTGAGGAACAGCTACCAGCTCTGTAATAATGGTACTTTGAGAGTGATGTATGCCAATGGCATGAGCATTAGCTTTCACAGCGAACCTCATGTCCTGGCTGGGACTGTGACTCCCACCATAGGACGATGTAATATTTCTCTACCAATGGAAAATGGTTTAAACTCAATTGAATGGCGGCTGAGGAAGGAGCAAATTAAAGGCAAAGTGACTGTGTTTGGAAGAAAGCTCAGGGTGAGTATAATCTGTTGTTACAATAATGATCTTTTCATCGTGGGGGTGGAGCATAAAATTAACCTTTCAGTCTGAAGGATGTGTCTTTCCTATTTTTATGTGTTAAAAATGTACAGCTCTGGGACTGCCTTTGGCATGACAATCTTCTCTTCATTTGAGAGGTCAGTTAACTGCATGGGATCATCTGCTGCAATCAGCTATAGAAGCATTATTGCTAAAATATTCCTAAAGAGATTGGTAAAAATACCCAGAATATTGCTGCAAGTCACTCTGCTTCTGAAAACCACCCACTCGCCATTGGTAAAAATGCTGTGGCACACTAAGCACAGTTAGTCCTGGGGAGCCAAACCGATTCCAGCTTGAGCAGTTACATTCAGCTTCTGTAAAATCCCCCTACAGATTCCCTGAGACAGGCACATTGCATTTATTCCCTTTCCCAAATGGCACGACTGGGAAATAATTGCCATAATTACAAAGTCATAAGCATAGGATAAGACAGACACCCGGGTCATGTAATCCATCCCCTGCCAAATTAAAGATCTGCCACAGCCGGATTAATCCCATTCTGTGCTTAGCTGGCTGGTTTTTCACCCCTTAAGTACCTGAACTTTCACTGGCTAGCCAGTATATATCGTTGTGGAAGGGCTTTAGACACTGGGCAGAAAACAAATCTAGCCCTAATCCAAGTCCTGGCTCTTTTAATCCTTTTTTCAACATCATTGGACAGTTTTGTGTTCAAGATGATACATTAATTGCAATATATAGAAGGAATTATGCAGTAATTTACCAAAAAAGAAAAAAAATTAAGGCTCGGGTGTTAAGTTTTGGTATTTTTCCTATTCCTTTGTACTGGAGTCACAGCATTGAATTAACAAGTCATTCCTTATTCCTACAAATACTCCAAATGCACCTGTTGGGGAGAGGGGAAAGGTTAGACAAAAAAGTGTGATGAGATTAGCAGTTAATCCTTAATGACTTAAATTTCATGGCTGTGTAATTGATTTTTGATGTGTTGACCTGCAGAAGTTGATTGTAAGTAGGAAATAGATCTGCTCTGCATTTTGACTAGGTGTTCAAAATAAAAATAAATAGGACCCTGAAATGAAATTGCTGTAATCCGAACTCTCAATACTAAAAATTTAATAGAGGTACTTGTGGTAATTAGCTGGAGTTAAACACGTCTTGGAGCTGAAACCTTGCCGGAGATGGGTTTTCTTGCATCATGTTTATGCAAATCAAAACACTGCTTTATCTAGCAACACCTCAACATTTAATTGTCTGGTGTTAGTTCCTGTAACAATAATCACATATCCATTTAGCTCTTTTAAATGAAAATCACTATGAGATTATAACAGGTTGAGTGGACTGAAAATGAAATTTGAAAATGAGGGAGAAAGCATAGAATTTATTTGCATCTCATTTATTCTAATTCATCTGTATAAATCGTTTAGTGAACGAAACAGAGCGAGTGAGTGGGAGCACTGGGGGAGCAGGTGGCGGGCAGGGCAGGCTCCGGCAGCTGGGACAGATGTGGCACCGTCAGGGAGCACCGATGCTCACCTAATCACGGCACCACGACCACGGGTTTTCCTGCTGCACAGCATCACCATCAGTGGTTCCTGCTGCATTACCTTTACCCAAGGCACAGAGTGCTCTTCCCTACTGCCACGGGGTTCAGAGCAGCCAGGGGAAAGCCAAACGCATGTCAGGAGTGGAACAGGAGAGAAAGAGCCTGCTAGATAAAATTCGGTCGTGAGACTTGTGAAAGTGTTCTTAGTGCTCCCAGGAAGGGAGGGAGTTAGTCATTTTGTTTGCCTTTCTATATAATTAATGACACTGAAATGACACTGGTTTTACTTATTTTATAAATGAAAATGAAATTATCGAATTAGCCAAGCAGGTGCTTCTTTGTCTTCTTTGTTCTCCTGGGTTGTATGTGTACATGGCTGTTCTGTGTAGATTTAAAAACATTAATACTTTAGTGTTTTGTGGGAAAAAAAAAAACTAATAACCTTTATAAAGATGTTGAGACAGGGAAGGATACGTGGAGTCAGCCTTTCCTCCAGGCAGACAACTGTTGCTGTAGCAGAGGGAAGGAACACCAGAAGTCCCACCTGCTTTATGAAGCTTCAGAAATTTTTATAAAATCAACCGACCATAAAAGCCCCAAATGTTAAAATTAGGTTCTTAATATTTTAAAAATATTTTTTCTTTCATTTTACAAAATCTGTGGGTCCTTAAGAAATGAGGTTCTTTCAGTCATACATGGATCTTTTAATGTTATAGCTAAATTTTTTTGAGAAGTGAAAGTCCTCTTCTTCCCCAAGAGCTCTGTGAAGTAAAGGGTTGGATATCTGTCTGTCATAAGGACTGACCCCACAATTACACACCTAGAGTAACCAGTTGGGAACATACCATTGAAGAGGTTGGCTTCCCTGTGTGTATTTCCGTTATGACAGCAGAGTAGAATATGATTCATTTCACCAAGGTGTTTTTAAAAAAAATCTTTTCTTGGAGTCATGGGAGAAGTTGTTGCTGGAAGAACCTGTGGGAAAACACACAGAAAAGTGCTTTTTCTAATGCTTGCCCACTGAGGAAATGCAAACTCTTGAAGAGCTACATTTTATTAATGGAAAAAATTAGGATAATGAGCGATAATTTGAAATAATTATTTCTTTACAAACACAAAATTGTATTAATTTTAAATTTTCTTTCTGTGTAAGTGAATTCCTACAGAGTCAGTTGGGATGGGAATTGGATTTACCCCTGCCACTGGATATATCTCAGAACAACTTTTATGTCCTTGAGAAAGGCTCAGGGTTAATTTACATATTTTTTGATGTGCAGTTTAATTTTGGATAAGAGAAAACGTTGCTTAATCAAAGCTACTGTAAAATATAAGCTGAAGAACAAATTCCCAGAAACTGATGAATACTTTTTAAGTAGTCGTTGCTCTCAAATTATATCTAATTTAAAGACTTCTACTTTATTAATGATGCATCTACAATTAAATTACTTAAGAGGCTTTATCAGATTACAGCATTAGCCCGAATTCTGTGGCTTAGCCTCCAGTGAATATATTTATGTATCTCTTGATGTAGCACTCTCACTAGAATCCTCTCCATTTGGCATTTGTACGGGCCATTGTTTCTTTTTTTCTCTTCTATTAAAATACAATGTTTAAAAAAAAATCTATGCTGTACTGTGATTTGAAAACTGCAACTGAAAAAAATGGGGGAAAAAAAGACAAATCTTTAACTTAATTATGTGATGCTTTTGTTTCTCAAAACTAAAGTCCATTTTTCCCAGCCTGCATGATAAAGATTTTTAATCCAAAGAAATGAAACCCATCCCAAGTGGCTGGGTTGCTGAGGGATCTATTTAATATCTGGAAAGTAAATGAAGAAGATGTTAAATGAACAAATCTGTAAGCAGGGTGTTGCAGCTACAGAACTGAAGCAGCTAAATCTCAATGCAGACACACAATTATAATTTCCTCTATTGTCCTTGAGGGCTACGAGCTACTGATGGGCAAGAGTAGAAAAATTGCTTCCATGCAAAAGGATGTGTTTCTCTGCTAAGCATTAACACCATGCACTTTAAGACCTAGGTGTGCAGTCCGCCGGTCTGTCCTGGCAGTGAGGAAGCCTTTCTCTGTCAGGTTACAGCTCCCATGTTGGAGAGAGCTGGGAAATCTCCCAGTAGAAGTTACGTATTTGAAGAGACCACAAAGTAGAAAGCAAAAGGCAGTTAATAGGAAGATGTCCTACTCTTTTAAAAAATGTGGGGAAATTGGGTTCTCTCTCCTTTGTGTGTGCTGTTTTCCTGCTGGAAATCCATCGAGGCGCAGTGCCCACTGAGTGCGGCCATCTTTCATCCATAGGTGCACGGAAGGAATTTACTGTCCATCGATTATGACCGGAACATACGCACGGAGAAAATCTACGATGACCATCGAAAATTCACTCTGAGGATAATCTACGATCAGCTCGGACGGCCTTTCCTCTGGTTACCCAGCAGTGGCCTGGCTGCTGTCAACGTGTCGTACTTCTTCAACGGGCGCCTGGCGGGGCTGCAGCGCGGTGCCATGAGTGAAAGGACAGACATCGATAAGCAAGGCAGGATCATATCACGCATGTTTGCTGATGGGAAAGTTTGGAGCTACACCTACCTAGAAAAGGTAGGGAATGTGGTTTTACCTTCTGACAGTAGCTACAAAGAGACAAAATACTGTCCAGCTTTATTTTAAGCTCTGTACATAACATGCACGCGAATTACCTTAAAATTTTACACATCCCAGCTCTTCAGACTGCCTTTGCAGTGCCTGGTCTCAGAAGTCCTTATTTTCCAATTAGTCGACTGACTTTGATTCATTTTTAATGGGAAATACTTTGTTCAGGGTTTGTGTCTCTCGATATTTTCCTGTAAGCGATTAGGCCACCACATAATGACGTAAACTAACACAACAAATTGTGCTTAATTAAAACCAAAACTGCATGACTTAAACCTGACAGAAGGTTCAAGTAGAAATAGGTAATTCATTTTTAATCATTATTTATTAAGTGAAAATGTGGTAATGCATTTTTACTTAGTCCAATTAAGACACTTCAATCATGAAAGCATCCTAAATACTTCAAAACTGCTTATTATTTTCCCTTTCCCTTCCTGGAATCTGCTGTTTTAAGCAAACCCAAGCTGAAGTTTTCTGCTTAGTTTCTCATACATTTCATAGTCATAGTTGTGAATTACAACTGCTAGTGGAGATAGAAATAAAATCATTGCTCTAACTCCTCTGCATCCCCCTAGAAAAAGACCACTAAAGCGAGGGCAGCTCAATCAGTTGCTAACCTACGTTTTCCCTGGAGCATCAGCACATTGATTTCCAAGCAGCAGATCCCCTCATCTGGAAATCTGATCAAATTCCTGAACAGCTTTGTGTGCCCCTCACTAATGTTTCTGATTCTCTTGGTATTCCTGTAATATTGGTGCATCTTAGTAAACTTTTCTCTCAGAGGTCACGTGCAGAAGGATAGTAACTGCATTTTCCTCCCCCCCCACAGTCGATGGTACTACTGCTTCAGAGTCAACGACAGTACATCTTCGAGTATGATTCTTCAGACCGACTTCATGCTGTTACCATGCCCAGCGTTGCTCGGCACAGCATGTCAACTCACACCTCTATTGGCTACATTAGGAACATTTATAACCCTCCCGAAAGCAACGCATCGGTGATTTTTGATTACAGCGATGATGGGAGGATTCTGAAAACATCGTTCTTAGGCACAGGCCGACAAGTCTTCTACAAGTATGGAAAGCTATCCAAATTGTCTGAAATTGTTTATGACAGCACTGCAGTTACTTTTGGGTATGATGAAACTACAGGTGTCCTAAAAATGGTGAATTTGCAGAGCGGAGGATTTTCTTGTACAATCCGCTATCGTAAAATTGGTCCTCTTGTCGACAAACAGATCTACCGGTTCTCTGAAGAAGGTATGGTCAATGCAAGGTTCGATTATACGTACCACGATAACAGCTTTCGGATTGCGAGCATCAAGCCCATAATAAGTGAGACACCTCTTCCAGTTGATCTTTACCGTTACGATGAGATTTCCGGCAAGGTAGAGCATTTTGGCAAATTTGGAGTTATTTATTATGATATAAATCAAATTATTACTACAGCAGTTATGACACTGAGTAAGCACTTCGATACCCATGGACGCATTAAGGAAGTTCAGTATGAAATGTTCAGGTCCCTGATGTACTGGATGACTGTACAGTATGACAGCATGGGACGGGTGACTAAAAGAGAACTGAAACTCGGTCCTTATGCCAACACAACCAAGTACACCTACGACTATGACGGAGATGGGCAACTACAAAGCGTGGCAGTAAATGACAGGCCGACCTGGCGCTACAGTTACGATCTGAATGGAAACCTTCATCTCCTGAATCCTGGAAACAGTGTCCGATTGATGCCTCTGCGCTATGACCTGAGAGACAGGATTACACGCCTAGGTGACATACCGTACAAAATTGATGATGATGGATTCCTGTGTCAGCGCGGCTCAGACGTCTTTGAGTACAACTCCAAAGGACTCCTGACGAGAGCTTACAACAAAGCCAACGGGTGGAGTGTTCAGTACCGCTATGATGGACTTGGCCGAAGGGCTTCCTGTAAGACAAACCTGGGCCATCATCTACAGTACTTTTATGCTGATCTTCACAATCCAACAAGGGTAACTCATGTCTACAATCATTCCAATTCAGAAATTACCTCTTTGTACTATGACCTGCAAGGCCATCTCTTTGCAATGGAGAGTAGCAGCGGGGAGGAGTATTACGTCGCCTCTGATAACACAGGCACTCCATTAGCCGTGTTCAGCATCAACGGCCTCATGATCAAACAGCTGCAGTACACAGCATATGGGGAGATTTACTACGACTCGAACCCCGATTTCCAGCTGGTTATTGGATTCCATGGAGGGTTGTATGATCCTTTAACCAAACTCGTCCACTTTACCCAAAGGGACTACGATGTCCTGGCTGGACGCTGGACATCTCCTGATTACACTATGTGGAAAAACATTGGTAAAGAACCTGCTCCTTTCAATCTGTATATGTTCAAGAGTAACAACCCTCTCAGCAATGAACTGGATCTAAAGAATTATGTAACAGGTGAGACCTCATTACAGCTTTTATAAGAAACATGACTGCTTGGAAGTTAATTTGGGAATGAAACCAGACTTCTTACTAGCTGTTTGCCGAATCCTCCCATTGAGGTTAGGCCATTCTCCTTGTTGTGCTGTGAAAAGGGTCAGATAGTCCTCATGCTCTGATACTGCTCCTCTGTGAATGAAGGGCACTAAATGAGAAGCCGCAAAAAATTATGGAGGGAAAGGTAAGGAAAGAGAAAAAAAAAATTGCCTAAATATTCCATGTCAGCAGAGCCCTCGTGCTCTCCCTATTGAACTAGTACTCTATGAAGAGATGTTCAGTCCAATTTTACATAAAGAAATGTGAAGTCACCTGCAGGGATCACTGGCAGGGTAGTTGCAGAATTGGGAACTAAAGTGCTCAGCAACTCCTCCCTTCAGGGCTACCTGCAAAATTAACTCCCAGCTGAGCCCATGGGCCCATTATGAATCACCACCAAGAATGAATTTAATTAAATCCCATTTCCCCATTTAACTTTTAATATGCAAACAGTCTTTAGTCTTTAAAACAAAAATCTTAGTATTTTGAAAATTATTTCCTCTTCTAAGCGTAAGAAATGTTATGGAATGTGTAGAACTGAGACAGAGAAACAATGAAGTAGTTTTGATCACGTATCTTAGAATTAGGTACAACTTGTAACCTCTTCTTAATTAGTAATAATTTTTCACTTAGTAAGATCACACGGTACTTGAACTATCTGCTGGCAATTTCTAAAAAGAAAGGTAATTAATATGTCTTCAGGAAAAGCTTTTTTAGAATTGAATGTGCAATATACAATAATTAGAGTAGTGATACCATGTTTAAAAGGAGCTATCTCTTAGCAGTAACTTGAATTTCAAGAAAAGTATGTGTTTCCTTCAAAGAAAATCCTAGCAAGTTTCGTTAGTACATTGGGACCTTGTAATCTGTAAAAATACTTCTCTGGTGATGAAAATACTCGTTGCTGTGTGAGATTATCTTGCCCAGGAAGTGATTATGGTGGCAACTTGGCTGTCATATTTTAACAGAAAACCAGAAAACCCCACAGAAAACAAAAATACATCCCTGCCCCTCCAGTGCCTTCCTACTGTTAACACTTCATTATTGACAGGTTTTGCAGAAGAGTAATTCCAGCACTCTGCAGCACACATTAGCTAAGCAAAATAGTAACTGCTTTGGATATAGTCCTCCTCTTTTTTTGCAGACTTAGGGCAGCTGAAGGGAATCATTCAGGAGACACTATTATAGCATAAAATAATTGGAAGCCTTAAAACCGAGCAGTGATCCTGTGCCGTCCGAAGCGCCAGGAAGAATGTGGTGGGCACTGTGTGACTGGAGATGCAGAGAAGTATCTTTGTAGAAGAAGTGAATCTTACTACTTGTTTTAGTGTCAGAATAGCTAAAATGGGACAATATTTGCTGTCAAATGTCAATGGCCAAGAAGTATTATATTTTTTGTGAGGTAAATTTACCTCTGCTAAAATGTTGGGAAAACAGGCTTTGCATCAGCAAGCAGGAGCTGTGTTATGGCTGAGCAAGTCCCGGAGGTCTGGATGTCCAGGGTGCCTGTGACAGCAAACACCTACCTGCTGCAGACACCGTCCTTGGAGGGGACTAGATTGAGCCTGCAACCCTTGCCTCCAGAGCGCCTGCTCTCCTCACACATGAAGCTGGGCCCACACGGAGAGGTGGCGATAGCAGCATCGGGAACCCTCGTAGGCCAGTGAAGAGAGGAGGACACTGGTAAAGACAGGAGAAGTTTTTAATCAAAAATAGTTGCAACCATAGGTCCAAATCGCATGGGAAGTGCCCTGCTCCCTCACTGCTTCTTGCCTCCATGACAGCCAGAAAGAGAGAAGCGGGAAACACAGCTGTGAAACAGGGTCTTGGACTTTTTTCTTTTGTTTATAACCACCATTTTGATTGCTAAAATACATCATTAGTTCTTAGTACCTGCTGAGTTGATTGTTATTTATTTAGTTCCTTAGCTTTTTCAGCTAGATACGAAGACAGAGCTTCAGTGGTCAAACCCAGAGCTGGAAGTTCCCAAAGCTGGGCTGTAGGCCTCCCATGCAGCTCCTACCTTTCCACACTGGGCCTGGAGGGGTGGGGAGGATATTCATGGTACCTAAATTTAGACTTCTGAATTTCAAGTCTGGCTTCTCGCTGCATTTAATGGAGCCTCCCGAGACCTGATGGCAGCTAAGAGAAGTAGGACATAGAGGAGTATTCTCCCAGAGGACTTTGCAGATGTTTTTAGAGTACTAACCTAATAAAATATCATTGCACAATACAGTTTATAGGTTACAGTAGCCACATCAGAAGATGTCAAAGATGGAACAAGTAAAATATTTGGATAATACATGTGCTGCAATGGAAGAAGAATGAAAGAGGTGGTATATCCCCAATGAACTATTTGGAGTAAATTTAAAGCAGTATTTCTTGTGCTTGTTCATGGTGGTTTAGTTCAGTTCTGTAAAGTGCCCCACTGTAATATAAGTGATGAGTTCTGCTGCCACTTGAAATTAAAGAGGTCAAGGATGGATTTGCTATTTACTTTTATTTCTTGTGTTTATTATATACATTTTTTTCTCACTTGCCTGCTTACTTTTGATTTCTAGATGTCAAAAGCTGGTTGGTGATGTTTGGATTTCAGCTTAGCAACATTATTCCTGGCTTCCCTAGAGCAAAAATGTACTTTGTGTCACCACCATATGAGTTGTCTGAGAGTCAAGCATGTGAAAACGGACAGGTAGGCAGAAATATGAACTTATCTTTCTTGATAAATTTGCCCCACACTATGAATACAACTGCTGGCTCTTTTGTAGTTATAGCAGAAAGCCAAGACTTTATTTCAGTGTAAGATTGAGTATAGCTAGATTTTATACTAATGAACATATGCCTTTCTTGCCAACCTTCATTGCTATCATAATTACAATGTCATTAGTTTGTCTTTTATTGAGTTCTTCCTTGATTAACAAATTGTAACTCAGTTAACTTGATTAGCAATGACAAAGGGAGACTTTGTCAGGGTAATTTATCATCTGCTGTACCTTTGGTAAAACCATTCTAATAACATATGTGTTGCAACAAACTTAGGTTGATGCTTGCCCTACTGCTAAGAAATGGTTCCACTTCTCACCCTGTAGTAGCAGTTTTTGTCTGACACTCTCAGTTTGCTACTCCAGTGACTGTGGCTAACTCCACTAACAGTGTTCATACTTACTTGTCAGGTTAAGGTGGAAAATGTTATCTGCGTTCAAGGTTTACAATAAAGTCCAACCCATTTAATAAACTTAAGAGTGCTAAGCCAATTTCAAACTAAGTCTATGCTAGGGTCACTTCACATTCGTGGTAACAGATTCAAAATGGTCATAAAAACCTAAATGTGCTGCTTTCGTGTCGTTTAATGGCTCCTAAGTCATTTAAGGGTCTAAAACCTCTCTTTAGGAATTGCTTTGGAATTTTGGAGCCCTGTTTTCTGTTTTCAAAAGGGCTTACATTCATAAGCCTTTTAGTCATATATACCAGTTGAAATCTCAGAGCAAAACCATCCAGAAGTGCCATCTTTCAATAAATTGGTTTGGTTTAAGCTCTGATTAAAATTGTGCTGCTTAGGTCTTACCTATCCTTGTGAAGGTCATCATATAACTGGCCAAAATTGAGCTTTGCAGTGCACAGGTGTGCCACAGAGAGTGGTTAATGACAAACACCGTATTTGGTATTACTAATTTGCCAAATGAGTATTTTCCTGTTTAAGAATGGGATATATAGAGGGGCTGGTAACCAAGAGCAGACTTCCCACAGCGTACAATTTTTCGCAGCGTGGCTTTCCTTTAGGAAAGCAAAGCAAAGATTAGTACTGGTCTCTGAAATGAGTACTTTTGGATCTATATCTTTTTGGTGTTTTTGTTTTCCCCAGCTAATTACAGGAGTTCAGCAGACGACAGAAAGACACAACCAAGCTTTCATGGCTCTTGAGGGACAGGTCATATCTAAAAGATTACATGCCAGTGTTAGAGAAAAAGCAGGTCACTGGTTCGCAACAACCACTCCTATCATTGGGAAAGGAATCCTGTTTGCTGTTAAGGAAGGCCGTGTAACCACTGGCATTTCCAGCATAGCCACAGACGATAGCAGAAAGATTGCCTCTGTCCTTAACAGTGCTCACTACCTGGAGAAAATGCACTACAGCATCGAGGGGAAGGATACCCATTACTTTGTCAAGATAGGCTCAGCTGACAGTGACCTTGTCACCCTCGCGATGACCAGCGGGCGGAAGGTCCTGGAGAGCGGAGTCAACGTCACCGTCTCCCAGCCCACTCTCCTTGTCAACGGAAGGACTCGAAGGTTTACAAATATTGAGTTCCAGTATTCCACCCTGCTGATCAACATCCGCTACGGGCTGACCCCCGACACGCTGGACGAAGAGAAGGCGCGAGTGCTAGACCAGGCTCGGCAGCGAGCCCTTGGATCGGCCTGGGCCAAAGAGCAGCAGAAGGCACGGGACGGCCGGGAGGGCAGCCGTGTATGGACAGACGGAGAGAAGCAGCAGCTTCTGAGCACGGGAAGGGTTCAAGGTTACGAGGGATATTATGTCCTGCCCGTGGAGCAGTACCCAGAGCTAGCAGACAGTAGCAGCAACATCCAGTTTTTAAGACAGAATGAAATGGGAAAGAGGTAACAAATTAACCTGCTGTCATCCTTTGCTGGATGAATCAGTAGTCATAACTGTTATCTCCTCTCCTAAGGAGATGAAGACCTAAATGGGGGCACTAGGCTGAGCTACTTTGGGATAGTAAGTGGCACAAAAAGCTCATATTTTTTGAGTTAAATGCTACTGTTCAAGTGATTAAAAACCACATCCTGAAGTGGACTAAAGCCAGACTGAAAACTCTAACCGTACAAATTAAAAGTACCCCTGAAATATTACCCACTTGTTCTGGGTCTAAAGAAAAACAAACAGAAGGCCTCGTATTGTATTACCTCACTCCATTCACACGTGAGCAAACTAAGAAATCCAAGTGGGCCACTTTCACTAACCAGCTGATGAAACACAGATGATTCAGACTGCTTGTTTGATAAATATCCAAGAGGTTTTCATTTAAAGCAAAATACAGGTGCATTTAAAACATGACTTTGGGGTGATTTGTGTGTAGCAACTGGAGGACAATGAGAACGCAAGTGAGAGCGCACTGGAAATAGTAAAGGAAAATATATTTAAAAGTAACAAAACCACACTTGCACTCTGACCCTCCACTTGTCTGGCCTGAAGCTTAACTTATTCAAAGAGGGCAGAGTGTAAAGTTACATTCAAAATGGTGGCTATAAATCACTACAAATAAATTTCATACTCTGTTTGTCTTTGAAGATTTCCATTGTGGACAGTATAACACAGTTACAGGGTGTAGTCTGTTTAGATTCAGTAGTTTGTTGGTATCAGTTCCAGTAGAGCTGTGGGCATTGTGTTACACTATTGCAAATGGGCACCACGTCAGATCACCCTGTACATACATCAGCCAGAAGGCACAATCACTGTTTCAGATTTAAAAATTATTAGTGTGTTTGTTTGGTCAAGAAACTGAGACAATCACATTACGGTCACCACAAAAAGGAGAAAAAAAAAATTAAAAAAAAAAGTCTAATAAGAACTTTGGTACAAGAACTTTTTTGTAATATACATGTATGAATTGTTCATTGAGTTTTTATATTAATTTTAATTTGCTGCTAAGCAAAGACTAGAGACAGGCAAAGATAATTTATGGCAAAGTGTTTAAATTGTTTATACATAAATAAAGTCTCTAAAACTCCTGTGAATTACTTGTCTTCCATTGTGAAATCTTTTTAAAATGACAGAACTATGAGTGTCTCACTTCACCTGATACACGCAGCACCTTGTGATACTACGTGTCGACGCCTTGCTGTTGTTCCACCGCAGATTCTGCAGAGGGATGTTCCCTTCATCTCTGGGTAAGCAAAGTCCTACAGACACATCACCCAAAATGCTGCTCAGGGCACGGCAGAAAATTCCCTCTCTGCACCCCGTGACTAGCAACCCCCAAACGACACTGAGGTAACATCCAAACAGCTTGAAAATGCAGTAATGTAACGTGAAATGGAACACAGGGGCTGTGCTGTAAGCCAGGAAACTTCCATTTCATCCATCTTCTTTGGAAGATCATTTATTTCTACTGTGTTTAAAAACTGGAGGTAAGATCAAAGACAGTCTCCTAAGCAAACAGTGACCTTTGATGATGTTAAAAAAGAGCTATCCATCAACCAGGGCCCTGCTGCTTTTATCTCATTTAAGTATGTAGCCAGGGAGCTCTACTTAATTTTGAGAACAGTTTTGCTTTTGGGGTTGCAAATGAGGTTTTTAATGATTCGTGATATTGACGGTGCTCCTCGAGTTGATTGTGGGCATTAATTCACCCCAGGGCACTTTTAAAGCCGGACAGCTCAGCAGCTGTGTGTTGTGTAACACCTACAGCACTAAGCACATCTGCTATTTGCTGTGCAAACAAGAGCCATCTCGTTCAGACCGACATGTCTGCCCTGTGCAGCACACACACCGGACTCCAGGCCCCACTCCCCCTGAAGAATGAGTCTGGCACATCTCCAGGTGAAGCCCTGCATGTCCATCACCACTGGTGGTTTGCTGTGTTGATGGACTTGAAGTGCTGTTACATTATCAGACTGTTGTACGACTGAAAGCTCTTTAGAAGTCTTGTTAGTCTTTTCCTTATGGAGGCACAAAACATGAAATCACAAGAGGGAGACACTTTTCAGTATCAGTCTGTCTGGATCACCAGTACCCTCTACTGGTAAGTTGCTTGGGTCAATTTTAGAATAGATTTTTTTCTTGCAGTTGAGAGGGTTGACATAAGAACCTGTTTTTTCTGTTGCTAATCTCCCAAGCTTAGAGAATCAGAGACTGAGCTACTTCACATTATCCTCTGCAAAAGGAAACTTAATTAATCTATGAACAAAGTACCTTATTAATTATAAAGGGATGAGATTTGACAGTTCTGGAAAGCTGAAGCTCCCTATCCAGCTCCTTTGCAAACAACATGCTTGTTGTCAGGATGTTCTTCAGCACAACTTTTGAAAGTGGTCCCATCCTGCTAAATACTCAGCCCATTTATCCAGACCTCCCTGTGATTTCCAGAGCGTGTGTGCAACGTAGCGCAGGTCCCATGGAAAGCCCCAACAACGCACTTGAGCTCTTGGATCTAACTGTGGTGCTGGACCTGGCTGAGGACAGTCCCAGCCTTACCTCACAGGTCTGGCACTACGCTGTCCTTGCGTTTCCAAGCAGGCTCCTGCGTGTTCAACACCACATCTACTAAGGCTAGTTCTCCCAGCCCGCCCTTTGGCAAGCAAACCATAGTATGTCCAGTGACTTCCTGCGGTGCACCAAGGATTGGAAGAGTCACTGTATTTTGAAATTATGACACCGAACTAGATGCTCCTGATGCCTGATAAATTAGATAAATAATTTAGGGTGCCCTCTACCTGGTTGGTAGAGGGCACCCTAAAGAGCTTTTCACTTAACGAATTGGGGAGATAGCTGACTCATGTGGCAATGGGCAACCACTTTCTGCCTCTTCTCCTCTGGTCCCATTTGAGTGTCCTCTGTTTCTTACCCATTTCCAGGGCAGCCATGGCACCCCATGGAGGACACAGCCCTGCACTCAGTAGCTGCAGACATGCTGCTGGACAGACAGCTGAGATGGCAGGACAAACTGCCAAGGCAGCTGACTCCCATCCTGCTGCCACCTTGCTGAACAGCAGCTGTGTCACGAGAGCAGCCTTGGCATCCCTCACCCAGGCACTTCCCACTCTGAGGGGCAATGGCACCTGTCCTTTCACCATTCATTGCTACGAGCTGCTGCCCCCAACCCCACTGCTGAAACCACTCATTAATGCTAACAGGAGGCAGACAAGAGGAATCCCATCTACAGTGCCCTGCTGTTGCTATCACAGTGCAAAATGAGCCCTAAGACAAAAGAAAACATATCCATCAGGTTAGGAACATAATTCCTGTTGGCAAAACTAAATGCATTTTGGTTCCCTTGCTCTGGGTCAGGCACATGGTGCCATCCCAGTGGTGCCTGCACAGCTCTGGCACATGGTGGTGCTTGCCCAGCTTGTTTTACCATGGCATGATGATGGCACTGTGGTGATTTTACAGCTCTAGGGTGATTACAGTATCAGTGCACATGGACACATTTCATTTTACAAGCCTGGGCACGTGCAGGCTATTCCCTCCTTGTGTGCAGGGAAAGGTACTTGTCACACTTGATAAGGACACGCTCCGGCCCTGCCGCATCCTGCGCACATCCCAGCACCCTGCTCTGCTGCTGTGGGACACCCACACAGGTTGTGGGTACCTCTGGGTTTGGGAGTCCCAAGTCACGCTGGCAGCAATGTGAAAGTTCACATTTTTCAAGGCAGAAAGGTGGAGTGCTGGGGCAGCTCTGGGGCTGGTGAGCTGACAAATGACCAGGAGAGATCTGCTTATGGGAGGAGGTCCAAACAAATACCGAGCCAGTAAAACCAGCAACTAATACCTAAATGATTGATTTTTCAGTCCTATGTGCTCTCCATAACAGGCAGATGGAAAGTTCTCCAGTTTTTCCCTATGGCTGAGAGTGACTGGGTGCTTGGCACCGTTCCTGACTCCTACCCACAGTGCCAGGGCTAGCTGCTGAGGGCAGGGCTGTCTCTGCCTGTGCTGAGGAGCTCAGCACCAGCACTGTGGCCTTGGCTCCTGCCAAGCTCAGCAGAGCCCTGCACTGAGAGGCTGGCTGGTGGCAGCTGTGCTGAGAGCTGCTGATGCCCCACAGCACCAGCTGAGGGGCTGGTAAGGGGCTCACACTGGGATCAAGAGTCTCCCTGCTGTGAGAGTGATCCAGCTTCGCTGGAGTCCCCCATTGAGGTTAAGCAGCTCCCAATTACTGCAAGGTAGGAAATGCTCATTTGGCTCAGTGCACGTTGCAAGGGATGCCCACGCACTGGAGAAAGACAGAGGCCTAATGTCAAAGGAAGACTTCAGTGCAGTGCTTCCAGTGGGCACACAAGGGGCTATAAAACAACAGAGATAAGGACTGTTTGGGGAAAAAAAATTACCCTGTGTTGTTTGTAGGTGAAAAAAATCTCTGAGCACCTGAAGGTCACAGTTAGGAATTTATTCCCTCTCTGCAGGCTTGTTTGCTGAAAGATAAAGATCTCTGGTGCAGGTGTACAAAGTGCCAAGGATCCTGAAGGCAACACAGAGTAAACCCATGGCTGAGTGACATGCTTGTGGCATGACCCTCTCGGGATCACGAGGACTCTCCCTGTTGCAGGTGTCCTGCCAGGTATCCTGATGTGCCTATCTCTGGGGGTTAAGGATGCTGCCATGCTACAGCCAGCCTCTTCTGGAGCAGGAGGTGACCTGGACATTTGGCTGGTGTAAATATTGACCTGTGGCTTGGGGGAACCTTGATTCAGCAGTGGCTCAGACTGTCCTGCTGACTGCAGGAGCTCGGCCGGTTTGATGGACAGCCCTGTCACAGTAAGCTACATCAGAACATAGTAACTAACAAATACCCAGAGCAAAGGACTGGGGAAAAAAAAAAAAAAAGTATTTCATAGAATTGCTGAATTTTAGGTTGGAAAAGACCTTTCAGGATCAGTAAGTCCAACCATGAACCCAATGCTGCAAAACACTTGCATAGTTTCAAGGCTCACAGTACCTGAGGCTTCCTCAGGCTGTATAGACTCACCCTGAGGCCTCCTGCCTTTACTTTTCACGCTCATTTTAGATGCCATGTGACATATTCTTGAATTTCCCCTTAGATTCATAATTTTATCCTATGCACTCACAAAAGCAAGTATTGTATTCACCATGTAATAAACAAATGGGGGGGATTCTGCTCATTTTCTCAGTGCTTAGGGTAGCATAAAGAACAGCTTTATGTTTATTAATGCTGTTCATGATAAACAGCGTGACAAAGGTAGCTTGCAATTTAACATTAGAACCGAATCCAGAATCTGCTGCCTGAAGCTTTGATTAAAAGAAGGCTGAATTTTTATGTATTTAACTTGGCTTCTGATGAGCAGGTCTTAAACCTTCCCACACTTATTTTCCAGCTGCCCTTTTTATTGTATTAATTTTTAACAATTTCTTGACTGATGGCTCGCTCTCCTCCACCTCTGCTAGCTTTGATACAAGCCTCTTGAAAAAGCCTCTGTGGTTTGTCAATCCGTTGGCTTCTTTGCCATGCAGTTGCAGGCATCTGGTGGGTCACTCTGCAACCTGGGTAGATGGAAAAGAGAAGGAATTCGTGAAGGACAGCTCAGGGTCCAATGGTTTCTCTAGGGGAGAGGCATTATCTCTACATACAGCTGTGCTGGGGTGGCTGGAGCTGCCAGTAAGGGTGGGAATGGGAACAAAAGCTGCAGGGATAGGCACAGGACAGTAATTTGCATTGGGGTGAGGCCACCAGAGCCAGCACCCCACGGGACTGAACTCCTCACCCAGAAACCCCAAAGCTCTCTGAGCCTGACTTCCTGATGCCTGAGGCAGCCAGTGCCTCTGTATAATTTAGGGTTCTCCTACAGTGATCTTGGGAGTTGGATATAGGAGCCTTTATACACTGCAGTACTTCGGGTGTGTCCAAGAATATTTGTTAAGAACTACTCAGCTTTTTATTTCCTGCATAAACACCTAAGAATGTGCAAAACCATGAATCAGAAAACATAATAGAAGATAAGTGGGTTTATTTTCAATACAGTAGGTTGGTTGTTCTCTCTCCTGTACACTTTGGGGGCTGCTGAAATGCCCAGGGGTTTACCAGTGCCAGTGCTCCCAGCTCAGCTCCTCAGTAATCTAAGGTGGGAAACAGGAGAAAAAAATATTAAAACAGTCAGAGAGTAGGACTTTAACTATAACCTAAAGGGCCAAAATATCCCAGAGCTTTGTTTTCCATCCAGCAAGGTTGAAGAGCTCTGCAGCTTTGCTGGGTCACTCACAGCAGCCCCCTACGTGGATGCACTTTGTGGGAGAGAGATCAGCACGTTTCCTGCAGAGTGAGTCCCAGGGGAAACAAGTTGTTCTAAACAAGGCACAACTAAATAGTGAGTGTCTTGTTTCACAAACAAATTAGGCAGGGCCACTTAGGGCCCTCTTGCAAAAGGCCAAGCCAGCAGAAATCCCTCCAGCTGAGGGGGATATCCCTTCCCAGTGGGGGGGGGCACCCAGTGTGCTGCAAGGGTCCCATTTAAGAGTCATCTTGTTGAGTGAACCCAGGGCTCTCCCCAGCCCCTCCAGCTCACCCAGACTATCCATCCCTGTGTAGGAGGAGACATTGCACAGAGCACTGTGTGCCTATAGAACAGAACGACAGATGCTTTGTCGGGAACAAGGTGTGGGGACCATCGGGACAGCGGGAAGGTACAGCCAACACCTGCCAGAGCAACCCCACAGCTTTGCCCATGTCAGCTGCTTCAGGTTTTTTTTTGAGGCCTCCAGCAATGGGTGTTTTAAGGAGCAGTTTGAAAGAAAACAATGGCCTGGCTTTGCCAATGTTTATAGAGTTCTGTTCATGTGGGGACGGAAAGTACAGCAGGTTGTGTGCACCTCGGTTCTTCCCACTGGGCTGGAAACACCTTCCGAAAGCAGGAAGGCTTTGGGGTGCTTCCAAAATGAAATGGTCCATCTTTGCAAGCCTGAGTTTGAGGTTTTAAAAAAATGCCATTGGGAAAGTGACAAAAAAAAGAGATAGGTGTACAGTCTGGGAAGAGGCCCTCTAGAAGGATGATAACCCTCCACAGAACAGCTATGATTGCCCCTTCATTGAGCAATGCTGGAGGTTTTAACCTAAATGTGGAATTTCAGTGAAATAAATCTGGTCCCTGACAACTGAATTCAAATCCCTATTTCCTCCTTTTTCAGTTCAGACACCTGAAGAAAACTGTTAGGGCATAAGAGACCAATACCATGCTCTAGTAGCTTCTGACATTTGTGGCTCTGTTTTGAGTCAGTTGAACAGATCTTTAAGTGTCAATACAAAAATGCAGACTTCTGAGTGTATGAGGAAAAACATCCCCAACCAGCAAGCCACCAGCTCCTCCAAAACAGGAATCACCCCTGGAAAACGGCTGCTCTGGTTACGGAATCATTTCTTGTGTGTTCCTATGAGGACCCCACAAAGCTGGACAGGACAGTGCTGCACAGCACATGAGGTCATGTTGGAGACATTGTGCCCTGGGCTAAACAAAATTAGGTTTCTGCAGACTTCATTCTGTTCCCTGTTCTTCCTTCTCACATAGGTAAGGGCTTACCTACAAACCAAACCTCCCTTTCTTTGCTCATGAGAAAACAATCACCTGTTTGTTTATTGCTTTACAGTTCAAACAGACTCTGATAACGCTGAATTCTTTTGTTGTGAGTGTAGGTGGTAAAAGGCAGTAAGTTACATTATGCACATTCCTGATTGCATTCAGAAATTCATATGGTTAAACGAGAGGGTTTTTACCTCGAGTTAAAACACCAAATAAGAGTGGAAAAATAAGATCATTTGACTTGAGTCAGAACTACCTGCAAATATTTTCTGAGGTAATTATTTCAATAGCACAATTACTTTCTTTGTAAGCACAGTTGAGGGCATGTGGAAAATAAAAGGTGTTTGGTCGGCTTCTGTACATACAGCCTTTCTCTGTATGACCTACACATGTTCTGAAAATGAAAAAATACTTTAAAATGAAACATGCCTTTTGGACAGTAGCTGCACTTGAGCATAAGACAACAAATACAGGAACATGGGAATTCACATTAATTTGTTATCACTTGGTTATTCACCACTTCTCTTGTAATAATGAAAACATTAGTTGCAGCTGGTGGGGGTTTTTTTCCGCTGTTGCAGTTCACCCTTTAAATGTCTTAAGCACTTTGCAGAGTGTTTTACAACGAGCAAAGCACCATTATCCACAGGACTAAAAGCAGTAAAGAGAAAATGACGGCCGCAGCGCCTAGCCGGGCGTCCCGCAGAAACCTCCTGTGCGCGGCTGGCGTCAGACCAGCGCTCCCGGCGGTCCCGGGCTCTGCGCACTGGAGCGGCGCTGCTCCCAGTGCTCCCAGCCTTCGCCCCGACGGAACCACAAGCTTCGCTGCGTCATGGGCACACACAGTGTTTATTCACTGAATCTTGGTTTATTACCGATTTAAGAGCCATATGTACGGCCCTGTTATAAAAGCAGCACATTTAGTGCTAAACTCTCCAAGTTTGGATTCAGATACAAGGGGTTAAATCAGGCTATTTTCCAAGTGCTGCACTTTTGGTTTTACTTGTCTTCATTTTCTTCCCTGCTCAACCACTTCTTCAGCCAACTGCTACTGCATTCTGCTTCGGCCTCCAGAGAATTCACAGTTCTGACTCCCAGCACGTTGTCAGAAAGCCTCAAACAAGTTATCTTACCCTCAGAAGCTGGCACAAAAATGAGATGTTATTTTCAATTGTCTTTCTCGCTTTTGCTTTCCCCAGCCTTTTGGGGCTTCCCTCTTCCCATCCTCCGGTTTCCTTTTCCACCCTGTGCCTGGCAGGGATCCCTGCTCCATTCTGCTGTCTCAGTAGCTGGAGTTCCACAAATTTCTTGCTTCCCCCCACCCCAACAGTAGGACATCAGTGTCTGTGGGCACACCCCAGGGAAACACTACCTCAGGGAGAACTCCCCTCATCCCCATTCTGTGTGGGTCACCTGCGCTACCTCATGGCCTGGTCCTGTGCCACTGTGTGAGCTTTTATCGTGACATTTTGTTATGGACAGTCTGTTTGAGCCTAAGTTACCAAAGTCTGGGGAGAGAAGACTGGGGAGGGCATGTCCTGTCTCCTTCCACGCTGCACTGCAGCTATAGCTGAGCCACGCTCTGGGGCTGGCAGTGGTTAAGCCACAGCTGCAGCTGCTCTGGAAAGGGCACCATGAATGTGGCATGGGCACCATCACCCACCCACCGCCTTATGCCTTCTACTTGGGACTTTCTTCTGCCAACTACCCAAACTTACTTTCAGAGCCCTGCCTTCCAGTGATGCTCTTGCTGGCGACACACCCAGCAGCAAAGAACTTTCTCTCTTGAAGCCACATAGATGGAAAAGTCACTGATGTCACCCCTGTGGAGGCCTGCATGGGTATCTGCTTGTCTGCTCACTCACCACCAGCAACCATGGCCTGGCAGCTGCAGCTCCTCTGAGGAGCCCAGCCGGTGCTGGCGGCTCTGCACTGCTGGGGGTTCTGGGGCTCTGGGGCTCTGCACTGCTGGGGGCTCTGCACTGCTGGGGGTTCTGGGACTCTGGGGCTCTGCACTGCTGGGGGCTCTGCACTGCTGGG
>VXBZ01009396.1:603517-672773 GCA_013399135.1 Heliornis fulica
CGCTCCCCACGGCCCTGGCAGGCGGCGGGGGGGCTGCCCGCCGCTCGGGGGTCGGGCTGGAGGCGGCTCGGGAAGTGGGGGGAGTTGCTGTCGTCTGGTCCTCTCGCCTTCTGCCCACCTGCTTCCCCGTCCCCAGGCATCTTGCGGATCCGCATTGCACGCCGCCCGTCGGGCGTGAGGGGATGCGGCTGCCGTGGGCTCCGTGATGGCGTGCGGGCCCACCCGGGTCTCCCCACGCGAGAGCGGGGCTCGCTGGGGGCCGGGGGATGGCTCGCAAGGTGGGGTCTCAGGGGTGTCGGTGGGCTGTACCGTGGCCCACCTCTGCAGGCAGCTCTGGGGCTTTGGTGAGTACGATGATTACTGAGGTCACCAACTTGAGGGTGCGTTTCCCATTGCCCCGTCTGCCTTGGGCTTCCCAGCAGCTCCTCTTGCCCCTGCTTGTGCAGATCAGCTCTTTCCCTATACTAAATCGTACGAAATGCAGAGAGCAGCCTACGGTCCCAGACCCGGGTCGCTTTTGGAGCAGCGCTCTGTGCTCCAGTTCCGTGCCTGAGGCAGTCGCCGTAAGCCAGCAGACAGTAGCTAGAGCAGCATGCGGGAGGCTCAACTGCTGGATTGCTACTGAGATCAGAAGTTTCTAAATTTCATGTTTAAGCCTCATTGAGCTGATATTCTTGTGCACAGCAACTCAAAAATCCATCTGGTTGAGCTGGAAACTTCCAACAGTCTGAACCAGCAGTTTGTTGCTGATGAATTTTACATGCTGCACCTACCTGACAGTGTTTGCCTTGCTGTGGGACAGCTAGTGTCATTGTTTTCCTTCCAGCTCCTTGCCCAGCAGTCAGTAGTTTGATGGGGCTTCTACTGTTGGTGAGGTATCAGTGCTTCTCTCTGGTTCTACTTTGATGTGTTTTTGTTAAGTGTGAAAGTGAATGACTGTCCAAATGTACAAGGTTTCAAGGAGTTTTTTTGTGTCCCAGAAATAATCCTAGTGTGTCCTGTACACAAAAGTCACCTGCTGCCAGTCGGGGGTCTGAGACTCGGTTTGGGGTTTCTGTTTGGTGATGTGGTTGAGAAGTGCTAGTAACACAGTTGTTCCAAGGTGGTGTTTTTTAACCTTCATGAAAGGCAATACAAGCTTAAATTAGGAAAGCTTTCCTGGCATCTTTATTCTGTTACAGAGAATGCAGACAAGTGAGAGGAATCTAATAGGCCTAATATTGGCTTCTACAGATTCTCATCTATCCTTGGTTAGTGATTCAGAAGTGACAGAAATGACTAAACGGGTGCCTTATCTAGGCATACATTCTGAGCCGTGGCAGAAACACTGCCTACTCACCACTGTTACAGGAGGATATTCAAACCTGTGCTGATAACCCGTATCACATGACACATTTGTTGTGCACATAGAAGTACACCTGAATACACACGGCCCAGACGCGCTTTGTGCCTGAGTCATCTTCCAGGAGTGCTACCGAGAAAAGCTGTGGTGGACACTCCCCCGATGAAAATCCTCAAGGCTTTGAAGAGTTTATTGGTCCAACACTGAGCAGCCGTGTGACACAATGCTTACCCATCACCTGGGGGGACCATGTGCTCCCAGCAGTTGAAACTCTGCACTGTCACACAGGAAAGAAGTTTCTCTTTTAACTAGTCACCACGGTCTGTGCAAAACAGCTGATGGGGAATTTCTGATCAGCTCAAATCATGAGATAATGACTCGTTGCAGTAGTGAGCATGTATTTGTGCACTGATCATTGAACTTTATCAGTGTGTTCTGAGTTTAAATACTTGTAAGCTTAGCCTTTTGAGAGTCATCTTTAAAACTGCTGCAGCCGGGAGGTTGGTTTGTGCATTTGCTACAGTGCTCAGCGTGCTGTGCAAGCACACAGCGCCTTTAACCCAGCGAAAAGCAGCAGGTATTAGGAAGCATGGCTGTAAAACCTCAAGTTTGAGAGATGCAAAGGAAGATGTAGGTGTTAGGGCTCACTATGAACCCAGGTGCTGGCCAGTACCTTGGTAATACCTGTTGGGTTTATTCACGGAGCGACAGCCAATAGCTAAAGATAAGATGTGTGGGTTTTTAAACCTTCCCTAAATCTTTCTTTCTAGCTTAATTTAGTGGAAATAAGCATGAGCAGGGATAGCATCTAGCTTCAGGGCATGGATTTGCCCATAGTTCTCCTGACAGCAGTTGGTTTCAGGGTTGTAGTGGTGCTGGCTGGGCCTGCCAGGGAAGCAGCCTGGGCTGTGGGCATGTGGGGGCTGTCAGAGGCTGAGCCCTGGCGTGGGACTGAGGCTGGCTTTGGATGGTATGAGATGAAAGGCTGGGCTGGTGTGGCTGTTCCTACAGCATTCGGGGAAATCATCTAAGGCAGAGTAATCTGAAGAATTTTGTGACTTGACCATTACTCTTCCTGGGGCATGGTGTAACGGACAAGAATCAAAGTATCTTGTAAGCAGGAATTTCAGGTTGAGCAGCTGTAAGGCAGTCTTAGTGACCAGGAGGGGGAAAAAACCCCTAAACCCTGCCGTGATTTTCCTTGTGTAACAGGAACCTCACATAGCTGCCTTCTTTGTAGATGTGTTTGAAATGAGATTACTTAGGGGCTTGGACACAGTGTAGCAGGAGATCAAGCCTTGCTGAGCTAGAGGAAATCTCTCTGAGATCTAAAAGCAAGCTCCCAGGTATGCACCGGTTCGTACCATTTGGTAAAGTGTCCCAGCTGCTTTCTTTACCCAGAGGGTGCATCTGTGCTGGGAGCTGCTGTGCTGCTGACCAAACAGGCCATAGAAATGGTGTCTCGAACACAAGCAGCACCTGCTGCTGTTCCCAACCCATGCGTGACTCGGGAGCGGCACCAGCAGAGTACCCCCAGGAGGTGCCTGCTTTCATCAGGCATGTGGGCGAGAGGCAGGTTTCTGTGGGTGTGCAGTCCCTGGGTTCTCCACACAGGGCTTAGGGGAACCTCTGCTCTCCCACCAAATGATCTTTGCAGATGACAGGAGTTTTTTTCCTCTGCCTTTCAACCCAGAAGTTTCCTGACTACACCAGGAATTTGGAGGTGCCTGATAATGTGTCCACCTCTCCAATTTTGTGTTCTCATGCTCTTCTTACTGGTGTGGTGGTGGAAGGAGTTTTTTGGGGTTATTTTAGATGGAACTGACTGCACTTCTCATTTTACACCAACCACTGGACTCCTGTTGGGAGTGAAAGCTGGTTGAACAGGAGCACTTCTAGCTTAAGCTTGGTGAAGCTCCTAAGCAGCAGCAGATGTTTTCAGTTTGGGGAGGCAGCAGTGCCTCAGTTGGTGGCCTTTCATATCTTGAAGGCTCTTGGGAACATAAAGGGTTGGAGATGTTCATTAACTGAAAACCTAGATTCTGCAGTTCCTCCCTGAAGTCCCTCCCTATACCATATGGAGTGTTTCCCCTTTGAAGCTACAAAGCAGAGCTTTGCTAAAGAGAATTAGCGAAGAGATTTGCTGAGGCTCAGGGCCAATATGTGCCAATGTATGTGTTGTCATGTGCAGAAGACCTCATGCTTTTTAAAATAGTTACAGCCACCTGTTTGCCCAGGAAGGTTCAGGTTTGCTGAGCCGGAGGATCTTCCCAAAGCAAAGCTAGGCGTGTCACATAGAGCTCAATCTTAGCCATGCCCCTCCAGTGTGCCTTCTGGGCTCAACGTGAAGTACTGCAGTGTTTTGTCTCCTCTGGACTATTCTCATCTTGAAGCTTTCCCCCCCAGTGTGCTCAGCACTCTTGTCATCCACACTTTCAGTGTTGAAGATTTAGAAATGTGAGCCTCATGCTAAAATTTCACAGGTAGCTGTCCACTACTTAGGCTGTGTGCCTGTAGCATGAGTGTAATGGCTGGAATAAGCTAAATATAGCAAACTTAGGTGTGGGTGTTCTCCAAAAGAGCTGGGGAGGGAGGGCAGTGAAAAGCAGCGTGAACAAAAGGAGCTGTGCTCTTCTGTAGATGAAAATCCCTAAGTGCAAGGAGAAAAGGGAAGAAATCTCAAAGATGGAGCATTCCTCTAGGCTTTCTTTCATCGGTGGCAGCAGTGTGGGTTGGTGGCTGAAGGCTGCTGGTTTGGTGCCTGCCATTGCCTTCCTTTACCAATAGCTAGCCAAACACCCTGTCATATCTATGTGAATCTGCTGCTTTCTCGTGCTTACATCCCCAAAATAGCTCATTATTTTATCAAGAACAGGCAGTTCAGCGTGTGCCTGTAGAAGCCGTTGATAACCATTTTCTGTGAGTACAGAAGTGACAGAAATGCAACCTCTGTAGTCATCCAGGTGCCACCATCTCTGGGAAAAGGTGTCGTAATGCATGGGACTTGTGATGTTCTTACAGGATTTTTTCCCCACAGTAAATGAAAATTAATTCATTTGTATAAGTACTAATACATAGGGAGACAAGGGCAGCAAGTAAGGTTGTGATGCTTGAGTTTTGTAAAATCTGTTTGGTATTGGAATCTTCAAAGATGAATTAACACAGGCTGCACCTGTAACTGGGAGTGGATTGAGCTGAAACCAATCAGACTAATTAAGGAAAAATCAAACTTCACTGTTTCTTGGTGGTTTCTTTTTTCCCGACACTCCCCAGATACATGTTGTGGCAGGATCTTTTGATCTCTTTGGAGACTGCAGGGACTGTCTTCAGAGCCAGTGTGCTGCTTCACTCTGTCAAGTCGCTTTGAAGTGGGGTGGGTAGCTGGGAACGACAGGTATGATGCTTTTTAGCAAGGGCATTGCTGCTAGAGGTGTGGCACGCACACGTGTGCAGCGGCAGAGGGTGCTGGCAGTGACTTCAGGACTGCTAAAAGCAGTATTTTATCATACTTCCCTGTGGAACGTGAAGTAAAATGAAAAATGTGAAGCTTTGTTCAGCTCGGTTTTTTAATGCATCTTGGGGAATTCTGGGTGTTAAAAGATCAGAATTGCTTTTGAAGAAACCTCCATAAATCACATTGTTTAGAAATATATAGGTTGAGCTTTCATCTCGTGCTCTGGCAAGGTCATCTTGCTCGTAAGGTCAGTCCTTTAGTTTTGCCTCACAGACTGACAGCTCGTGAAGACGGTGACACTGCCACGGACCGGGAACTTACTTGGCAAGGGGATCAACAATTTCATCCCTATGTAGGTCACGCATTTTCAATTTGGAATGGCAGAAAACTGGCTGGGCAGTCCCAGAAGACGTGGGTATGGCAGGAGAGAGGTGTCTGCTCTGTTGGTCACCTGGGGTGGGTGCTGGGAGGTGCTGTGGGGCACCGGGATCTGCTGTTGCTGGAGGAAGCTCTGTGTTAGTGCGGGGGGCAAGGCTGGGTCTGCCTGGGAAATGTTGTTTTACTGCCTGGGGTGATTTTGCAGACTGTGTACGCTTGTGCAGAGGTGGAGCTGGGGCTGAGCGGGAGGCTACGAGGTGTGGGAGTGGAGCTGGCTCTGGGGGCAGCCCAAAAATGCTGTTGTGGGTGTGCTTGTGAAATTGTCCCCAGGCACTTGTCCAGGTCAGGTGCTCTGCCAGCTCAGGCGAGGAGGTGTTCCCGGAGCTGGAGGTGCTTAGCTTTGCCCCACGATGTTTTACAGAGAGAGTGGATTTTCACTAGCTGGAGTCAGGATGAACTCGATGGTGGGGCATAGCATCTCCTGAAGGTGTCCTTCATAGCTAGCATGCTTATGGGAGATGAGTTTGCAGCAAGCTTTCCCACGTTTGAATCAGATTTAAATTCCTCTAGCTTGTGACGGAAAATTATTTGGAAGACATGGGAGGACTGATCCAAAAAATTCTAATGGAATAACTGGTACATGAAGAAGTGATGTGTGCTAGGTGGCCAAGGGTGGTCCTGTCACTGACCCACCACACTGCCTGTTCAGACTGGGCTCTTATCTCTGTTACTGGAGGAATCTATTAGCAGATGATTGATTCCTACTCCATGCTCCTGAAGGTGACTGCACGCTGTGATGGCTAGCTTTGCCCTCTGCTCAGCGTGCAGAGGAGCATCACCGCACCACAGCGTGTTCCTGCGTGCCTTGTGGAGACTGCTGCTCGCTGTCTGCCAGCACTGAAACGCTCTGCGCTTGACTTGGCACTTGGTTGTGTCAGGTATGGGGAGAAGTTCGAGTCTTTCTCAGCAGGGGAGCGATCTCCCAGCCAGCTCAGGGAAACCTTGCTGATGTGATGTGCTCCCAGGGCAGGGGCTGGCTGCCTGGACCTGGTGGCCTCACATGCCCCCACAGCAGGGCAAGTGTTAGCTGGGGAAGGAAATGAGCCAAGGGAGGTGGCAGCAGCCAGGTGAAGTCAGGTGGAGATATGTACGCCGGTGCTGCTACATCCACGTATGGCAGCTATGTAGATTGACCACTTGCTTGGAGAGAAATACTTTTGTGCTGGCTGGTTGCCATTCATAAGACCTGTTTAGTAAGGTTACGTGCTTTGCTTGTGGTAATGAAGAGTTAGCTTTAACTGCTCAAATAAAACATGGAGTTCTTGTTCACAGAGCCTAAGGTTACTGCTCCCCCCTCCGTTTTAAGCTACGTGCCTAGATAATTGGCTGAACAAACAACAGACAAAACTGCTCCCAGAAGAATAATAACTGCTTCTCACTGCCACTCATCCAGTCAAATGACATCTGGAAGACTCTTTGGGTAGTCACAGGAGGCTTGGTGTGTAACAGGAAGAGGCAAAGAAGCCAGATCCTACAGCTGTCATTGTCCTCTGGTCTTTCATGCTTTTGGATGGGTTCTGCTGGCTCGGTTTGTTCTACGTTTATGCTGGTACTCACAGCTTCCACCCCAGCCACGATGCTCTGCAACATGAGTACCAAACACATTTAAAAAGCAGATGAATTGCTTTCTCAATCTTACAGGGGTTCTGTGGGGATTAATTAGTTCTGACAAAGTGCTTTCTGGCTGGGATGCTGAGCTGATGTTTCAGGACTAATGGCATTGTTCAGAGAAACTATTTAGTTCTCCTCAAATGCCTAATCACTGTTTTAGAAGAATTTACTCTGTGGAGGAAAGCTTTATTGATTTAAAGCACGCAATAAACAGTATTGATTTGCAAGAGGCAGTCATTCATATCTGCTCTCTGTGCAGTTGAGATGTTAGGTGGTCACACAACTATTGTGAACTAAACTGTAAGTGAAACTGTGGCTTAAGTGGCTCTGGGATAACTTGCAAATCTCTCATTGACTTTCAGCTGGCCCAGAACTGCTCTGCAGAGCTGTGCTGCGATGGCTTTGCTGACACTGCAGCTGCTCAGAGACATGCTGGTGGCCCTGCTGCAGTGGCTGGCCCCTTGGCCATCTAGCTCATGAGTCCTGTGGAGTTCTTTGAGGGGCACCAAGAGTTGACAGCAGCAATCTGTTGAACGGTGGCACCTAATCCTTGAGTGAATGGGGGAGTCAGCTCACTGGCACATTCATCCTGGGCACTTGAAGTTCTCATAGTTGGATGGTTTGAAAGATTTTAGTGTGAGGTAGTGTGGATAAGCAGCTCAAAGCAAGGGGAATTTGTGTGGGGATGATAAGGGAAAGTATTTGGCTGTCATGTGTAATGCAGCTCTGCAAATTACACAGTGTGTTTCCTGTGAAGTGTCCCAGGTTGGTGTCCTGCCTTGGGTGCTGCTGATTCAGGTGACAGAAGCCTCTGGGAGCTGGAGTTATGCTCAGCTGGACCATGCTCTGCAGCTGAAGTGCCCAGGAGGACGTGTGGGTGGCAGGGGGAAGTGGGCAGCACCCAGCAGTGGGGCTGGGGCTGGCCCAGTGCAGGTAGTGGGGTGAAGGGCTCTCTCTCTGCTGCCTGCACCGTGGGAGTGCACCGTGGTGTTTCACGCTGCCCTGAAGCTGAAACCTGTGCTCACCCCAGCGTTGCTTTCCCTGAGGGAAATGCACAGCCTGCCTGCAGCCTGCTCCAGTGCTCACCTTGGGGTTTTGCTGGGGTTTCTGAGGCAGCTTGTGCCTTGTGGCACTGATCCAGGAGATGTGACAGTGCTGCCGCAGCAAGGTGTGCAGGGTAAGGTCCACGCTCAGTTAGCCATCCTGCTCCAGGTTGCCAGCTGTTAGATTGTTGCAGTGTTTTCTAGACCAGCTTTTGCTGTTCAAACCTGACCTTTGTTCAGAATGCTGCTGCTTCTGCTCCTCAGCAACTGGTGTGAGTTTGGTGCAGTCTTCTGGCTGCTACTGGTGCCTTGCTTGTTCTGACAGGAAGAGAGTGGCTCAGCTAACCTGAGACATTTCTCCTTTGGAGGGTCTTGGCTTCCACAGTAGCTTCTGTGCTCTTTGGAGGGTGTTTCCAGGTGCCACCCATGACTGGCAGGGTGACCCTCATGATGTGGCTTCACTCAGGTCTTGCTCTGAATGAATTCATGTGAAGGAAGAGCTGGAGACTTCTCAGGGAAGAACCTGGCATGAAAAGAAAATATTTTAATGATCAAATGATAAGGCTTATCTAAATTAGATGGCCTGTAATACAGCTTTTCATAATAAATTGTGTTAAAAAGTAATCCTTAACAATAATAGTTTTGGTATTCCCAAGTTTTGAAATGGTTAAATTTGATATCAAGTCAGCACTTTGAACAGTTTTTTGGGTTTTTTTGAGCATGTATGTAGTGATGCTAGGGTGTGTTTGATCAGTGGTGTGTGTCAACCCTGCAACCCTGTTCATCTGATTGCTCTCCAGATTCCAGTTCTCTCACTTGTTTAGATTTTTCTGAAGTTCCTTTTCCTGAAGTTATCTCTACATCCAGTGAGGCAGTAAGCCAGACTTGCAGTTTGTCTTTTCTTATGTCACTACTATTTCACACAAGATCTAAGCATTGAACACTATCTGTTGCCTTGATGGGACACTGACTGTTTAATTCTTAAATGGACACATACATGAAAGCCTTTAGGCTGTTAAACAGCTAATTCTCGAAAAGTAAGACTTCAAATATACTGCATACAGGCAGATTTCTTTACTAAAGAGATCTCCTTACAGTCCTCAGCGAGTGTTATTCTGTCCTATTTTAACCTATACATGCAGGAAGGTGAAATGTCATGGCTGCTGCCATGTCCTGTGGCTTTCTGTGCACTCAAGTTTTCCAAGATACCATAGACTTCCTACTATTATTTATTTATTTATTTATTTCAATGTAGAAACGTCCAGACTTAACTTAAATCTGGTCTGTCAAATACCAATGTGATATCTCAGTTGAGATGGTCTGTATTTCTGAACAAGTGTAGATATCATCTGTCATCTGTTAGTTACTCATAGACTTTTGCATGGCACTGCCTGCATGGCATAGCCAGCTTCCCGTGCAGCTGGCTCACCAGTTCAGTGTAGAAGGCATCTGCCATCATGGTCTTTGCTTGGTGGCATGGGAACCATAACTTGAATGTAAACACTTTCTTAATGCATATTTTGTTTGCTTGCCTAATCTCTTGTACTCCTTGGGCACTACTACTCACTTCCTTCTTAAGATTTCTTTTTAGGAGAAGAGTGTGTGGGTGGAAAGGAGGGGTATGGCTGGCAGAGACAGGCTCCTGCAGTTTTGGGTAGTATTTCTGACTGGTTGTGTTGCACCTTCAGTAGCTGAGATGGGCTGGTGGTCCTCTAGTTTGGTCACTGTGGATTTTGAGTCAGTTGCTGTGGTGGCTTTTCTTTCCCATGGGGAAAAGATCCTGCAGTCAATGGAGGAAGACATGACTGGAGCCAAACTTGCTGCTGGTGTGGAGGTGTGAGTAGACAGTGACTCCGGGTTGGGGGGTTGGGCAGGAGGACTTGGTCTGATGTCAGACTGTGTCCTATTGTGTCTCCTGGCTGCTGCCAGAGCCCTTGGGCGCTCTGCTCCGAGGCAGCAGGGTGGGGACTGGGACTCTGTGGCTGCTCCCCTCTTCTGAATGGTGAAGACATATCAGGTCCTTGAAAGAGGAAGGCAGCTGATGCCATTCACTCTTGCTCAGTGTTTGGAGTTTTGCTTAGTAACAAGTGACAACAGAGTAGTAATTCACACCTGTTATCAGCCTGCTTGGAAATCCGCTTGTGGTACTTGCCTCTCCTTGAGTGGCAACAGTTGGTTACATGTTTCCTTGCCACCACATTTGTTACAGAAGAGATTTGCAAAGAAGTAACCTAAATGAAATAATTTCCACGATGACCTTTACAGGCATTATTTTTGCATGACTTCCCTGGAGTGGTTGGGCAGATGTGTGGCAGCACCTCTCTGAAAGACAGTAGTGCCTTGGACCAAATATTTTGTTGATTCAAGGCTGAAATGCTGCTTTGATCCATCTGACACATGACCAGCCTAGGTGATGATCCCTGCTGAAAGGTGTAAGAAAGAATGGAGTTAACACAGGGCGAATTAAGGATTTTACAGTAAGAGTATTATTATTTGTGTTGTTTCTAAGATCCTTATGGAGGGTTTACTCCCCCTTAGCAGTGGAAGGCAAGCTGCTGACCTGTCGCTTCAAGCCTTTGTTCCCAGCTCTGATGCTCAGAGCACTCCTGTTTCCAGTGACCTCCAGTGACTGGAGCTTCTGCTTCCTGACAAGCTGTAAGCACTGCTGCTTAGCTCTCTTACGGCCCTGCTCACAGCGTCCTTAAAGCCTTTCATAAAGTCCACGTTCTGCCTGATGGGAGGAGGAGGAGGTTTATAGAGCTTAAAGAAGGCAAGAAATGCGCTGTAGATAATAGATTCCAAAAATGCAAATTTGTTTAAGCAACTCCTTACAAAGGAGGGAGGGAGGAAGGAATTGGAGATTAAAACCAGTGTTTATATACATGTGGAAGCTGGAAGCAAAGCAATCCATTCATAAATATACAATAGGATTTATGTCATGGGGAGAAGTGCTACATGCATATTCATGTGTAATTTGCAAATCCTTTAGCGATTAAATACTTTACTCCAAACTCGAGAACTAAATAACCTTCCTGTTGAAATGAGATGTCCACAGGCTCTAATGCTTCTCCAGTGGAGGGGAAAGGCTGGGTGGTGTAATAGATCTGATACTCTAATTTTCACTCTATTAAAAGATTTTTTGTGTGCTTTAGGTATTATTTTATTAGGATAATCGGTGGGTCTTGAACAAAACACATGAAGCAGAGACTCGCACGAAATATTGTAAAGCTTGTGTGATGAAAAGCAAACAGACTTGGAAACTTGTTAGGATGTTTTTCTCAACTAATTTTAATGTCAAATACCTTTGTCTAAACTTTCATATCCTGTAGGTAAGGAAGAAGGCAGATGACTGATAGAGCTTGGAGTGCCAGTGTCTGAAGAGAGTAGCCTTTGTATGAGTAAGGCGAGTCGCCTTTTGAAGGATGTAGTTTTTCTTCATGGAGCACTAAAAAATTATTATGAATGTACTCTTGCTGATGCTTTTGGTTCTCAAAGCCTTAAAGTGTTCTAGGAAAAAACACCTTCCAGCTTCAGGAATGGGAAAAATGCTACTGTAGAGTAAGGATTGCCTGCAGCTTGGGTTGTTATGGTGGGTGAGTGCTCTGTGACAGTGCAGTTCCTTGGTCGAGGGGAATGATGCCACTGGTTTGTCTTGCCAGGCAGCCACTGGACCAAACAATGGGCAAAATGCAAGTAGAATACCAACTGACAGGTATCCTGCTGAAAAAAAAAAAGGTTCAGCATATGCCTCTGATAGCAGCGTGATAAGGATGGGCCTTGTCCTGCCATCGTGCTACATGCACCCTGCCTGCCCTTGCCTTCCTTGGAGCGCATTTGCATTGGACACATCAGGCTTATGTCCTATGCAGACTCACCAGCCACCTTGCTTGTACAGCAGCCTGCTGGCTCCTGTGGTGGCAGGTGTTTTTGTTGGTTTGTTGGCTTGGTTTTTTTTTTTTATTATATGTTTGTTTGGTTCTTAAGAACTGGACCTAAGCATGTTCTGTTACATCAGCCTAAATTCTCTGTTTGCCCTTGGGAAAAGCTGTGGATCATTTGCTGACCATCAGAGTGGTGTTTACTACCCTCTCCCCGGATGTTTGTGATGGCTTATTTTGGAATTGCCTCTTTTTGTAGCTTTGTGAGCCCTTTTTCCTTTGGGCATCAGTTTTGCATTGAGGAGAATATAAAGTACATCCTTGCCTGGTGGAAAAAGCCAGTGAAGTTCTCCTGTTCTTTCCTCGCTGCTGAGGTTGGTCCCTCTTTGAAAGTGATGATGTCTGATTTGGCTCTCCTGCTCCTGCTTTGTAACAGCCTGCTTCTGGGATGCTTTGATTCAACTGAACAAGAAAACAGGGCAATGCACTCAATCCACCAAGGACTGTACGTGCATTTTCTGGCTGGCACGGGTGTAACAAATTGCCCTTTTAGTCCTGTTTACTCGTTTTTCTCGTTCAGTCACAGGTAGGTTCTGCTCCTCGGTGATCACAGAAGAGCCCTGAATTTCCCCATTGCTGTCTTGGGCTGTGATGAGGGAGACATGTAGCAGAGGTGATGTCCCTTTGGTGCTTGGGGGCTCTGCTGTACAAAGCTCTACTTCAGTTGATTTGAAATAACGTTTCCAGGTAACTGTGAAAAGTTGTTGCTTTTACAATGAGCACTGAGAATTTCTTATCCTCTGCCATGTCAGAGCATCAGCGTGTCTAAGCTGGTGGCTAGTCACATAAAGGGATGAAAATATAGAGCTGGGTACTTGGAGGATATGAACTGGTTTAGTTCTGTAGAAAGGACTAAATTGAGGTCAGCAAACCCAGTCCTTAGACTGAACGCTGAGCAGGTGACTTCTTGGCTACCCATCAAGTAGTTTGTGTGCAGACAGGGAATGGCTGATGGGCAAGGCGTAATGTTTGACTGCTGTGAGGCTGTATGAGCTGTCTTTGTGGCAGTGCTTGATGTTATATGTTAATGAGGAAGAATAGAATGGATTAATTAACCTCACTTTTAAAGGAATGCTGCTCAGGTAGAGCCTGGATGGCATGTGAATTTATTGAATTTTTTAACCCATTTTTGTACAGTTGTCACTGCTGCAGCAGTAAGGTGAAATGTCTATGGACTGTCTTTGGAGCAGCAATCCCCTAGGTTTGGGTCACCTTCCTGCAGACATGGTTTCCCTAGCAGTCAGTGTGCTCCTGAGCTGTGGTCGGTGCCGCTGTGCCACGCTCGCCTGGCACTGCGGGTGGTGAGCATGGGTTCAGCAAGTCAGCAGTGTCGCTTGTAGTTTGTCTTTCAAAGCAGACAGCTTAAATATCAGATTGATAGTTTCTCAGCGCTGTGCTGGGGGCTGTAATTTCATCTGCTGTGACGCTGTGAAGGTGACACCTAAGAAAGTATGTGCAGCTTTCTGGTGCCCTTCCGGTATCTTCTGCACACGAAACTGAAGGCACCACTTTACCTGCATGTTGGCCTTGCTCAGCATGTTGTTGCTCAGGAACCTGGGAAAATAGTCAACATTTTTTCTCTGAAATGCTGTTAGAGAGGATTTCAGTGTCATACTCACTTCATCCCAAGGACTGCAGTATCACTGTCCTCTGTCTTCTCTAGCGTGTAACGGTAGAAGCATCTGTTTATGCCATTGATTTAGCAGTTATTAAAAGGACATTGAACATTCCTCCTTTCTATGAATAATGTCCTTTATTCAAAAACCTCTCCCAGTAAGGTTTGTGATTTTAATCATTCTGCAGTTTCATCACTGATTTTGGAACCTGATGACACGTTGGCCCTCTGGATCATTCAGTAGGTTAGCTTCAGGATACTAGGCAAGGGGCATCAGGATACGCTGTTTGCCAGAAAATTACGGCTTGGCCTTTGCAGATGAGCTGAGCTATGGATAATGATATCTGAGAGGAGCAAGTTAATATACGTGTTGGGAGTTCTGCATTGGTGGTGTAGATCAGGTCCTGGGTAGAAATGAACAAACTGAAGCAGTGTATGAAGAAATTACTGGCATGGGAGTTGAATCTCATTCAGGTGCCGATGGTGAAGTAGTACTCAGCTAAGCAGCACATGCAAACCTGCGAGCTCTTGCCGAAGACCAGATGTACAGGACTGTAAGGCGTGATGGATGTCAGATCTATTAGACACAGCTTTGACTTAAAGAAGGGTGGGAATGAACGGCTGAGCTATTTTAGGTAATTGCCTTGGGCAACAGTCATGGTTGTATTCCAACAGCTTCAGTAAGTTATAAACAAGCTACAGCTCAGGCGGTGTGCGAGGGCTGTGTGTGTTCCTTGGTGTCTGTCCTGAGCTCCCTTATGGGGAGTGTACCCACACAGGTCTGGTTCCTAGCACTTCCCACCTCCCTGGCTGCTTGAGTTTTACCTGAAATATCCTGCTACAAATACTGGCTTTCACTGGATAAGACTTAAAATGGCATTTTACTCAACTGCTGTATATTCTTTGAAAGCTGTAAAGGCCACACAAACTGATAGTTATGAAGGAAAAATGTTAACTGAGTTCTGTTTTTATTTCTTTTTGGGATGACTGAAGTAAGTTGGACAAGGATGCCTTTCTGACAAGGTCAGCAGTACAGGATTTGAACTGTGCCTAGAGAAGGCTGGCTCTGAAGGACATGGTTTTTCAGAACCTTGCACTCTAAATTTCAGGGAGACCGAGCTAATCCATGGAAGGAGAGCCTGTTCTGCAGTTTGTCACCTGTGAATGTGTGAGCATTGTGTGGAGCTGTTAGGTTGGAAATCCAGTGGTAGTGATTTAAGTAGTTGGAGTTGTTAGCACCTTCTTTTACAAGCTGGTGGATGTACACAAGAGTTGAACATAGCAGCCAAGTTGCTGATTAACTTTGCTGTTAATCATGGCTTTTTGGCAAGTAATGCTGTCCCTCCTTCTTGGAAAGGCAGGGTGTTCCCTGGCTGATGTCCCTGGTGACCTGGGGCATTTTGTGCCCCACAGGTAAGTCTCGGGAGTGAAATGTGTTGTGCCTTAAAGAACCTGAGGATACTGTGAGTTATTTGCTACATTGCTCTACAACAAGGGCTTATTTTGTGAGAAAAGCATAGTCACCAGTCATCTTTTCCTGGTTGCACTCCCTGCATTGAACACTGAGAGCAAATATCCTGTTACATATGAGAAGGCACTGGGGCTTGATATGCCATAAAGATGGGATTTCCTATTGTACTTTACTAGGTCTGTGTGGTCTTTGCTGGATTTTAAGAGCTTGTTTTGACCAACTTGTTTTCCAAGACAAACTTGAAACACAAAAGAGTTGGTGCATTCTGTTGCTTCCCCTGATTTGCAAGGGAGAAAGCATGGAAGTACCTTGACCCATTATGAAGCCCCTAAACAACATATTGTGCCTTAAGCAACAAATGCTTAAAATCCTTCTATTTTGGGGCTTTTTTTTAAATCAGGCTGAGTGCAGTCCATAGAAAGTGAAAATGGAAAATCTGGTGCATTTGCAAGTCTAACAGAAGATACAAGATTCCACAGAATAAAGCTTTCCATTGGTTGGAGCTATGCTATAGGGATGAAGCCAATTTAGTAGGGGGAGTAGAGCTCACCTGTAGATTACATTGGATATGTGGAGATCTGGGAAGCTGAGGTGAAATACTTAGCAGAAGTATCTTTCAAGAATGATGACAGACACATATAATCCATTAAAATCGTAGCTATTGCTCTTGGTTTTTACATAAAAAGCCCCAGATGCTTTGCAGATGAGCACAGGTCCAAAGGAGAAGCCAGCTGAAGTGCTGCACGCAGGTAGATTTGTGCAGCTGGTGCTTTTGTGTGGTGCCCACCTGTCACTAGCCTCGGCAGCCGCTGCTGCGTGCCGCAGGGCACGGCCCAGGGAGTGAGGGAGAGCCCTGGGCTGAGCTGGGGCTGCTGGGGGGCTGGGCTGGGCTGCTCCAGAGAGCTCCTGCTGGGGCCCAGCTGCCCGAAATCCCTAGGAGCAGCATCAGGCACTAGGAAGTGAAGACTCAATGACTGAAGGGAAGAGACCCCGTCTCTGCCATGGGCAGCATTGTCTGTCTGGCAGACGCCTAGGGTAGGGATCTCCATCTGGCGTGGGCTTGGCCAGGGAGGAGTGGCTGCTGCTGCAGGAACAGAGGTCTGTGCTGCAGGAGAGCCGGGCCCCTTCCGCCGGGATGAAAGCCGGACAGCCGCAGTATCCAGGCAGAGCTGCTGGCTCCGATGTCGAGCTCTTTGTCTTCACAAGCCGTCACCTGCACTGCTGCTGTCTAACACCACTCCTACAGTGTAGGAACATGGCTTAAATGCTATGCTGTACTCCGCTTTCAGATGCTCTCTCGGGGGGAGGGGAGGGAATGAGGATTTTAAACGTCCCTGGGGAAGCAACTGGGGGTCATGCACAGCCAGTCACTCTCGCAGGGCCCAGCTTTGTATTCAGATGCGCTGGCCGGCGAGCCGCAGACATTCCAGATACTTGTGTTCACTTTGGCTGTATCCAGGCACGCACTCACAAAGAGCAAGATGCGTGCAGTGAAGTATAAATCCCGTCCTCTAATGGCTCAAAGCACCGTTGTGCGCGCATACATGCTTAACAGATTGTATAATTAGCTGGCTTTGTGAGCGGGCAGCGTGTATGCTTCTTCAGTAGTTATCTGGAATTCTTATGTGGTGTGAGGGGTGTCTGCGGGTCCTTAAGCTGGTTGTATCCATGCATTGATGACTGCTGGGTGGAGGAGAGGGGGCTGCATCCCCTGTGCCTGGAGGAGAGGGGCTTCCCAGGCCCGCACCATCACCTCCGCCTTTCCTCCGAGCCCCGGGCTGGCAGGCAGCTCTTCCCCTTGGCTGCCGATGCTGGGCTGGTTTGGCTGACTGCTCTGTGGGTGTGGGGACAGGGTGACGGGGCTGTCCCAAAGTCAGCCTCCCTCAATGCACTGCCCTTGGAGACAGGGTAACTGTAGCTCTAGCATGCAGAGCTCAGGGTCTGTGAGCTTGGTTACATTTTTGCCCAGGCTGCAACCTGGTTTATATGAAACATTTAATTCAGAAATGACAAGTCCAGAGGTCACAAGTCTCACTGCAGCTACCTGGACCCTGCAGCACGGGAAGTGCTGGGCCGAAGCAGCTGCTGCTGCGGTGCTGCGCTGGCTCGCTTGTTGGACAGAGGGGTTGCTAGCCCAGGGAGCTGGCAGCGAGCACGTAGGAAGGCTGGGATTTACTGACCCTGAGGAATGCAGCAGGTTTTGCTGGTGTCCAGGAGATGCCAAAGGTGGGGACATGCACCAGAGCCCAGGGCTGCATGCTTGGGATTTCACTGGAGTCAGGGAGGAGTCAGGAGGGAAGCGAACATGACCTTGAAAATCCTTATCGAGATGAAAAGGTGCAGCCAGCGAGCACATTCCTCTGCAGGCCGCGCTGAGCCCTACTGCCCGGCCGGGCTGACAGCGAGCTGCGGCTGCAGGCTGCTCCCACAGGCACTCCTGGACGTGTCTGCAGGAGATCCCTTCCCCATGGTGGCTGTCAGGGTGGCCACTGGTCCCGCCGCAGGGCTGGTGTAGTTTAAGGGTGTGCATAAATCTAGTAAGGGACACACTTCTAAAGTTGTCTGCTTCTGTGCACTTCATTTATAGGGAATAATGAGTGTGAAGGCAGTAGCAAGGCAGAGCCTGGCAGCTGGAGAAGATGGGCCATTCGAGGGGACCACCTTTAATTATGATTCCGTGGCAGATGAAGCTCATCTATGAGTTTGGTGCCCAGAATTTGGTGAGCAGCCAGTCAGCTCATCACAACCAACAAGGGGGGCTGTGGTTTTCCCCAGTGCTGCTTCTTTTCCTGACACCTCCCTGTCGCTGGCATGCTGTCAGCTGCCAAGTCCCGCTAACCCAACTGGAAACACACTCAGCAGAGAAGTCTGGGTACTCCTGTTCTGTGTTACTGAGTGGAAGAAGGCTGTGGGAGGACTTGGGGGGTGTGATGGGGAGAGCAGTGCTGCATGGCTGGGGACAGAGGCATGGAAAGGGTGCCTGGGGTGGGAGGTGGGACCAATGCTTTTTACGAGAGAGACAAACCGTTAGCCTGGGTCAGTTGCTCGTGTCTTTGTGCTGGAGACGTGACACAGTTTTCTCTCCCTCCACTGTACTAGCACGTGTCCTTGTACAGAAACATGCTGATTCAGGTATAGAAACTGCAGTGCCTAGAAACTGAGCCTATTTTAAAACGCTTTTTGGGTGTGTTTAGTTCTGAAGCATGTCCAAAAAGAGTGATCAGCCACTACTGTGGCTGTGAATGTGTGCTGCAAAATGGTAGCTGCTGCATCCCATTAAAAATCTGAGTACCATTACAGCTTGACTGTGGCACTTCTTGCTGAGACTGTGCTGTGACTTCAGGAGCAGATACTTTAATTAGTTTTGTTTCTTTTTCTCTTGATAAGGATAAAATAAAAATTTCTCTCCATGGCCATATGGATGTTATCTTGTGTACTTTGTATGTTTTGTTAGAAGAATTCAGTTGGTCTGGTCTTTCAGAGGATTAATTTCAAATGCTTAGCTTGGAGCATTTGTGCAGAAATCAAATGCAGATTTGATTTACAGTTTTAGAGCATCTAGATGTCTGCTAAGAGTTTGGATGTGTGCTAATGATCTCAGCAAGTTGGTTTTCCACTACTGTGGAGTCATGTGCCATCTTCTCAAGGAGGTGGAGCTTGACTTGCTCCTCCTGGCTGAGGCCATCCATTTGTATGTGAAGACTTGTCTCCCAGTTGATTGAGTTGAATGGACTTGCAAAGGAGCATGATGAGTAGTCTTGCCATCATCTCTGCTCTCATGGAAGTTGTGTTTGGGCCTGTTGGGTGGCAGAACTGTCAGGACAGCTAGGCTGGCACGTGCTGTATCCAGTTGGGTTACAGAGAACACAGTATGTGTTTAGAGCCTGCATCCCAAAGGGTAGGATGGTGGGAATGCAACATGTCTCTCAAAACTGGTGGACTTGCTGGCCAACTTACTTGAGGGTCTGAGCTCAATGCCATGACCCCACTTTTATTTGCCATGATACCTAAATAAGACAAATGTAGTGGTGTTTTAATATTGTTGTTCTTTGAAGTTATTCTGCTTGTAAGTCCAGGATGAAATGCAGCCTCTTCCACGGTGATTCAGCTCCTTCACTTCGTGATGTGGAGCAGGTACTATGGTGGTACTGAAGCTCTGCTGCCGTATGAGCCAGGATGAGGTACAGCACCTCTAGAGACTTGAAGATAAATGTTTTGGCAGGCTGTCATGAACCTTGAAAGCAATGAACCAATCACCAGGCATTCAGTTGCAATGAAAATCAAGGAGAGAGGATCATTAAATGCTGACCCATCTACAATGTTTCCAGTGCAGGGTTTGTGGCCTAGGTTTTTGGATACCAAAGGGCTTGCAGGACCACCAGCTTACTCTTAGCTTGACTCAGCAGGATGTTGGTGAGTTTCTTTCAAGGACCTTTATCTTGGGTGTAGGTGGCCTTGGCTGTTCTCATTAGCTCTGTGACTTTCAGCAGTGAATGGCCATCACTGTTGAGGTGAAACTTTCCTGAATGACAGTATCAATGCCAGTATACTGTCATCACCAAACCCAGAATTTAGTCTTCAGGGGCTACTCTGATTTTTACTTTAGAAAAAGTTGCAATCTTTTGCACTTCCTTAGACTTAGGCTTAGACCAGACTTAGAGGGAGTGCTCTAAGTCTGGCCTTTTCCTGAAACATGGAAGAAGGTTGCAATTTCCCCAAAGTTTGGAGGCATTGCAACTGGAGTTGAATCTCAGGAAGAGCAGGAGACTGGCTGTGGAGCAAGAGCAGTTTGATAACAGTGAGAAGCATCAGCACACCAAGACAAAATGACATGTGAAGACCATTGATTTTTTTTTTTCTAGAATATTTCTCCTAAGTATGTTTTATTGCTACCAAAGTGATTTAGAGTAGTCAACTTTACTATCAGGAGTTCATACTCTTTCAGGGTATCACACATCTGTTGTATGAGGAAGAAGTGGGATGGGGGAAGTAGGAATACCATCTAAGCTGGTTTTAGTGGCCTTCCCTGAGTATATTGGAGAGAGGAAGATTGTTCCTTTGGAAGGCAGCTCTTTCTGCTCTTTTCTTTTGTAAAATTGTAGCTAAGTATTAATAGGAAGACTATGTAAGGTGTGTCTCTGACACATACCTAGACCATGAGTGTGAGCAGTGGTGATGAAGTGGTACCGTGCTGACACTGAGTCTTTGCTTAGTGGAAAGAAATGCTATGTGTTTTGAACTGAGGAATAACTAAATAGCTTGTCATACCTGGTACCTCTGTAAAGGTCTATAGGGCACTAAGAACATGATGATACTCTGTGTTAGGCAGAGCCTTGGTTAATGATCTTGAGCCAAAGTACATAGCAGTCTCTTTCAAGGACTGTGCAGCAAAATGACTGTTAGTTACCCATGGTACAAGGTGACACACACAAGCATAGACATGTTTGAAGATGCCACCTTGCTTTTTTTGGCAGCCAGTTATAATTTGTGATCTGGCTGTCATTTATTGTTTGTACTTAACTGCTGAGCCCTCTGCTTACATCCCCTTTGAACAGGTGACACAGATTGTCTCCATGAGCCTGTGCTCATAGAGTTCCTCAGATAATATTCTCTGCAATGGTATTTGAGTTGTGAACAGTCTTGGGAAATTAATTTTTCATAAGGAGCTGTCCCTTGAGTTCTGATAAATGACATGATGGGGCTTTTGGGATTTTTCTCAAATTTTCCAGACTTTTCAGTAAGACTAAACTGTTCCTCCTGGTCAGGGGATGAGGTAACTCTGTCATGAAACCTTTGCTGGACTGCAGAGTTACTGTCCCCTTTCTCAGCTTCATACACCAGCATGGAAAGCTTTAGAAACACTCATTTGTTTTTTCCTGTGGCTGTGGAAGTTTTGTGCAGAGGGAAGGGCCCCCCAGGAGCACAGTGTCCCTGTGAGGGGGCTGTCAGTGGTGCTTTGGGCAGCTCTCCTGGTCATGTGTGCTCTGGCTGCAGAGACTCCCTGTGTGCAGGGGTCTCTCTTGCCGCTCCCGACCTGGCAGCTGGGAATTACAGGGTTGCTGTGAGCAGTATCCCAGCTTCAAGGTACCACGATGCTGATGTATTTGGCTTTGCCTCTGGTGAAATGTATGTTTGTCCTGACCCTGGAGAAGGCTTTTACCTTAGTGCCACTTCCAGAGGCTTGGAAGTAGACTGGCCTTCTCCCAGTTTGGTCTGAGCTGTGGTCCCTGAGTCTCTGGCCTGTGCCTCTCTAGATGGGGGCTCTCTTCCTGGGAAGCGTGCTGGCCATGCAGGGCTCCAGGCTGCTTGTGCCACTGGGGCTGGCAGGGGCTGCAGGTGGGCTTTAAGCTGTGTGAGTGCTGGGGAAAGTGCACGCAGAGAGCAAGATCTTCATCTAACTTGTACATGAACACAAATTTAACCTGCTGGCAAAATATATTGGTAGTGGAACATTCAAAATAAATTACAGTTAAATTCACTTGGTGATGCAAATCTCAGTTTTTGCTGTCCTCGAGTGAGGAAATTTCAGTGCAAACAGCTATTGACTCCCTTGTGATGTGTGAAGTACTAAGCTGTTCTGTGCCCTGAATGGTTCTTTCGATGCACACACCTTAGAATTTTTTTTTTTTTGCAGCTTAACTAGATAGTAACTTAAGGCATTGTTATTCAGGATGAAAAAGGTACTAAACCTATCAGATTTATATTTTTCTCTTATGGTACTAACTCTTTGCATCTCCAAAAGCTTTACTCTGCCAATGTTGTTCTAGACATCTGTTCTTGTTTTGACATTTCTGTTTATTTTTATACAGCATGACTTTTCAGGAACTGTGAAGGCATTGCATCAACACTAATGGCAACAGGAGTTGATAGTGAAGCAGATACTGTGAATTCCAGCAGCTTGTGTGCATCTGTGAGCCGAGTGCTGTGTAACCTGGGCTTCCTCCTCTTGGGAAGTGCAATGTCATGCCTTCGTTTCCAAAGGCTGTCTTCAGTGCTGACCCTCAAGGCTGGGTCTGTTGAAACAGTTTTGGAAGGATGTGCTTAAGCATAAGTGTTGCCTTGCCAGTTGTAACTCAAGTCACATATTCTGTATTTTCAATTAACAATTGCTTTGCAACTAGAAGTTTTTTTGTTCTGTGTTCTCCAGTGCTGCAAGATCATTTTCACCGGGCATCTCCTCTGATTCTTAGAGGCAGCCAGAAATGTTCATGTCCTCCTGAGGCTGCACTTGGGCCTCCCTGGGATTCACTTGCCATGGTAGCTGCTTGTCAGTAGCTAGATACAGCTCCATGTGGACAGGATTTCTATGTGGACAGGCTGCTCTCAGATCAGAAAGCACTGAAGTAATGTTTCCAGAGCTGCTCTAGGTATTGCATAAAAGCAAAGTGGCTGCAGCAGGCCCATCTGAGGGCACAGAGGCTGTGGTGATGCCCTGCTGCTTGTCTAGACTGTTCTGCAAGTGTTGCTGAGCGAAGAGCCTGCTAATGTCGCCACTCGAGATGCAGAATGTCATTTAGCAGTGTAACTCAGTGCTTGTCATGCAGAAATGGCAAGCAGGCAGGCCTGCTAAAGCTGTTGTGGAGTTAGCAATCAGCCCAGTGCTGGTAGGAAGTAACCTGGGGAGCGGCATACGAAGCATGTGTGTAAAACCAGCCTCCTGTGCTTCCCTTGCCCTTCCTAAGTATATTTCCATACCAGGAAAGCTCACTTTTGCTGTTGGCTGGAATAGGGAGCCTAAATGAGTCCAGTGATGCCATTCTAGAGTTGCCTATTTTCCTACTGCAAATGCCTCGTGAATAAAGGGCACGGGAGCTGGTTGTGCTGCAGGAGGTTACTTGCTGTCAAACTGCTCTCTCTGTATCACAGTAGAGATAGAACATGCTGGTGAGAAATCCAGCAACATGCACTGTTTCTCAAAGAATTAAGGTTTATAACCACCTTGCATGAAGTGAGAATTCGGTGTCTGATGAAGTCAGGTTGTGAGAGGAACCCCAAACCCATTCTCCTTCTATAGACAGCCACGTGTTCAGCCCAGTGCTCCCTGTGCTGCTGCTGCCTGCCTCTGCATGCTGCTGACCATGGGCTAACATGTTCCTGAATGCAGAGGTACAGCAGTTCAATACTTACCTCATTGCCAAAATCTCAAATATTTATCTTTTTCTGACAGCAGCTATTGGCTCCCTGCTATAGAAGCTGCATTGTGGGGGGAGTCTGTCCTATACACCTCTTTATCTGGAGGCATCCTGCCAATGTAAACTGCTGCCACCCACGCTAGGCAGCCTTTCAGAGGAGCGCAGGCTGTAAGAGTGGAGACGAGCCTTCCAGTTCATAATCTCCCAAATATGTCAAGAAACTAGTCTAACTACTCTGGATGCTTGGTAGGCAACTTACCCCTTACTGTGAAGTGGCTGGTCCTCTTGGAGAACAGTTGAACCTCAGAGTGAAAGAGAGCTGAGATGGTTGTGGTGATTCTCTTCGGGCTGTGCAGGTGGCAAGGCAGCTGCTTCTCTTCCTAGAAGAACTGAAGGCAAACTTAAACAGCTTCAACTATGTAAAACTAAAGACATTTGAATTACTCGGGTGGTTAAACTCCAGCTCTTGCATGCTTTTATTTAGTTGTGTTGCATTGTTCTCATCAAGTGGTACTGTACTCTTTTATATCTTTTCTGCTTAATTGGTTCAGGAAAGCATGTGAAATATACAGGCTGGCAGGCAAGTTAATGTTGTGAGAAGCCTCAACTCCCATTTCCTGACTTTTTAACCTTGAACTATTCCAGGAATTTTGCATTTGAGTGATTAAGAAGGTATGACTGACCTCCTGCCTCTCTCCTGCAGAAACAGTTTGCTAATCTCTGGGAATGATCTAAAATCTGTAAGTGGTATTTGATAGTCTTCTCCTTGCAAATAATTTAGTAGTTCTTTGCTTTCAGAGACAAATGATCTATACTGAAAAGAAAAGCATGGGCAAACAGACTGTCACTGTGTGCAGAGTAAAGCTTGTAAACATGGCAGTTATCAAAAGCAGGTAGAACAAGCAAGCAGCTAACTGTTGGACTGGTTCATACTGGGCATGTACTGGTGGTCTGGTAAGTCCTGTATTGCACAGCTCAACCCTTCCATGAATCCATTTGAGCAACAGAAATCTATTGCTGTTAGAAGTGTACATGTGTTTGTGTTCCTAAGTTTTGAAGTACAGGTGGTTGCCTGTCTTTGTCTCCTGATTTGCTTTGGGCAGCATGTGACTCGTTTCTGTGGAAAAAGATGGTTTTGGATGTTAACTGCTCATGCAAAAGTAAAGGGTCTAAATTGGCAAATTATGTGCAACTCTAGATCACCTTAATAAGGTGCAGGGGTTATTCCCATGGCCTGGCCAGAGAGCTGTGGAGGACATCACTGAACTCTTGAGTGTCAGTAAAACTGTTTAGAATTATCATAGCTTGGAAAATGCGCTCTGAGGATAGATGTTGGGCTTGCTGATTATCCTGGAGGTGGCTCAGTGCATGGCATGTCAGGGGCCAGGAGGAGATGCAAGATGAGAGATCTTTGGAAGGCTGAGACGATGCTCAATAACCATGGCAACAAAGGAAACCATTTCTGAAAATAAAACAGCTCTGCAGTCCAAGTTGCTTGAGATGTTGAGTTGGGTTTTTTTTTAGGGTGTTGCTATTGGTGATGGCTAGATTGTAGTTTGAGCAACCTTGTTTAGCTTGCAGCAACAACTTCAAAAAAGCTTTTTTTTTCCCTCAGACGTGACCCCATTTTTACTGTAAGGACCTTCACTTCTAGTTATTTAGGTCCTGTGCAGGACCAGGCTGCAGTGCTACACACACACTCACAGTCACTGCAATGAGTACTCTGTGGGGTGACTAGAAGTTGAGGTGTCTTTGTGTGGGTCTTGGAATAGTGTCCAGCTTCCAAAACTTTGCAGTGTCCTGTTTGATCTTTCATCAGATCCCTTGGAGCAGAGTTAGAAGCTTCTCAAATTGGTGATGGCATCTAAAGGGATCTCCATGTTAGCTAGGAAGCACTCTCCCACGGATAGTTCTTACCTGCTCATGGTGTCCTGAGTTACTGCTCTCCTTGTAAGCCCATGGCAGCTGCTGAGGGTTTGGGACACTTGAGCTGCATTTGGCCCAGAGCTGCTGGTCATACCACTGCTGAGGACACGGGCTGTTAGGGATGAGCTGTTCTCATCACCTTTTCCCTCAATTGCAGTTGTAGTGAAAATCCAGTGGTGTGATTCATTGTACCCAGGAGTGTGGTGATGAGGTGAGGAAGGCTTTGCCAGCAGACAGTAAAGGCAGGGCTGCCTTGCTGCCACACCTCCAGCCTCTAGAGGCAATCCTGCCTGCAGTCAGAGAAGATGCTCCCAGGGAAAATAGTTACTATAGTGACGAATAGCCCTGGCGCGTCTGAGGTGGATCACCAAGTTGAGTAATAAATGTGTAGGAGTCTATTTTTAAAAGCTTTTGTGAGGAGGAGATTGCTGTAGTCCTAGAAAAATTGTCTGCAAAGTGACAGTTTTTTCTGTGCTGAAGTTTAAAAATAATCATCGTCTGTCTTGAGAATGTGATGACCTCATTAAAAACAAAGCAGCTTGTATGTCATCGTGTCGAGCCTCCTGGCAGGGATTCTTGCAGCAGCCTTCTGAGATACAGTAGGAGCTCTACCCATTAGCAGGTTCCTCTCCACCCTCACCCGCTGGGATCTTGTGGATGGCAGCCTCAGCCTGTTCTCTGTCCTGGTCTGTGACACATCCCGGAGTTTTATTCCAGTGAGAAGTGCTGTGTACATGTGAGTGTGGGAGGGACGGGGAGCAATCATCATCAGGGGAGCTGTTAAGCTGTTGGGTTTTGGTGGCTGGTGTGACGGTCCCGAGTGATCCAGTGCCACCTTTGCTCCCTGCACAAGGAACCCTGTGCTTGCCATGGCTCCAGTGAACTGCAGGAAATCCCCTGCTCGGTGGCTCCCCGTGTAGTGTCGAGTAGGGAAGGGTTTTGCATGAGGCCATGTGATCTGCACAGAACTGATTAAAATAAGGCTCTGCTGTTTGAAAGGCCTCACTGTGTATGGGGGTGAGGAGCCCTGCAAACACAGGGATTAAGTGGGTTTACATCCAGCACAGAGACTTGGCAGTCCACCATTGGTTTATAAAGGCTTCATGTCTAGGTGACCCAAGCACACAGGTTGCTGTCAGCACGTAGACGTACATGCACATACGTGCTGGCCGCCATGAGCCTAACTAAAAAGCTGCATATGGCTTTGCTAGGTTGCTGTAGGCCACCACCACTTGGTACTGAAATCTAGTAATTAGAAAAATAATATATCCTGGTTTAAGAAGTTGAGAATTGATTTCTGTTACATTTGTAGTATTAACTCCAGACTTGTGGTTCCCTCATCTCTGGCTCCTGTCAGGAACCTCTGTGATCTTACAGCCATGTTTAACAAACCTTCTGTCAATCAAAAACTTGTTATACAAGGATTATTTGCCTTCAGTTTCCTGTGTAATGAGGTTTTTGATTGACAATAGAAGAGTTAAAGACTATAGAAAGGCTTTCTGAATCTGCAATGAGTAAGTTTCCATTTAATATTATTTGCACATGATAACATGGGCTTCCGGTATTATCTGGGAAAGAAGCTGAAGGTGATCAAAACCAAGAAATGTAGACACCTTTCTCATTTAAAAGTGGTGTGACTTATAAACTAGAGCTAGAAAACTAACATTCTGTTTCCTACCCTGGGAGTGGGATGTGAACATTGTTTGCTGTACAAATGCTTGGCTATGGGGGCAAGTGTTTCACAAAGATGGAACCGTATCCAGTTCTGGGCTCCCCAGTACAAAACAGACAGGGATCTCCTGGAGAGAGTTCAACGGAGGCCACAAAGATGATGAAGGGCCTGGAGCATCTCCCCTGTGAGGAAAGGCTGAGTGAGCTGGGGCTGTTCAGTCTGGAGAAGACTGAGAAGGACTGAGATGATAAACATCAATGTTTATCAATATCTGAAGAGTGGGAAACAAAGGGAGATGGCCCCAACCTCTTCTCAGTGGCCTGTGGGGACAGGACAAGGGGCAATGGTCACAAGTTGGACCATAGGAGGCTCCACACTGATGTGAGAATTTTTTCACGGTGAGGGTGATGGAACCCTGGGACAGGCTGACCAGGGTGTTCTGGAGTCTCCTTCTCTGGAGATATTCAAGACCCATCTGGACACCGACCTGTGAGACCTGCTCTAGGGAACCTGCTCTGGCAGGGGGTTGGACTTGATGATCTCTCCAGGGTTCCTTCCAATCCCTGCAGTTCTGTGATGGAAGCCTCTTGGTATGTTCATGGGTGGGTAGGCAATGGCTTTCCCTTCATCCTTCCTCTGCCTGAAGGCTGGGATACTCTTTGGGTTAGGAAGCTGGACCTTGTCTTGTTCTGTTAGCTAGCTCCCTTACCAGGATTAGTTTCTGAAACGGTGACCTTGACCTGCTGCATGGTGGTTGCTGGTTTCCCCGTGTCCTAATGAGCAATTGCATTTTACCAAAGAAATTTTAATTTCTTGAACAAAATCATATGAGAAAATAACACTGTGAAAACATAAAATATGATGAAAATGGCTAAATCTAGGTTGATGTGTCTTTTCCAAAATATTAAATGACCATGATGAAAACTTAGCTGGTGGGGGACACCAGTCACAGGTAAGACAAATGTGAGATATGGATGAGTTCATATGAGATCAACATGTGGACTAGAAGGCCAGAGTTTGTCATTTGCAGATACCTTATCTCAGGCGTGTTTCCCTTGTAGAAGCTCCACACCAAGTCTAGTCACCAGCTTAGAGGCAGATGGAGTGCTTCAGGAGCAGTCTGGTCTAACCAGTGTTCTGAAGGGCCACAGAGCAGAGTGAGCTTGGCTGGAAGGTGGAGACTAAGTCATGTAGCTTGTGCAGTTTGGGTTTAATAAATGTTACACCTACAGACACCTGAGCTTTCCTCTTGGTCCACTCTTTGTGGCTGGAGATCAGAAGTCAAAGACAGGGTTCCTTGAATTTTTAGGTGCATTGCTTTCTATTGAAATCTGGATGAATGTACCTGGAGGTTTTCGTGACAGAGGGTAAGGAATGCATAAATCACATTGTTGGTTTCCTCCCTTAGTTATAAGCACAGTGGGTGATGGGTCCACCTTTCAGGAGCTTACATAGAGAGGATCTGTTACATGATAACATGGTCTGACAGAGTTGATGAGAATTTTATTTTTTTTTCTGAGGCTGTTAAAAACCTTTGTGATTTGCCAAAGACATGTTTTCAAAAGAAATAGTTCTGCAGATGTGCCCTAGCTTTAACTTCCCACATGCAGAAATAATACACTAACTGAATCATGTCTTGCTGCGAGAGGGGGAAAAAAAAAAAGCAAAACACCTTTCTGTTTTTGCTGGTTTAATTTGTTGTGCTACATTGTGAGTGTGCTTAGGGAGATGCTTGATTTTTAGGCCCTCTGGAAAATTGGGTTATTTCTGTCTTCATAACCCCTAAAATCATACTATAAAACAAGGGGGGGGAGGATACCTTCTTTTTATGCTTTCTTCATAGCATGTCTGCACAACATGCTGCATGCCTTTCATCTGTAATTGTAGCATTGCTGCTTTGATTTGTGCCAGTTTTTCCCACAGCAGTAAGGGAAAGGAGTTTAGAAGAGTAAGTAATTTGGTTATGAAGCTGCAGTTATTTGGAGAAATAGCTATATGACATATGTTGCCTGTAATAAATGGAATTACTCTCTTAATTCTAAACCTAATTACTCCTCTGCTTGCTGGTTGAATGACAGATTTCTCCTTTAACGAATACTTACTGGTCTGTGCAGATAGGATAGTCGCAAGCTTGCGGTCAGCCAGGGCAGACAGCATTTGTCTGTGCTTAGTGGTGGGTGCTCCTTGTGAGATCTGTTGGAAATGAGTCTTAGAGGTGAAATTCTTGCCGGTTCCTGAGCCCCAGTAACTGGCAGGTCTCCAGCTGGCTTGTGCCATTGCTGCAGCAGGCTGGTTGTGCCTTTCTTTTCTCAAAACTCCACCAGAAAGGATGGACTAGGTGTAGTTTGTGCATTGCACTTGCTGTGAAAAATAAGAGTGAACATCCTTCAGTTACTTGGTCCTGGCAGTGTACTGAGAGTGACAGCTCATGAGCACATCTAGAAGAAATTCAGCTGCTTCTAGCAAAATAGATCCGTGTGGCTGAAGGGAATCTGGTGTGTAAGCTTAGGGACCCTGCAAACCCAGGAAGAAATCGCACCTCTTCTTACAAAGGTCTCTATGGAAGTAGCAAAGCAGCAATCATCAAACCACTTCACAGCAGTACCATGAGTGTTACTAATCAAATGATGCACCACTGGAAAAGACCACTTGGACTTTGCACACTCTACCCATGCTAACTGTAAATATATTTTAAAAAATAAATACTAACATTTCCTCCCTTCCCTTGTTCCAAAAACCATCTACGAAGCATGAACTCTAAGCTTTATCATAGCTGAATATTTTTAATTGAATTTTTTTTAATAAAATATTGGGCCATGGAGGAATCAAGTCATGCTTATCAGGGCAATCAGTTAATTCCCACAACACATGTCCTCAGCAGTTACACTGAAGCAGCATTGTGCTGGTTTTCCTTGTGCATACCAAGTTGAGACCAGGCTTAGACAGCTTCTAAAAACCAGCTTGATTCTTAAGCCACAAGAAAATAAGCGGAGACCAGTTCTTGTGGTGTCTTGCTTTTCACAAATGCATGGCTGTCCTGAAGACACAGAGGTCTTCCTGGGTTTGTTTTGATGGCCTTGCAGAAGGCACTCTCAGAAGCCCCCCATGTCCGAGGCCTGGGAGAAGAGCAAGGTCGCTGCTGGGCCACATCCTGGGCTGGGCAGGCAGCGTGTTCTGGCAGTGGTGTGCAGCGATGTGCCGGGCCTGGGGAGCTGCGCTGGTGTCTGTGTCCTGCTTCATGATACTGTGGAGGGGATGCAGCAGCTGGGGCAGGGCCCCTCGTGTCATCCCGCTGTCCCTCTACGGGATGGGAGCAGGTCCTTCATGGGTCAGCATTAGCACCACTCCTTCCCTCTTTGCTTGTCCTGCCTCCACAAAGAATCATAGAATTGTTGAGGTTGGAAGAGACCCCTAAGATCATCCAGTTCAACCATTAACCTACCGCCACCAAGTCTACCCTTAGACCATGTCCTCAAGCACCGCATCTCCCCGTCTTTCAAACACCTCCGGGGATGGGATCTCAACCACCTCCCTGGGTAGACCGTTCCAATGCTTGATGACTCTTTCAGTAAAGAAATTCTCCCTAATATCTAACCTAATTTTTCCCTGAAGCAGCTTGAGGCCATTTCCTCATGGACAGTTAATATTAAGGATAAGCAGATGTTGGTTTTGGAGAGGTAAAAGTGGTAACCTCAGTGTTTAAGTTAAAAGTGCCAACACGTTTGGAACAGCACTTTCATCTCTTCTTTTGAGTGTTGCTTGTATCTGACCTTGTATTTTTTATCCTTGGGCATCTTTGCCTTGATCAATTCAGAGCAGCACATACTGGGTGCTTGTGCTGAGGAAACAGTTTGATGGACAGGGAAAAACATGGGATAAGGGAGAGCAATCAAAGTATTCAGCTATGTCATTTTCAGGTAATCTCTTTTCTAAACAAACATACTTTTGGTACAGTCTAGGTTAAGAGCAGTAAAATAAATCATTTGGTGCAGCTTTGAGAAGGTCTCACAGTTCTATGTTGTAAAGCTCTAAGTTCTCTTTTGCACTGCAGAGCTTTAAATTGCAATTTTCTGAGAAAGTAGTGATCCAAGCAATGTTTCAGCTGGCACAGGCAATGTGTTGAAAGTGAAATGCAACAGTAGGTAAATAGAGACCTTAGTGGGTTATGTAGCTCTTACAGAAATGTTCTCGCCTTGTTCTTTCTGTGTACTGAACTTCCAGGTCATGTTTTGGGGTGTGTGGGGGGAACTATGTTAGTCACTAAATGTTGATTTTATGTCGAGCCTTTTATGGTTGGAGGCTTTTTCCTCAAGTACCCCTATGTGCTGATACCATGACTGTAAGATTTTAATTTGGGGATTACCAGTTGGTTGCTCGGTGCCTCCAGATGAAGTATGCTCGAGCATGCTCAAAACTTAACACAAGTCACTCTAACTGCCATCCCTGCTGAATTACCTTTGGATAGGAAAGACATCCTGTAAACCCGTTTGGTCTTGTGCAATGGGAAGTTGCCTCTCTTTGGAGTTGGACAGTTGGAAAGTGGCTCTCTAAACACACTTCATGCCTGTGGTGTGCTGCTTGTATGTGGCAGAGCTCGATGCAGCCCCATGGCTGCTTTTGGAGCCCAGTACTCGTACTGTGTGCAATAAAACTGCTAGGGAGGGCTGTGGGCTCTTTATGGTGTGTCCTGTACCCTCTGCCCAAAGGGCTCCTCTAGTAAGTCTGAGTTGTGAGCCCCAACACTGTCACAGCCCTCCTTCCAGATGTGACACGTGTGGTGTGTGATGGGTCTGGGGACCTGTGGCATATCATGCTTTTGGCAGCTGGAGATGTGAGATACCTGCAAGCTGAATATCTCCTGGCTTGTGCCTCCCTACGTATGGCTTGTAGCTGTCTTAGTGCAAGTTGAACCTTCTCAGCAACCAGAGGCATGGGTTTGGGGCTGGAAATGTCTGGGGTTGCTCAAGGAGTGAGTGCTCTGAGCTTTGTTTTCAGCCATACAAGCCTTCAGACCCTGTTGCTGGATGTGGTCTCTGATACAAAAACTCATCAGCGCGGTGTTGCGGAAACACTTCCCTGTGTGGATGGGGTGGGTTACACGGTTTTGTAGTGCTGAGAAATGAATCCAGTTTGTCGGTAATGAAACTGAACATATTGCAATGCAAATGAGTGGAGTTGCGTGACAAGTGGTCCCACAGTCCTGAGCACTTGCTATTGATTGTGCAGTCTTAATTATTCATGCTATGCAAATTGCATTTCTCATCTTGTTCCTTGTCTACATATTTTTGATACAGGACTTGCCTGCAAACAGTCGTCTTCTTTCACTTGAGAGACAAGGATTGTTGCTGGCAAAGTTCTTAATGTTCCTTTGTCAAGCGAGTATTCTCGGAGCCAGGAGGGCTCTGGAGCTCTGTCACAGTGAATTCATCTTGCTGTAACTTCAGATGAAGAAAGGGAAGAGCTTGTGGAGTATTGTTTGATAAGAACAAAAGGGTTTAAGTTTCAAGTTACTTTTTCTGTGCTGAGGGCCTTGTGGTACTTGTTTTCTGTTCAAATGTTTGGAATAGGCGTGTGGGAGTGTTCTCTTACTCATCTGTAATGTTATTTTGCATTTCAGGTATACCAAACCACTAACCTTTGCAGACTGCATTAGTGATGAATTGCCATTAGGATGGGAAGAAGCATATGACCCTCAGGTTGGAGTTTATTACATAGACCACAACACCAGTAAGTGACTCGTTACTGTATTTTTGCAGAGTGTTTGTCTTGTGCATGTGTCAAAACACACTGAACACACAACCACAGAATCAGTAACAGCATGTTTTGGAGTAGGTGAGGTCTGCAGCCCGTGAAATCAAATCCTGTTCTCCAACGGGTGGGTAGCGCACTCCCTAAAACAGGAATTTGAGACCTTCTGGTCTTCCAGTCAGAAGTTGTGTTCAAGCCAATACTGTGGACACACCTCTGCAAGCGCTAGCCCTGCTGAGGAGTCTGACTAGGTGGCAGTGATCTGGAGTTTGTCCTTAGCCTGGAATTTGTCCTTGTGGCAAGACCATTGGAAACAGTGCAAAGGTCTCGTGTTGCTTCCCTGGCAGGGTTAAGCTGGCTGATTGCATGAGCTCCCGTTGCTGCAGGGGGGAGTCTCAAGCACACCTGGGCTGTCCAAAGAGGGGTTGGAGAAGGGTTAAGCACAGGCTTGTGGTGCTTTTTCTCTATCCTCTAAGCACTGCTGACTGACTTGGGTAGACTGCTTGATAGGCTAGCAGTGTTAAGCTTTATAAGCTCATTTGAATTGTAAGAAAACAGAGAACTTAACAGTGTCTGTAACCCAATATTAGGAAGTGTGTATGGTGGTGTGCTAGAATAAATCCCCTGAAAAAAGTGATAAGCAGAACAAATCATTGACTTTGGTTCTCTTTACAGAACAGCTCCAATTGCAGTTCAGAAGTTCACAGCAGAACTGTGCCCAGGCTCTTTTTGGGGGTGCTTGTAGCTCATGAAAAGAGAAAAACTTTTTTAAAAGACAGAAGTGCCTTCTGGTTGTGGGATTTTTAATTAAGCTTCTAGGACTTCAACTGAGAACTGCTGCAGCTTTCTTTCAGCAAGTTACAAGATTATGCTTTCAATAAAGATGGAGAAATCTGCTTTTCTCTTGTCTGTCTTCACACTCTTCCCCTTTTCAGAAAAGCCACATTTTCTATGATGCACCCAGCCTGAGACTGCACCTTCCAGGTTTCGGTGACTTCTCTTGGGTAATACAAAAGCCAATGAAAAAGCCTGTTCACAAAAAGCACTAATTTCCCCCTGCAGTACAAAGATCAAATGTCTCCAGATATGAAGGTGACAAATATTTTTATTTAGAGCTTATGTCATCCCAATATCATGCCATTTACATATATTTAAATAGCTTTATCCTATTTCTTTTCTGTGATGCAGGAGGTGTTGGCTTTTCCTTTTACTGGAAAAGGTAGTGGGGAGCAAAGGGTGGGCAAGCCTGCAGGGTGACAAGGGAACCTTCAGGGGAGAGGACTGGACTGCTTGAGAAGTGCTGTGTTGCAGGCCACAACATGGGTCTCCTATAGGTCTGTAAGACCACATCTTGTACCTGTGCTGCTAATTCTCTTGGGTCTTGGTTATTCCTGTGCTGACCCCACTTAATGCTCAGCTCATTTTTGCCACCTCCTGAATGATTTAATGCTTTCATGACTCTGCAACCTGGAACAGGCAAGAGCCTGGAGGTCAAAAATATTGTTGGGCTTCTACCTTCTTTGGTAGCTGGGGGTGGCTGTATCAGGTGCTGGGGTGTTGGAGCTGCCTACCAGGGTGCTCCAGTAGCCGAACCTGGGGCACTGACTTAATCCTTTGGTATTTGCCAGAAAAAGGATAGCTAGCTGTGGGAGATGACAGTTCAATTACATGAAGCCTGCTGTGGGACAGAGAAGCTGGTTAGACCTCCTGAGTGTTTCATCTAGTACCAACTACAGCATTGAAGTGGAACAAACCAAACACGATCTTCATTTGGTGTACACTTTGTGTTGGTCCCAGCTTTAATGCAGTAAGATCTGATGGCAGGTCTACTCAAAAGCACCATGGGCTTTAAGGGTATGCAGAGAAGGCTTCAAACTATGCTCACACCTGCTTAATAGCAATTGGCCTTAAAAAGTTTCACTTCTGTGGGATGCCAGAGGCTGCAAGAATTTCAATTAAAAGGTGACCCAGCTTCTCATGCCAGCTCTAACCAAACCATGGTACAGCAGACCATCTCCACTTACCTTAAGCTAATCAAGAGGCTCATTTTCATGGTTTATGTTGAGTTACCCTTTGGAGAGTGTCCAAAACCTCCTTTCTTTCCCAGGCTCTTGCAGGAGTGATCTGTTATCAGAGGGTGTGAAGGGGATGGAGGCATGTTGGTTCTTGTTGCACACTTGAAGCATTTGAGACTAATTATCAGGAACAAGCCCAAGGACAGACCTAAATTAGATCTAAAGCCAGGAGCCATTACAAAAAGAGATGGAGAACACTTCTAACCTTCTCTATGAGGCAAAATAATACAGTTAACCTGAATAGAGTACTCAGAATATTCCTAATACCCTCTTAATGTATTGCCCTGAGTGTCTCTTTCTGAGAGAACTTTGGAATTTGATTTGCACAAAGAAATTTTCTTGCCAGATGCTGATGCAAGCATAGTAAGACTGCACTCTTCTAATATGATCAGATTTATATGTGACAAGCTCAATGTAAAATTAAAAATTCTCAACAACAAGTGATGTAATAGGTGGCATTTCTTTAGTTCAATTGTAGAATGGTTTGGGCTGGAAGGGACCTCAAAGGTCATCTAGTCCTATCCCCCCCTATGGGCAGGGGTGTCCTCCACTAGCCCAGTTTGCCCAACCCCCCATCTAACCTAGCCTTGAACCCTGCTGGGTATGGGGCTTCCACAGCCTCTCTGAGAAAAACCTGTACCAGGGCCTCACCACCCTCAGAATAAAGAATTTTCCTCTGACTTCTGAATGTGTTTTGCATTTCTCAGTAGCTGGGGCAGATCAAGAGCTCATGCTGTCCTGGGGAGGTGGGGGTGGTGTGGGCACCAGCTCCTGCACTTGGCATGAGTGCCTGCTTTTTCAGCAAGGTATTTTGGGCCAGGTTTTCAGGTCCAGGCTTAGCTTTAGCTAATGTCAGCTGAAATGCTGCTTGCACTAGCAGGACCTGGGGAGGAATTTTTGTTGAAATGTTTTTATAGACTGTACTCTTGGTATCATAGAAGACTTTTAGACATCTCTTGCAGCTTTTCTAAGTTTTTCTGTGGAACTTAATGTTATGTATTCTTTTGGGTCTTGAGGTACTGTTAAAACAAGTTATTATTGGAGTATCCAGTTAATTTTCTCCTCAGTGTAATCGTGGATGGTTTGTGAAAATGGCTGCATGTCCATCTCTTGGGTGGGATCCATTATTTCCAGTTGTGCTCCTAGGATTGTAATCAAACTGTTCTTCTCCCTGTATCCTATGTGTTGTGGTGTTAGGCTTGTGTCCGACTCGCTTACGAGCTCCCCATACCTTCCAACGTGGCAGCTATTACTAAATATTTAAAGAGGCTCTTAAGATATGCAGATTAGATTCCTACTGATAGTTTCAAGCAGCTCCTTTGTATTAATTATTCATTACATGGTAACTAGGCATCCTTATTCAAATGTGGTGGTTTAGACAGTTTAAAGCACTTAGTCAACTGAATATTGGAACCTGTTCCAAGCAAGAACTTATAATAGCCTTGAAAAGGAGATGAAAAATATTTTGGACACTTCTCCACAAATCTGAGACAAATAGTGACAATAAATTTACCTAATTAGTATTAGTAGGCCTGCATGTCTGTGACCTTATGCCTTCTTCACGATCAGAAACCTGGAAAGCGATGTGTCGGTCGTGGTGGGGTAAGGGAGATGGAAGCGGTGTAGCTGTTCGTGGCTGCGTTGCCTATGTTACCAAAAAATATTTTTCTTAAACTCCACCCCCTGTATTCTGCAGTGATTTACTGCTGTGCCTGCTCTCAGTGAAGGAAACACTTGTTCCCCTTCTGAGATGCTGTTTATATGCGGTGTCACTGGAGATGCTTTCATGAATACATTTGGGGATTTTATGCATGCTTGTTTTTATTTACCTGTGGAATCTGAGTGAGAAGTTTTTCTTTCCTCTTTTTAATAAAAGGCACTTGGCAGCCAAAGACGACGGGCAGGGTTCTAATCGCTTTCATGTAGTCAGATGCTGTGTAATGCAGTCACGTGGCAACAATATTTTCTAAAAGTTTTTTTTATCAGTGAAATGGCAGAGGTATTTTATTAGCAAGGTTATAAAGCAGTTACAATAAAGATAAGTCTAACAGTCAGTGTCAGTATCTCAGAGCTTGTGTGTGCATATACCCATGGGGATGTTTTAGGAGACAGCACCAGGACAGCTATAGCAGCAGGGCAGTTGAGTTGTACAATGACTTCCTCGTGAAGTGCTCTACACAGTGATGCAGTGTGGCAGAGCTCATCGGGGTTCGCTGTGGATCCGTGGTCACCTTCTAAGGAGAATGTCCTTATTCCATTCTTTTATTTGGGGATAGGGCCAGGGGCTATTGTAAAACATTGCAGTACATGGTGGAGCTTCTCCAGATAGCAAAACCCCCTGCTTTCCATTGATGTTGCCTCCTCCTGTTTTCTCTCTAAGAAACTACGCAGATAGAAGACCCTCGTGTGCAATGGCGCCGGGAGCAGGAGCATATGCTGAAGGACTATCTTGTCCTGGCCCAGGAGGCGATTGCTGCACAGAAGGAGATCTATCAAGTGAAACAGCAGAGGCTTGAACTGGCCCAGCAAGAGTATCGGCAGCTGCATGATGTTTGGGAGCACAAGCTGGGCTCTCAGACCAGCTGTGAGTAGCTGTGGTCTCATATCGGTGACTTTCTCAATCATAAACCCCCTAGGACGGTGAAGCTGGCCCTCTGATGGAGCAGAGGTGTCATCTGGTGTCGTTCCCACGTTGGCTCAGGTTGTCTCAAAAGCAAGAGTCACCTGGCACCTGCCTGGTAAAGGATAATTGTTGGGGAGCACTGTTATGCTTGGCTCAGTCACTGGAGTCAGCTTGCAGATTTTCAGCTTGGGCTTCAACTAATGTGAAAAATACATTATGGTGGTTGGGTCAATGTGAAAATCTGAAGGTACACAGTACCCTCCTCGATCCCCTTGCCTGAGGTATAGAAACAAGGCAGGAAGGCTCCTCTCAGGCATCATTCCCAGGCCCTTTTGGAGTTTAACATCCCAGGCCTTGAGTGACTGTTTCAGCGAGCTGAGGGTCTGTATTTTATGCCGTGTGAATTGGTGGATTATCCTTCTGAGGAACATTGTGTGCACCATGTGCTTTGTGCACAGGAGACATCCATACCTGTCTCTTTGAGAATTGGTGCAGAAATATTTTCTAGAAGGACAAATTTCCTCCTTAGTGTTACTCATTAGGAGCTGGAGGAGGATTTATTTCCTATGAGTCTCACAATTTTTTTTTAAATTTTTTTTTAATCCTTAGCATCAGAAACTTTTTCTGTTCTTGCTAGCCACGTCAACTGACTGCCCTCCCCCTGCTTCACTCTTGCTGAGTTACATCTTCTGGTGAATCCCCCTGGCTAAAGTATTTAAGTAGTTCTGTCAGCTGATGGATTCTTATTTGACCGGAGTCCCATCTGTCACCTCTGAAGTACCGATTTTGGTCCTTCCTCAGGAGTACTCTGCTGAAGTACTGGTGCACCAGGAGAGTACACTAAGAACACTGTGAATGGGAATTACATCTGGCTTTAAAAATACAACTAAACAGAAAGAACTAGAAATGCTTCCCCATGTTTTATAGGGCATAATCTGATGGCTGCAAGGATCAAAATATCTCCCTTGCCTACAGCTATCTCTACCAGCATTGTACATTGGGGAGCTTCTGCACCTTCTGAACCAGAAGGGTTTTAACTGCTGCTGAGAAGAGAATTCTGCTCTTAATGGGACAGTGATTTAATCCAGTGTGACACACTGTATGATTGGTCATGTCCTCAAGGCTGTGAGGAGGCTTTCATCACATTTTTCAGTTTCTTCTCGTTTTCTGATTTTCTTTGTTTCTAAGCATTCAGTGGATTGTTTACTCAATAAGAGAGTCTTAAAAAAAAAGAGTGAACCTTTGTGCAATGCCTGTCCCTTCAGTTCTGTTCAGTGCTGCTGGAAATGCAGGAAGCCATGCTATTGAATGGAGTGAATGTATTTAGGACTCTGAGTTAAGTGTGTTAACCTGGAACAAATCAAGACTTCGGAGATGCAGGACATGCACTGGCCTCTTTAGGACACACTTTTTGTGGAGTACTTGAGTGCATTATTGCCTTTCCCTGCCTCCGAGGGGAGAGATGTGGAGAGTGGGTAAAGGCCTCCACTGGCAATGTGTGGAGATGTGGGTATGCAAGACTGATGGGAGATCTTGATTTGTGAAGGGGCAAAGAAAGTAAGTAGAGCTTCTGAACTGGATGTTATGTTTGTTCTAGTGCTCTCTGGCTCATCATCAAGTTCCAAGTATGACCCAGAGATCCTGAAAGCAGAGATTGCTACTACAAAATCCAGGGTAAGTAGTATGAAGAGACCTTTTCTTGCTGTGAGCAATCCTTGGATGTTTTCAACCCTGATGGCTAATGCTAAAGGAGTTGCTAAAGGTGTAGAAAGAGATAATGTTGCCATCCTTAATCTAAGAGATCATTTATCAGAATTCTCAAATGTTGCCTTCTTCAGTGTTTAAAGCAGTTTTTCCCCTTAGACTTCCTTGGAAGCTGGCAGTACATGCTGCTGTACAGATACACTGTGGGGTACTGAGCTGCATGCTGGCTCCTCAGTGTGCTGCAGTGCTGGAGAGCTGTGAGCTCTCTCCAGAGACTGGCAGCTGTTTTGTCCTGGGCTTAGTGCGGGTTGTTAGCAGCGGCAGTGTGCCCTGTCATGCAGAGCTCAGTTTGGGAAGAAGAAAGGACTAAAGTAAAGTAGGTCAGTCTGGCCTCTGTGGAGGAATATAAAACAGCAAGCTGTAGGGTCAGTGGATTTACAGTATGTATTATCATCGTGCTGTGTTACTCATCCAGCAGGACCCCGGAGTTTGGTGTCTTGGAGGATGGCAACAGTCTAACTCCTGTCCTCATGCTCAATTATTTTTTTTTAATGACTAGGAACATTACTGAGTAAAATCGACGTGTGTTTCATTCTTTTGTCTCTTGAATTTTTCTCAGCTTTTCTGCTTATGAGGTTGGAACATCCCTTGAGCCCCTTATGCCGTGATGTAATATCTGGCTATGGGATAAATCCCTCGCCAGTGTCCTGGTGGGGATGCAGTCGGGACTGTCAGCTGCTGTTGAGATGAACTGAAACTTACTGTCTGCACTGAATGGGTAGTGCTTTACCTAAACATTCATGTAAAGTATCATTCTAAAATGTAACACCTTGCTACAGGTTAATAAACTCAAGAGAGAAGTAGCTCACATGAAGCAAGAGCTCCAGTACAAAGAACACGGATTTCAAACGTTGAAGAAGTAAGTTTGTTCTCCAGATCTTATTTTCAGTATAGAACATCTTAGGTTTGTAATGCATCCCCCTCTACATTTATAAATAGCTGCCTAAATAACAGAAGCTGAAACATGTTGCTGCTACTATCTTTAGGCATATGCAGCTGAAAGCAATACACTGCCATGGGGGGGATAGTTCTCTCAAATTGATGTGTCTGTGGTTGACTGTATCAGAGCTGACTTCATCGCTAAAGATTCTGAACCAGGATCTTGCCAGTTCTGTTTTATTGAGTGTGGCTTGATATGGATGACACAGTGCAGCTCATGATCTTAATTAGCCATTGTTTCAGAACACTGAGGAAAAATTTGGGGTGGAGTGGAAGGAGAGGAAGTTTTACATACTTACCTTTGTGTGAATAGACATCTGGCATGTTTTAAATAATGCTGCTGGTTAATATTTATTGCAAACATCAACTGTGGTAGAACTCCTTTGAGAAGAGGGAAGGATGAGTTGGCTTGTAATGAGATTGTGCAAGCAAATACATCCATGCAGGTGAGGTCTGCCTGGCTTTTGAATTCATGAGTGAAAATAAGGTAATTCTTACAGATGGTTAAGTTGATGCTCTCAGTTAGAAGGTAACTAGCAGCAAGCTGGACACCCATGCTGTTTTGGGGGGTTCATGTGCATCTTTCATCCCTAAGGAGTCTGATATGACTGAAATCAGAGTTCTGAGGTGGTACATACTTGAGCATGGAGTATTTTAGGCAGGGATGGGGGGGGTTGTTCCTTCTGTTGTCTTTGTCATACTTTAGAGTTGTTGGGTTTTTTTCTTACAAATTAATGTCCAGATGCATGTGTCTATGATTATTTGATACCCTGGACTTCTTATAAAGTGTTAGTTCACTGTATTTTTTTTTAAATTTCCATCCAGAATTGACATGAAAATGTCTGATACTCAAGGTGGTTACAAACTTGATGAGGCACAAGCCATTTTAAGTGAAATGAAAGCTCTGAAGAAGGCCATCACATCAGGGGAGAAGGAAAAACAAGACCTCATTCAGGTACTGGAACGGGATGACTTTGTAGGATTCTGTGTCACCATTGCTATCAGAATGAATTTCTGAGTAGTAGTTCAGGTATTTGTATTTAAGATACTTAATTGAGATTTTTATTAACAAAGATCAGTTCTGGGTAGTGGTTTGGTTGCAGACTTTTTATTCTTCAGATTCTGGAAGTAAGAAGTATCAAGTAAAGCAACAAACAGTAGTGGGAGCTTGCTTAGAGGAGAGCATTTGTTTATTGGTCAAAAAATGAACCAGTGTGACTGTGCTGCTGTGTGCTGCAGATCTCGAGAAGCCACGGGTGGGCTGTGGGCATTTGACACGCTGTCTCCAGCAGAGAGCCCGTCTGTCCGGACAAGACAGTGTGCCAGTGCCTGTGGGCTGCCCCGTGGCACAGGAGCTGCAGTGCAGCCAGCTCCATGTACAGACACTAAACACAGGCACAGCTTCATGTGTTTCATGTTTAGGCTAAAGCTAGGTTGCTGTGGAGGTATTTTGAGCAGAAGGGAGCTCACCTCACGACTGTTTATGGTTCTAGAGCTTAGCGAGGTTAAAAGACAGCTTTGTGAATGACAGAGGATCCCAGTCAGACCTGTGGGCCAGCAGCCTGTCCGTGGAAAGCTCCAGCCCTCTGCTACCCCGGCAGTACCTGGACGTCAGCTCCCAGACGGATGTTTCAGGAAACGTGAGTAATGCATGAGAAGCCAGGTGCATGTGGAGACAGTGCCCTGAACTGTGTGAGGTACTGCCTTAGGATGAATTCCCAAGCATGGGCAGTGTTGGTGAAAGGACACCTTCACCTGGATTACACTTCAGCGTGAACTTCGGTTTTGTGTGCAGTGTTAATTGTATCTCGACAGGCAACCTGCTGTTTCTGTTAGAAAAACCCAGGTGGGAATAAGAGGGAAGGAAGCTTTATTTTGTCTGTAGGTGTAGCTTCTTGATACAGATATTCCCTTAGCTCTTTATAGCAGGGATACACTATTAGACAAGAAACATTCCCCAGGTACAGATGGGCTAAGCTCTGATGAGGACCCTTCCCTTAGGAGTGTGTTTTGCTTTTAGTGTGTAACTGTTATGAAGGAGAATGATAGCATATGTGCAGATATGTTTTGATGCTGTCAGACATGGGTCCTACCCAAAAACCTTCAGTTCTACTTGTGCAAGATCGTAGCTGCCAGGTTGGTGCCAGCCTTGGGAAGGACTCGATCAGTGCTGTGACTACATTGTGTGTCTCAGAACATCGCGGAAGCTGCTCCTCTGAACCTTTACTTAAAGCTCTGCAGCCAGTTTCAGTCAGGGCCACACATGTGAGTAAAGAGCTGCAGATTTGGGTGCAATGAGGCTTTGCAACCAAAGCAGGATGTCATCCAAAACAAAATGCAACGCTGCGCTTTCATGTGTGCATGAAAACACAGAAGCTCTGAATCTTGTGGGTTTGAAGTGTATTTGAGTCAATCATCAAAAAAATAAATTGAATGTTTCCTATCCTGTGATTAGTATAACTAGTAAATGAGTTTTACACGTTGCACTTGCTCCTCACATATCCAACTCCATAGGGAATCTCAAGAGAGGAGTGGTAACTAAGTTGCTGATTTTATATTTTATGTCTCAGTTTATTACCAGCAGCAATAACCAGTTGGCTGAGAAAGTGAGATTACGCCTTCAATATGAAGAAGCAAAGCGAAGGTAATTCTTTGTCCTGTTGTACCTTTTGGCTGTCACATGGCTTATTCTGATGATACATTTCACTAGAAAAGGTGCCACTCGAATTGAAACCCAGTGTTACTGCTAAGTAAACGTGGTAAATTTTAAACGAGTGAGGCAATAGACTTTATGAGCCAATGTTATCATTCAAGAAATAAATAACCATCCTAGGAATTACTAAGGAGTGACTAATGTAGGAAGAACTCAGTCTGGCCACACCTGTGGGGACATAAGTGGTTGTGCTGCCTCTTGCTAGTGCTTCCCCATGCCTAATAAGGAGACTGGACTGCAAGGCATCTCCATACCTTATTCAATGTTTGTGTGGCTGTAAGTCAGATAAGGAGAAATGTGTATGGTGTTAACACCTAGCATATCAAAATACAGTCAGTGACTACCATGGCAGAGCTCGTCTGCTTATCTGTAAGAATGTAAGTTCACCCTTGCCCTCTTCTCTGAGATGAATGAAGAATAGATCTAAAAAATTCATATCTACTTAGCAAGCTAATTTAGGCAGAAGGTAAAGTTAGTCTTTATTAGATAACAGCTAACTCAACTGTTTAGAAAGTACCTGTATTTTTATGGATAAATAGTTAAACAAACAAAACAACCAGCAGTGTTTAGACTTTGTCTGGGCTAGTCCTGGTGCAGAAATGTAACCATCAGTTGTGGTGATTTCAATTTTTAACTACTCTAAGAGGGACTTTGCAATGCCAGAAAAGAAAACTTCAGGTGTGTGGTAGAATCCGTGCTTACACTACGTGTGAAGAGAAGGATTTTTCTTCAGTCTCTGGTTAGAGATAAGAACTTTAAGGCTGAAGTTACTCATACTGTTCTCACTTGGGTATAATGGCATGGTCAGTAAGCCATGGTTCTGTGGCAGCTGTGATTGTGTGACTGGCAGCACAGTGACTCCAAGTGCCCAGCTGCTTTTGACATGAGCTTACATTTTTCTTCCTAGATGCCTGTTTTGCCTATCCAAGGGAAGCATCTACCCTGACTGTGAAATCTTTCTCTGTCTTTTTACAACATTAATATTAACCCCCTCCCAGATGCAGTAGTTATTTTTTCAGTTAAAACTGATCTTTTAAGCTTTACTCAAGACTGATTTATTCACGCCGACTTGTTGTCTTCAGATTGAAATGGAGCAATCCTAACACAAATGGAACACTCTTACTTTAGCCCAACTTTTACTTTCCAAGGAAGGGCAAGTGAATAACGACAAGTTCGAGAAGATGATTAAGACAGGACTTTATAAAGGCAGTGTAATAGTTCATTTGAAGTCATGATGGAGGGTGTACAACACAGTCTTGCAGCTGAAGAAGGTTTGATAGCTTATGTCTGTCTCAGATTCTCTGTAGGCTTCCTGAGTTTAAGCAACATTGTCATGAAGGAAGATGGGTCTGAATAGGCATGAATAATTGATGCCAAAATGAAAAGACCTCCAGCTATTAGAGCACTGTGGTTTGGCATTGTCTTCAGTAGGAGCTGCAGAAACAAGCACCTTAACTAGTTTTAAGCTGGAACGATGCTCTGGAAATAGCGACTTGCAAGGAGCTTCTGCTCCTGCAAAAATTCCTGTTTGTGTTTCATGTCTATGTAGCACAACATTGAAATGTTCCAAAAACATAATAGAAGAACAAGTACTTTGCCCATGCACAAATTAAGGAAAGAGCCAAATGATGGCAATGTATCTGTCTGTGTAGCTCTGCATTATCTGGAAAGGTAAAATTTCAGGCCTTGAAACTAAGAGAAACCAGTATTAATTGATTTATAAAGGGCTGATGATTTTGGAAGTGGACTGTAGCAGACACTGTTTATAGTACTGTGGGACAGACTAAAGCCACAGAAGTAGGGGAATATCCAGCAGAACTCTCAGGGTACAACCATTCCCATTCCCTTACCCACCACTAGTCCTTTTATTTCACAGTGCTTTGAGACAAGAAAGAACAAAGACAGTTGCAGTGCCAAACCTTTAGCTTGATCGGTTTGGGACCTGTTATTGGGTGCCATGTCTAGAGATGTCAGTGCTGCATCCTAACAAGGTGAGAGCTGCTGCAGGATAAATGTGATCAGAGAGGCAACCAGGTTGTGCTGTACAGTCAGACATATGGTAGGAGCTTTATTGTGTAGCACTTTCACTTGGCACTGCTGTAGCTCTTTCAACAGCTAAAATTTCAGCTTGGGTTTTGTGGGACTGATAGCGACTGGGCTTTTATTTCAATGGCACATTTTGCAGTGTTGCAATAATGGCAAGTGTTTGGCTGGTCAGTTCTCAGACCACACATCCCACTTTGATCTTTTTCTTCTTTTCCTGAAGATGCATGTGCTCTGAATGACCTCCAAAGAGGCAAAAAAAATCACGTTATGCCTGTACCACAGTCTTCCAGTCTTCTCTGTTTTTAAAAAAAAAAAAGACTTGGTAATGACAATGGATAAACTATTGAACTACCTTTTCTAGATAAAAAACAGTTCAATAAACCCCCAAGTTCCTGTTCTGTATTCTGTTCAGCCTTGCAAGCTCGTGGCCCCTCAGATAGACGGTGTGACCTGAGTCCAGCATGGCTGGTTTCTCTGGAACACAAACCTAGCGTGGCTTGGCAGTGCTGTGGGTCAGACGCGGTCAGTGAGTGCTGAAGGGATGGAGTTTTCAGCCAAATGCAGGACAGGCCGCTAAGCATTTCTTTTGTAGTGATGCTGTTTTATTGGAAAAATAGAACACATAAATCTCCTTTTAACTGACATGGGGGGAAAGGAATGAACATTTACAAAGAGTAAAACTTGAGGTTAGTTTAACCAAGCTATTAAACTCAGCATAAAGAACAAATTCCAGTGGAAAAGCCATATCCTTGCAAATGTATGCCAAAAGTGATCAGATTAATGCCAACCAATCCTCTTAAATTCATATCCCTTCAAAATGCACAGAGGAATTCCAGGATTATGAATGAATGCCACTGTTAATTCTTCACTGGAGCACAGGGTTGCACTTAATCAGGCACTCAGAACCAAAACAGCTCCTAAGAAGACCTAAAATTAGTTGAGCTGAATATCTATCAATCAATTATGGAACTTTAATTAGACTGAGCAACATGCTGTGGGAACTGTGTGCGCAGAAAGTGAGGCTTCTCTTCTGAAAGGTGATCTCTAGTCATCCCTGTGATGGAGGAGACAGGTCAGGCTGTGTGAGCCTAATCTTTCACAGGCTCTCTCAGGGCTTGGAGGACAAAGCTGTTGTCTTCAAGGCCATTCGGCAGTTGGGTAGCTGCTGCTGCCCAGATCTGTCTTATTACTTCACACACTTCTGTTTTTGCTAGTTGGCATTCAGTTTTCTCTGTGCCTGCATGTGTGCTCGTTTGCTGGAGGAGATGTGCATCATCCTGTGCGTATCTGTAGCGTACACCAAGTTCCAGAGAGAGATGAATCCAGATTAATGCGCCCACAGCTATTTTTTGTGCCCGATTTGAGTCCTGTAATTCTGTCACCAGATCATAAAGACCTTTTCCAGGGGAGATAAATATTGGACTTTGTGGCCTGATGTACAGCATTTCCCTTCCATTTCTTATGTGTTTACTAAACCTGAGTGAGAGATTAACCTCGGTTAATCACGTGTATGCCTTGACTCTCTCACCTTCAGCCAAGTGAATTATTTTTGCAAATATCTTGCCTTATATTGCAAGGTACTTCTTGTCCTTGTTTGCCAGCAGAGCTCTTGTAATTTCTCCAACCCAGCCCATTCTGTCCTTCCTGCTCCCCAGTCAATTGTTTTTGGTTATGCGAGTTCCAGAAATGCATGTCCTTGGTAAGCCTTAATCAACTTGAGCTGTACTATTTTTTCTCGACAAACTACTATGGTCACCCTCTTGGGTCATGAGGAGCCATAGATTAATGAATCCAAAGGAGACAGCTTCCTTTGGGAAGCCTGATGTTACCACTGTTGCTCTTCTATCCTGGCCTGCTGCTGGTTTTTTGCTTTTTGCATGTTGCATTGCGAGCTGATGAGCAGTTCTGGAACTTGGGAAATTGGGAGTGGACAGATGGTTGGAGTGAGCAGCCTCCTTACCTGTCATGATCTGTGCTATCCTCTGTTGTCAAAGCTCTTGCTAAATTCTAGGTCTGTATTTATGTTGCTTTTAGTAATCATCTTCCTGCCTGAGATAATGTGCTATGGTGCTGAAGGATTAGTGATATGGACTTCAAACTAAAGTCTGGAATGATACCTCTAATTAAAACAGACATTAAATTTTGTGCAAGTAAGCGGCTCTGGATTTAGGTAGGATCATGTTGACTCTCCAACTCTTCCACAGGTCTGTGTGGCACGGAATTAGCCTGGCTCTTCAAAGTGTCCCAGATCCATAGTGTTGAGTCAGTAGTTGGATTCATCCAGTAGCAGCATGCATGAGTAACCACTGATCTTTATCAGCCTGTCTGTATCTTACACAGTTCTTTTCCATTAAACTAGGATGAAAGGTTAGATACTTAGCACATTATACTCTCCACACCAGGTTCTATGAGGTCATTAAATGTAAAGGCATATGAAACACCCTGTAGTATTTCTGATACGATTTTTTTTCCTCTGGTTTTCTTGAGATCCAGAAGTTTTGTTTGACAGTTCCCTTGGTGGTGGGCACTGCAGGTTAGCTAGAGACTTAGCTTATCATTGGGAGAAAACCCAAGTTAAAATCCCATTCCTCACATCTGCCTCCTGGCTGTGCCATCGCTTGGCAGTGCCCTGGCAAGGAGCAAGGAGAGTGAAGATAGCTGTCCCTGAGCTGAGAGCCTTCTTCATGGCAGTGGAAGATGTACTTGGTCACAGTTCACCATTGTGTGTCTTCATGCTTTTTTTTTGCTGCAGAATAGCAAACCTGAAAATACAACTGGCTAAGCTTGACAGCGAGGCCTGGCCTGGTGTGCTGGACTCTGAGCGGGATCGTCTAATATTAATTAACGAGAAGGAGGAGCTCTTAAAAGAAATGCGATTTATTAGCCCTAGAAAATGGACTCGAGGAGAGGTGGAAAGACTGGAGATGGAGAGAAGGCGCCTAGAGGAAGACCTTCAGGCTGCCAGAGACACTCAGAGCAAAGCTCTGACTGAGAGGTAGGTTCCTGGTGTAGGCCGGAGCGTGCAGGACGTAACTGTGAGCAAGCAGTGGCATCCCCTGGGTGAACGCTGATGGCAGGCTGCCCTCAGATTTCCAGGGAGACTGTTTCTACTCATAAGGTGTTTGAAATCATCTCCCAAAAGAAACAGCCTGGAAGTCTTGCTCATCAAGTGGGCAAAGGTGTTTGTTCTACAAACTGATCCTCTTTGAGACCATAAGAAAGGCTCAGAATAGCCCAGTGTAGTGTTAAGTGTACTATAATGTTTCTGTGTGCAGCCAGCTCCTTGCAGCAGCTTCTACAGTTGCTGTGCAGTCTGGAGCCTGGAAATGTCAACAGATGGAATTTTAAATTCTTAAAATTTGTTGTTTGTTCTGAGCATCCTTGTATGTGATTCCTGTAGGAACTGTTACTTGGTAGGGCTGTGGGAGCTACTCAATATCCTGTGAGTCTGAACCAGCTGAAAAAAATGCCAATTATCCTGCCTAATTTTACTTATGTTGGAGGGGGAGATCTCATGGGAACGTACAGTGAGGATGAATACTGCGTTAGGCATTGCCTGCAAGTGCTTTACAATCTGGATCTGTTAAAGTTGGTGGGTATGGCAATGTGACTTATAGCTGTGATCTCTGGAACATACATGGAATAGGTGTGTTGTGCTCACTCTTTTGTGGCACTCTATTTTCATTCCTGCTCGTATTCAGACTACACTAATTTTCTACCAAGTCTTTTCATGGTTTTATTAAGCTAGGGAAGTTGTGGGCATCTCAGACATTGCAGCTGCAGGACTTTTACCAGCCTGAAATGTCTGTGGGTCAACAAATGTCTCTGCTGTATGATGAACACTTCAGTTTGTAATTTTTAGCAATATGGTCCTGTTCTAGCGTGCTAAAGAACCAGGACCTTCCTGGAGAAGGATTTCCTGTCTGAAGGCTTGTAAAGTTAGAGACTGAACACCCAAGTGCACATGTTTGTGTCTCAAACCAGTACAGGTCTGAAATAAAACTGAGATGTTGCTAAAGTCCGTAATTCATGTAGAGCTGTAATGAAATGGTTAACAGCTAAATCATATAAACCTCAGTCATCTGTGGGCCTTTGTGAAAGCAAATGAAAGCACTTACACCTTTATTAGCATTGTCCAACTGCAATGGTGTAAAGCAAGCAAAATCTGCCTTAAATTTTTTTGTGGCCTGATCCTAGAAACATTTAGGGTTTTTTAGTATCAGCAATAATTATTTTTCCCATTATGAATATTTTTACAGAATTGAGTTCCACATTTAAAGAGCATTAGAAGTTGGCAAACACTTAAGCATCTTAGCCAAATTCTGTCCCACATTCTACTCTGTATTGTTGATGACTTTTGTAGGATTTTAAAGAAAAAAACAATATTTTGGGGTTGGATTTTCTTTTCATTTTAAATAGTAAATGCTGGTTTAGCTTGTCTTTGTCTTCTCTTAGATTGAAGTTGAATAGCAAAAGAAATCAGCTAGTCCGAGAACTGGAAGAAACAACACGACTAGTTGCGATGTTGCACACTCAGCTGAAAAGGTATGTAAACTCTGTTAGAAAACGTAGGTGCTTCAACTGCAGGTGGTGTAACCGCCTCTCTCTGCAGACAGATTCATTTCCTCCAAGAGGTGAGACAGGGCTGTCAGTTACAGCACTGACATAAGGCCTCTGGCAGTCGGTGGAAGGGGGACCTTGAGGCCTCTGTGCCACTCAGCCTGCATGGGTGCTTTGAAATGGGGTAAATGACCTCGTGGTGGTGCAGCCTCTGTCAGACAACAGAATGAGTTTCTGCAGTCCCTTCTATTTTTGACATGTAATATTTAGGTCACTAAGGATAGCTGAGATTTTTTTTCTTTTAACTATTTTTTTTAATTACTCAAGTAATATATTCATATGTTAAAGACAGCTTAACACTCGTGCAGCAAGTGAAGTGAATCTTAGTAATACAACTGCACGTTAATGTATGAGTGTCATGATAATACTCTGTAAATTAATTCCAAGTGTGCAGTTGCTTGTAGTGTAGACAGTGTACTGAGATATCCCTGATCCTTTTGTGGTCCATATGGTACATAGAAACATTTCTGCAGTCGTAGTGTGGCCTGGTTGTTCAGGCTGTAGTTGGGGAAGACCACAGGATTGCTGTTTCCAGACAAACACATGACTGCCCACAGTAAGGCCAAATCATTGCTAGCTGAAACTGTGGTTTTTATCTTTTTGATTAGGAAGAGAGAAGGGATTTTGTTTAGTTCAAATTTTTCCTGTTGGGGTGTACTGAATTTACTCTGTTTGTAGCTTCTGCTCCACTTGGATTCTGTTTCATTTTGTGAAGATGACACTGAAAAGACTGGAAAGAAATCATAGTGCAAGACTGACCTGTACATAAGCCACCATGGAGAATAGCTATCTGTGATGCTCTTATGCAGTGGAAATGCATCATATTTTCATTCCATCTAGCTCATTAGGGATCCTTTGAGGTGACCAAGAAGCATGTGAAACTAATTTTTTCCTAACTATGTGCGCAGTGTTCTTGGCATGCTCCTTCATAAGAATAAGCATTTGTTATTAACCCCATAATGCAAAATGCCTGGCATTCAAAGGTATGCACAAAATGAAGTTAAGCCCAGTTTGTTGATAGGGAAAAGATTAATTAAAACTGTGCCTCCCTTTTGATAGCAAAATACATTGAAAAAGCTGTAAATTTATTACTCCTTGCCAGACCTACATATACTGCCAAGATGAAAAACATTTATCGTGTTTCAGTTGTTTCACTCAAAAGCTTTTTTGATCAAGCATGATGCCGTGCACATCTGTCATATAAATGCAGAAGACATTTTGTGCCAGAATTATACTAAACTCTGCATACTTGGCTTTTTGCAGAAGGTCATGAGCATAATTACACAAATGCAGCTTCCCAATTTTATCCTATAAATAATAAATAAAGGCTTATTAAGCTTATTAGATTCCCACTGCTCTTCAGTGCGGCAACTTAAGACACACATATGCACAAATTTTTCAATACCTAACCTATATCTGAAGTGAGAGTTAAGGGTCTTTTAACAGTTATGAGCAAGGTATTTAATATCCAGAGCAAGAATGTTGGTTTAAATGGAATTTCTAAGGATGCCATATGTGGTAGCTGATACTGGAGGATTGGTGGGTTGTCTGAGCAGAAAACACTGTGCTGTGGTATCTGGGCTTTCTCATCTGAACAGACTCATACTCAGCACATGCTTAAAATTAATTTTGCTGTCAGTTATGTTCTGAAACTAGGTCTTTTGGGATAAATACTATGCATGAACTGATTTCACAGCCAGCCCCAGCTCTTCCCCTCTCTCTCCTGGCCCTGGATTTCATGTAGGTGACTTTCCCCTAGGTAAATCCTGCCAGTTTTCTGGTAGCTGCTGGCTGTTTTGATCTCTGAGAGCTTGCTCCAGGCAGCTCTGATACTGCATTTTGACAGAGGGGTGTCTGAGACTGAGGTGAATGGAATTTCCATATGGACATACAGTTGTTTGTAATAACTTCATTATCTTGCATGGGCCTTGTTGGGTTCTGTGATCGGCTCTGGAGATTGACAGGGACTATAGTTATTTCCAGATAGGTGTGGGAGGAGAACATTGTCACTAATTTTAATTGACTTGAAACTCTTCATTTGAGTTGCTTTGGCTAGGCGAGGACTCTGTTGAGGTTGATATGGTGAATAGAAAATATATAGTGTATGAACTGCATTCTGCTTATTGAAGTAACCCAACTTTTTCACTGGATAGACTGTGGTTCTGGATTGTTGTGGGACTAATGCATATGGCCTGAGCTAACAAAGCATAACGTACCATCAGGTGCCATGGCAGTGTTTCTGTGAGAAATCAGGAGATACACAGTATAACGGTTTTCTGACTTGTTTCCTTCAGCCTCTCCACCAGCATGCTTTCCCTGTCCTCGAGCAGCAGCCCTGGGTCTCTTGCATCTAGCAGAGGATCTCTTGCCACCTCCAGCCAGGACTCATCCACCTCAGCCAGTTTCACTGATCTCTACTACGAGCACCTGGAGCAGTTGGAGCAGTTGGACTCAGACTATCAAAACAAGCTTGACTTGCTCTTAGAAGGAGCCACTGGATTTAGACCCTCAGGCTGTATCACCACTATTCATGAAAATGAAGTAGCAAAAACTCACACAGCAGATGCCACCAGTCGTGTGCAGGCTCTGAGATCATTGTCTGGTACTCCAAAATCCATGACATCGCTGTCTCCAAGGTCATCTCTGTCTTCTCCATCTCCACCTTGCTCTCCGCTGGTGATAGACCCACTCCTAACAGGGGATGCCTTTACAAGCCATATGGATTTTGATGATGTGGAGATAAGTACAAATCTCTCAGAACTCACCCTAAACACTGGGAGTGGCGACTGTAGACTGGAAGAGCCTAGAGCAGGAGATAAACATCTAGGTCAAGGTATGGTAACAAACCATTTGCATACACATGCATACATTTCTTTTTAATGTTGTTTATAAAACATTGAGAAGCAAGTCTTTGGAAAGCTGTCAGTCATCTTGCTATCTGTGTGTTGAAAAGCGTATTCAACTGTGTGCTCTACCTGGCTTGGGAGAAATGGTTGGTATTTTAATTTCTACATGAAAAATACTGCTGATTTGATGAGTCTTACAGAGGACTGTATCTAGGTGTGGTTTCAGTGTACTTGTGTACATGTGTACACAAATCACAGGGGTTTCATATGCAGATATAAATGGTTGTGGTGAGATGCCTGGCTTGATTTGGCACTGGACTATTCAGAATGTTGCTTAGTGTTTTGGGTCTGGAATTGGGGTGCAGGTAATGCTGTATTGATACAAACTTTTTGGCTAAACTTTTGAGGAAGACTGGAAAGGGCATTTAGTGTAATAGTTAAAAAATGATAACAAAAACCCTTCCCCATCACCTCAGCCTACACGATGTCATGCTCTGGTTCCCAGTAAATCAGTGGCAATGAATTTATTAACTTCAGCTGAACTGACACGTCAAGGCTGTGCTTGAATTTCTGCTGTTTCGTGGGGGGTGGTCTCTTAGCAACAAAAACGTGTTTAGATTGTAAGCCTGATAAAATAAGACATTTAGAGATAGTGGATGTTCCCATACATGCATGGGGCTTATTAATGGGTGGGAAGGGTTCATCCCTTCACGAGTGATGGCTGGGCTGAAGTGGATGGGAAGCCGAAGGCAGCATCAGGGCATTCGTGCTGCGGCTTGTCCGAAGCCCTTGCGACTGTACTTGGTTCAATCCAGTGGAGGAGTGAAATGCCAGGATTTGTAACTGCAGTGAAGAAGAGCTTTAAGGGCAAGATCATCTTGAAAGTGATAGTCGTATGAACCAGCACTGAGGTTTGTTTTCACAGGATTATAATAGAGCCTGTGTGAATAAAGGGAACTGGCACCATGTCACTGCTGCCTTCTGCGTTAGGAAGGCTGATACTATTTAAACATAATAAAAGACATGCGTCCATTTCTTCCCCTTGGAGCTGCCATTTTCCTACAAGCAAAAGTAGGAAACAGTAATTATTCTTATTAGAACTGGGTGCTGATTAGTTTTAACCTTTTTAGCTCTTCAGGATTTGTCAGGGCTGTTAAAGTGAAAGCTCAGGTGCTAAGCAGATTAAGTGATTATTGCTGTTAGCCAGTCAGCAGACAAAATAATCACCGTAAGTAGTTTATTTCAGGGCAATAACGAGATGAGATTTTACTTGTCAGGTATTTTGTAGGGGGTGCAGCGTAACACCCAAAACGCAGCGGCTGGATCTGGGGTGGTCGGTACTCGGCCTCGCGGGCAAAGCACGCTCACGTGTTCCTGTAAGTAGAGCTGAACGGTATATATCCAAGGGATTTGCTTTTTGTTTCTGTTAGGACAGAACTTCTGCCACCTTTGAAGCTGAAATAAGGTTTCTCCTCTCACCTGAGGGATACCAGAATGGTGTAGGTGAAATTAATAATAAAACCTGGAAACGAGGAGTCTGGCTTTCTCTGGGGAAACGGGTGTGAGGACAGTGCATGGCATGGCTCTTCAGGACCTTGTAGCGCTGTGTCCAGGAGAGCCTGTGGAAGGGAAATGATGTCAGCGAAGAGCAAACTTGGGATTCTTGATAAGAATGGGGAAAAAAAGGTGGAAATACATAGAAAGTGCTGTCAGCCTGCTTGGAAACACAGAAGACAGTTGATTCATTTCTGAACTCTTCCATAAATTTTTTTTCAGTGTGAAAGTGCTTTAGAGACCTAACGCTGAGAATCCAAATTTTGTTTCAGTTGGCCATATGAAAATGTTACGGGTTCTGTGTGTGGGTAGGACGAGCAGGACTGACTCCCAGGTCCTTTGCAAGCAAAGTAAGGAAAAAGAGGGCTTCCTGATGGATCCTTTTCAGGGAACCTGTCCACCGCTGGGTTTATGCTTTAGCGTTCCACTGTACAGATAACTGCTTCACCCCTGGCCTTTGCACACCCTCAGTATTCACCCCCTTAGCTGCACAGTGCTTGGGTGAAGCAGTCAAAAATGAAGCCTTCCTGAGTCGAAATGGCTCAGTGGCATTGGTGAGTGATGGAGAGCGAGGGACTGAGCATGCTGGAGCCATGCCTCGGTGTCCTTGCTGGTGAGGGAGCCTCACACCGAGGGATTCACGGGGTTTCTGGGAATGGTGTCTAAAGCTCAACTTGATCTGCTGAGCCAGCCAGTGGGGAGGAAACTGTTGTCATGTTCAAACCATGGAATGAAGGGTGCAAAGCAGCCCGAGGGAAGAAGAGACATAGTGTTGACCCCACATATCTCCATCATGGCCAGAGTATGTGGAATGTAGTAGGGGACAGGCCCTTGCACGTGTCGGGAGGAGGGGATGGATTGCAGTGTGACTGCCAGTATTAAATGGATCCATTTGTTTCAGTTAGTGACTGATCTGTTGTGTTACAGATGCTAATGTTTATTTGTGTGGCTTGGCCTGTGGGAAAAAGGTCTGAGCATTTTTATTTTTGCCCAATATTTCCATGGAAACACCAAGATGAAAAATACCATTTGGTGGTGTTGTCAAAGAATACATGAATAGATGGGCCCAAATGGTACACGTGGTCTGGATGGATCGGTGCTACCTGCAGCACCCTCTGCTGCTGGCTGTAGAAGTCCTTCAAGCAGTCCATAACACTGTCTGAGCTTGCTCACTTTTTGCACCAGTGTTTTCCAAACCTGTTTTTAATTCTTCAGGTGGCTTTGAGACTGCAAAAAACCTGCCACAGACTGATTAGTAATAAGGAAAACATGGGATGGAAAGCAAATATATTGTTTTGGGGACTTTCCTAAGGTAATGGGAAACAGGTGGTCCTTCTGTGGGATGAAAGCCCCTTGCAGAGGGTGTGGCCTCACTTCTGTAGTGAGTGCAGCTGCTCCCAGGGTGACAGCACGGCACCTCCTCACCCTCAGAGCCGGTGTCCCAAAGCCCTGCCAGACAGAGATCCAGGAGCTGGGCACATCCCAAGCCTTGATAGCCACCTTGGCAGCCAGTTCTCCGAGTCAGGTGAAGGATATCCCTGCAGAAATGCGATGGCTTGAGGGAGAGGGGTGGAGTTTGCACAGGTTTCCAGGACGAATCTCCCTGTTCTGTAGCACAGGAAATCTGAGTGAGATAAAACACAGAATGCCTGGCTTCGAGTTTCCCTGTTTTTATTCCCATCTCCTTTTCCCTACATTCCTGCCTGTGGCTGCTACTTTGAATCCTATGATGTCTCTTTCTGTGTTAAGGCAGGCAACCTTTCTGAACCTGTCCTCTGTCCTGCTACACTAACCTTTTGGGTCCAGGGGTAAGTGGGTGTTGTGGCTGCTTCCCCTCTTTGCAGCTAAACCTTTGGTGCAAGCACTCCAGGTGGGACATACCCCTCAGCATAATCCATACTTGGCCAGAGCTTGGTCAGTAGTGTTTGCCTTGGTGCTGCTTTCTGCAGTAGCTCGGAGCAGAAGACCTGCTGCCTGCTGAAGGGGACTCACACCATAACTTGGTTGGAGTTCACTGGTTCAATGGCCTCTGGTGTTGCCCATCTCATCATGGGCACCTCTGTGCCCTTCAGGTGATTGAAAGCCTCTCGTGTTGTCTGCCAGGGCCTGCATCTGTGGTGTACCCAGAGCTGTAACACACTGGGCAAAACCGGTGCGTAACCACAGCCTGTGGGTGTGCTGCTGCAGGACGGGGTATTAAATGGGCATCATGCAGCACATCTGGCTCTCACCTCTGCCATGCAGGCTGTTCCTTGGGTTGCCAGAGGGTTTTGCTCTCCAGCAGCACGTTCCTGAAGCACTAACTTGATAGTGGCTGTGGAGCACAGCCCACCCTACTGTCTTGGGAAATGTGCTGTTGCTTAATGATACTTGGGCAGGGGAAAATGCAGTTCAGGGGGAGAACAAGATAAAAGCTGCTCCGGATCCAGACTGTTCCTTTTCATTACCACTTGGTTTTGATTTTCCTCTGTGCTTTTCCAATAGGTGTAAATGGAGCTGGAGGGACGGCACTGAAGGTGGCGTGCGTGTCAGCGGCGGTGTCTGATGAGTCTGTTGCTGGAGATAGCGGGGTGTACGAGGCGTCTGTACAAAGGTAGCCATCAGATCTCTCTCTAGGAAGAAGCCAGTGACTCAGCTTTGCCCACAGGAGTCAGCTGGAATAATGCTGGTTATGACCTTTTTTGTAACTTGTCGGCTAACGTTCTCTATCTCAGATTTCTTAATACTTCTGAAAAAACTACAAGTGGGTTGAACTTGATTATCAGCAACCCATGCTTCCCATAATAGAAGTAGCTGAAAGCAAGCTCACAGAGGACTGTTTGAACAGCTGGTCTGCGTGGAAGGTGCTGGTAAGCTGTAACTGCTGCCTTGACAAGGGTAGCAGAGCCATCTGTCAGGCGTAAAGTCCCCTCCTGTCAGTGGGCTGTTGTGGTGTCAGTGACAGCCCTCCATCTGCGTGGGAGGGCTGGGCCTGTTTAAGGCAGACAGCACCTTAAACTACCTCGGGGATGCAGACACTCTGCGATGCTGTTCCTGAGCGCTGGGCTCCAGCGTGCAATTGCCACAGGACTTCTGCCTTTCTGTGTGTGGTCCTCAGCCAGAGATGGGTGTCACTGCCCCTGCTGGGCTTCTGGGCCTCCCTCACTGCTTGCTGAAGCTGTCAGGTGTTTTGACAAAGTCAGCTGGACGGCACTAATTTTACAATGCCAGGGTTGGCTGCATCTAATGTGGATTTTCTTACTGTTTATTGGTGTTGGGATGAATTATAAGATCATTTGTTGCATGACACAACTGTGGAGGTGAAAAATTGCTCCTGGCATATCCCCCCTGTTCATTCATTATCTTCATTAATTCTCTAGATTAAATAGTAAATTTTTATGGTTACAACACAGTTCATATTGACAAGGACGTGTGTTGCCTCTGTAAGTAGACCTCACATGCCAAGTCAGACAGTTGGGTGTCTTTGGGCTCCTGTGTCGTCCCCCCCACCATCAGAATAGAGTGCTCTGCAGAGAGGGGAGGGGGGATAACATGTGGGGATTACAGAAGGTATCCCATGCACACCCGCGCCTCTGATGTTACTCATGTTGTTTTGGCTTGTTGGCTTACCAACCTTTGTAATGACTGTGATATTGTTTTGATGCCTGTAATAAAGGGTGAGGGTAGGATGAGCAATATGTTTGTCCTCTGTAGCTGAAATGTAACAAAATACAAGAGAGCACGAAGTAATGTGGGAAATCAAGAGAAGAATGCTAATCCTGTTTTTGTGTGCCACAGCGTAGTCTGAGTCAGACAATGAATGTAGGCTGGGGGAACTTTCAGTGCATAAAACCTTGGAGGAAGAGAACATGTGGAGGAAAATGATGCAGGTAGCAGCTTCAAGGAAGGCCAGTCAGGGCAATCTGTCTCTTCTCATGTGCTTAGGGAAGTTTGATTTCTTAGAGAAACAAAGGAATGGCTTAAATCTAATCAAACTTGAGAATTTTTGCTGTCATGATGCAGGACAGGATTGCAGTTGTTAAGTCTTATTTCTGTTGCTGGGCAGTCATCTGTGTTTACTAAAATCCAGTCAAGGGAACCCTGTAAAAATCCCCTACTGCCTTATTTTTGCACAGTCTTTTGTGTGGCTTTTTTTGGCAGCAAGGGGGAAAGGCATATGACTTTCTGCTGATAAGCACTGTAATACATACCTCTAAGGATGACTGCACTTACTTCTTAAACGGGCTTTGTTCTGGCTGCTAGTTTTACCAAATCCATACACCCAACCCCTGAATGGATGGGAAAGATCTTGCATCCCCTAAATGCCAGCACTTCAAGAAGAGAGAAATCAGGTCCCTAATTGTCTTCTATTTCTTTCAGACCATGTGTGTCAGAAGTGATGGTGTTTGACAGTGACGATGCAGAAGCAGTGGGGACAGCTAAAGTGCAGATCGCGATGAGGTGAGCACTGTACGCTTGTACTGGATTTCCCTGCAGATGGAAACAGTGATGTATGGGATTTAAAAGACAGTGCTTTCTGGTTTCTTGTCCTGGTTATCCTCTGCTATTAGTAGTAACTGATGCCTTCTTTGCAGTCTAGTGGTCCTTGGCCCGGTTATCCTCCTTCATGCCAGTGGAAATCTTCTGGTGACAGAGTGGTGCGAGATTGTGAACCTTGAAGGGGAGCCCTGACAGCGCTGGGCAGGAGAAAGCTTAGTGTGCAGCTTGTGGGGAAAAGCTGCTGCGAGCAAAGGGCAATCTTAGTCACCTACTGCTGGCAAATCCCACAAGCAGTGGGCAAGGCACATGAAAGAAGACACAGAAGCATCTTTCTTAAATGACTTTGTGGAAGTTTATTTATGATTCGAGGAAAAATAAGTAGTGCAAAGCCCTTTAGTCATGGCTGTCGACAGCAGAACAATGGTTATCTATAATATCCTCACTGTCATACTTAAAGTATTTTTACCTGCTTAGGGTTTTTTTTTGTTGTTGTTTATAGTTGCTATATAGGGCCTTTCAAAAGGGTTTAGTTATACAGCAGTTTAGCTAGACCCTGGGAAAAGCAACATGTGTGCGTTCAGTCTGAATTCCTAAGCTGTGGATGTTCTGGTAACAAAACTTCATGTAATAAGAAACTGGTTTGGATTTAAACTACAGGCAAGCCATGGCCCTGTTACAGTTTTATCTTGTTTGTAAGTTTTTAATGTTGCTTGTTTGTGTTATTGAAACAAGTGGAATACTCATTCATGGAGTGGAGTCTGTTGCAGACTTATCTAATAATGCTCTTTTTGTATATTTCCAATTTAGATATGATGATAAAAATAAACAGTTTGCAATACTGGTCATCCAGCTGAGTAATGTTCCAGCACTGCTGTTACAACCAGATCAAAAAGTGTAAGTTGGGTGAGATAAACACACTGCAAGTATTTGCATGAGATTCCCAAAAGATTTAAATGGATGCTGGGGGTTGTTTTTTCAAACTTAAAAATGTACCCTTTCTGAAATGCTTATACACCTCATGTGTAGCAATGTTATGAAGTTATATGCCCACAAACTGAAATAAGGCATGGGGTTTTTTTCTGCAAAGGTCTGTGTTTGCTAGAAAATGACTTGTGTGGAAGTAGCACTAGCCAGAAGGTTCAGAACTGACAGCGTGCCTGGAACAACTGCATCCAGAGGGCAGAGGGTGTTCGTTCTGCTACAGAGCTCACCCCTGGGCACCTGCCTCAATGTGTAGGGGAGAAATGCACAGCTGCTGCTTGGACTCTTTCTAGGCACAAGTTTTGTAAATTCAGCTGCGTGCTGAAAAAGCTACCAAACACTGGGTTCATTTTTGCATAGCTGTTTCTATCTACAGAAAGGTACGTTAGCAGCATGACAAGCTGCACCATTTAAAACAGAATCCTATATTGTTCAGTTATAACATTCAGAAGGATGAAGTCTACAGCAATGCATGCCACTTGGTGTCTCTGATGTTGTGATACATTCCTCTTTTACCACAGTTGACTGATATTCTGAAGAATAGGATAGGGCAGTAATGTCCGTATCGCTTAGGATGAATTTCACTTACAGATTTGTGGAGCTCTTGCAGCGGAGGGAACTGCAAACCTGTAGGGTGGTACTGATGGCAGCCCTTTTCTCCACAGGAACATTCGTGTGGCTGTCCTGCCCTGCTCAGAAAGCACAAGCTGCTTGTTTCGCACAAGACCGGTGGAAGCTTCAGACAATCTTGTGTACAATGAAGTATTTTGGGTTTCTATCTCTTACCCGGCTTTACGCCAGAAGACTTTAAGAGTCGATGTTTGCACTGTAGATAAGTCTCACCTTGAAGAATGTTTGGTTAGTATTAATCTCTCTTTTACTATCTTTGTATTCTCTTTTGTATTAGACAAATTTTAAACTCTGACATAATAAACTCTGATTTTGTGTGGTAATTTTTCTTTGGTAAGTTTTCCTGATAATCCTTAGCTAGGTGATCTCTCTCAGGTAGTGTTCTTAGTAGTAACAATATGGATAAGGACAAAAAAGATAAATGGTTTGCTACAGACCTTCTGGTGACTTGATCAGACTACTAGATATTTTAAGTTTCACATTAAACCATGTCTCATGGTATAATGTGAAACTGCCTATTTTCCTTCTTTTTGGAGTCCTGTGTCCAGTTCTGGGCTCCCTGGTACAAACCAGACAGGGATCTCCTGGAGAGAGTCCAGTGGAGGCCACAAAGATGATGAAGGGCCTGGAGCATCTCCCCTGTGAGGAAAGGCTGAGTGAGCTGGGGCTGTTCAGTCTGGAGAAGACTGAGAGGGGATCTCATCAATGTTTATCAATATCTGAAGAGTGGGAGACAAAGGGAGATGGCCAACCTCTTCTCACTGGCCTGGGGGCTCAGGACAAGGGGCAATGGTCACAAGTTGAACCACTGGAGGCTCCACACTGATGTGAGAAAGAACTTTTTCACGGCGAGGGTGAGGGAGCACTGGGACAGGCTGCCCAGGGGGTTGTGGAGTCTCCTTCTCTGGAGATATTCCAGACCCATCTGGACACCGACCTGTGTGACCTGCTCTAGGGAACCTGCTCTGGCAGGGGGTTGGACTTGATCTCTCCAGGGTCCCTTCCAACCCCTGCAGTTCTGTGATTCTGTAATGTAAGTGAGAGTGGATTTCTCACAGGAATTTGGAAGCCACTGTAGAATATCGATGCTCCCTAAAGAATTATATTTTTAAATCTTTTATTAATTCACACTATTGAAATCCATTTGTGTATAGGTTTGAGTCCTGCTATTGCTATAGCTAGTTGCTTCTTGTTACATGAGCTTCTTTTGTTGTTCAGTACTACATGAACAAGTTAATTGCAATAGAACTGTTTCTGGAGTACTCCAGAACATGTTGTGTGGAGATGGGCTATAAGCAACCACCGAGTTACACAAGAGCACTTGTTTGGTCCTGCATACGTTCCACATCATCTCCCTTGGCTGGAGTGGTATGTGTTTTATGGTGCTTCTGCATTTCTTCCTTCCCTTGCTGTGCACAGTGCACTTTGGCTCAGGAAGGTGTGTGTTTTCCAGAGAGGTATTTCTTTTATAGCAGCATGTCCACCCCTGCCGTACGTGAGCTCCAGGTGGGAGCACGCTGCCTCGCAGGAGGTGCTCAGCATGCAGTCGGCTGGGCTGGTGCAGTGGAGTCACTCAAACATGGCTTCAAGAAATTGAAAGTCAGTTTTACTTTGGTTTTGAGGATGTCAGGATGTGTTCTAAATGCAAGGCAGTAAAAAATCACAAGCCATGGAATGGAAGTGGAATATATCAAACTAAACCATCTCAGTCCAAGGCAGTGATTTTTGTTAGCCTTGCAGATTCCTTGAAAGTGAGTCTTCATCTCCTGTTCTCTTTCTTTGAAGCTCTGGCTGTGATTTATCCTGGCTGCAGTAGTACTGTTCACACTTCTGGATTCTTGTATATGAGAGCTGTAGTGAAGCACTTGCTACTTGGATTGGAAGTCCTTGACAGTGTTAAAATAATTAAACATAAAGTGCTGTTGAAATGGGGATAAACAGGGCAATTTTTCTTGTTGTCAAACTTGTCGAAGTCAAGTAGTCTTGGATTTTCACTCTTGTTTCTTCTTACTGATGTGGTAGTGGTTCATTTTAGTATTGCAGTAAAACTGTGTTTTTGCTTTCAATAGGGTGGAGCACAAATTAGCCTTGCTGAAATCTGTAGATCTGGAGAGAAATCAACCCGTTGGTATAACCTCCTTAGTTATAAGTATCTGCAGAAGCAAAACAGAAAAAGCAAACAAGGAAACACTCACTCTGAAGTACCCTGCACTGAAAAAACAGTAAGAACAACTGCTGAAATCAAACAGATCTCTTCTAAACAGTACTAAGTAGAGGGTTTGTGGCTGAAGGACTTTTAAATCAGATGAGGAGTGAAGGCTGGTGTGTTTATATTTAGAAGGTGAAAATGTCCCAAATGCAGCAAAATAATTGACATGTCCATTGCAGATATGCCCTTGTCCTGGGCTAAATACTTACTGAAATCTGCTCCTCGTGAAGCTGAGGGATGTGGTATGTGGTCTGGTATAAGTGAAGCGTGAGCTTTTGCCTTTCTTCCCTCTGGACAGTTCACCTTGCTGCAACAAACTCGCTGAACAAGTCAAGAGACAGACTTACCTTTGCACCTGCATGGCATGCAGTATGCTCATCCTGTACCTGTACATGTGCATATGCTACTGTAGCTGGGGGAGGGAGGCCAGGGACGTGCACACAGGCTTTACTAGGCACTGTACGTGCAGCAGGTTGCTTGAGCAGCACTGGAGTGGAGACTGCACCTCCCTCCTGCCACTGGAGGAGAGCTGGTTGGGGCTGTTCTGACCAGAAGGGCTGGGTGCTTTGCAGTTAGTGTTGTATCTTCACGTAAAGCCTCTTGATCTTTCAGGACTCTGTCTCAGCACTCTTGGAACAGACAGCTGTTGAACTGGAAGCTGTGGAGAAGAAGCTGGAGGAAAGCAGAAGCACTTTAACTAGTGGAGAGAGCTGGTAGGTAGAATCCTATGGTCTTAGCAGAGGAAAAAAAAAAGCAGATGATAGAAGTGTGGCAGGCTTCTGTCTCTTTCTGTTTTGGTGAAAAATCCTGCTTCTGTTCTGGACATTGTGCTTGGGAAGTGACAACAAAGCTGATAAACATTGAAAATAGTCAATAGCACTATAATAATTTTGTTATTTGTACGGTGTTCTGTGGATGTCCATGAAAGCTCCACTGTACAAGGCTTTGTTTTTAATACTGATTTTTGGCTGTTGCTTACATGGTTAATATTGAGATTTTATTAATGAAGCCAAACATTTACATTAAAAAGTAAGTCTGCCCAGTGGATTGCTGAAGAAAGCAACTGTGAGTTCAAAGAAGCTGAAAAGGATGTTCAAGCAATGCTTCAGTTTTGTCTGGCACCACTCTTTAGGACTAATGGCATCCTGAGAGCTCCCCTTAAGGTGTACTCACCTTAAGCTCAGACCACATGGCTGAACCCTCAGCTTGCTGCTTGTGAAGCAAGATCAGTATGAAGTTCTTGGTTATGATGGTTGCTGTCTGGTGCAGCTTCAGCCCAGGTTCTTCTCTTACAAGACTGTGTTGATATCTTGGTGGCTGCAGGACCTGCCCTGGGGATGTGCTTCTGTCCAGCAGCTGATAGGAGGCAACTCCTGCCACAACACCAGAGCACCTGTCCTGCACAATAGTCCAGTTCAGTAACAAAGCTGTTCTTAACAGGCAAGATGAAGAGGTTCCTGATCAGGAAGAACTGGATGAGATCAGTGAAAATGAAGCAGAGGAGGAGGAAGAATTCTGTGCTGAAAAATCACTGTGGGAAACAGAAGAAAGTCTGAATTCCCAGCTGCACGTGGAGATAGCAGTGAAGGTAAGGTCAAGGGCCCTTTGAACAGAAAATGAGTTTGGCTTCAGATCAGCTGAATTGCTCATGAGCTGAGCAAGGTTCCAGCAGTTACTTGAAAGCTTACTGATGGTGTCTAAATGTTTATCTGAAATATCTTTCAATAAAGCTCTGTGGCCATTGTTTCCCACAGTTATTATAGCATTGTTTCATGCCTTCTTACTACTGCTCATGAAAACCATTCTCGTTAACGTGACTGTGGCTTTGACCTTGTTCAAGTCTCGATGTAATTGCAGCCTAACAAAGATGTTCTGTAGACAGGCTCTCTGTAAGTGTCCATACAGCAGTTTGGATCTTTGCTGCAGATGCACAACGAGTAAGGGAGTGGTCTTTAACATCATACCTGTGTGCTGTATGAGGATGCTGGGTCAGACTGATGCACTGGATCAACAGGCAAAGCTCGCTGGAATCAATGGTGGTGCACAGCGATCGATGGATGCAGAGCCCTGAGGGAGCGATACAGTTAATGTAGCAGCTGCTGTGTTCAAAGAGTGAAGTGTCAGAAGACCCTGCATGAAAAGGGCTAAAGAATATCTGGTTTTGGACACAATGCCTCTGGGACTGAAAGCGGAGACATATCACAGGTGGCTGCCAGACAGCCCTGGGTTTGTGTCATAGGTAAGGTGGCAAGCTGGCATTTACACTGCGCTGTCTGTCTTTCAGGTGGATAAGGAGACAAACACAGAGAGCCTTGCACAGTCTTCTACTGTAGTACGTCCAAAAGACAAAAGAGCAGCAAATCCACCGCACAGTCAGTTTGTCAGAGGGAGCACTATCATCCGCTCCAAAACCTTCTCCCCGGGACCCCAAAGTCAGTATGTGTGCCGGGTAAGGAAACTGCAATGCCGAGGATATAAGGGACATTTTCAGTAAGAAATGCATGATGCCAAAGTTCTCTTAGTCTGATTTTTTTCACAGAGGCCCGACACCGCTTTCTTCTCTCTCCCTATGACTTCAGAGGTTGCTCTGTCCTCAATTCCCAGACAGTATCTTTCCTTGGAATTGATGGAATTAAGCACACTTACAAAATATAAGCACATATATCTGTGGTACATGTGGCATGTTGAGATGCCCAAACCTAAGCTGGAAGGTCTTATCTAAGTGATGTATAAGCTGCAAATCAAACCTTTTCTGGTGCTTTAAGACTATTCTGTGCTAACTTGAACTGAGTTAGCTGTACACACCTGACTTCAGGTAACGTGAACATGAAATGGAAAGGTAAGTACTTGATAATGTCAGCAGAAAAAATGTGAAAGCTTGAAAGTCTCTGTTGTGCTTTGTCTGAAGGGAACTGAACAGGCCATGTTCAGGGTCAGATGTCACTTCCACTGCTTTGAACTGTTTGTTCACAATTATTTCCTGGATTGAGGGTCAGCCCAAACTATAAATAACTCCTTTTTAAATTGAACTGGCAAACAAGCAAGCCCTGCGTTTTATCACACATGACCTGTCCTAAGTGGGCATGCTCTTAACAGAGCTGAGCTGGATTTGATGTGCAGGTTTTCTCTGATTCAGGAGCAGGTACTTCCACAGAAACAAATCTTGATGAATTTGCAGCAGTGGCCTGTGCTTGGGTGGCAGAGGTACTGTGTCCCAGCCTGCAGATCTTGTGTTCCTGTTTCCCTCCACCCCCAGCTTTGAGAAGGAACAGGAGAAGGAAATTAAACCCTACTTGAGCTGAGCTGCTTTTAAGGGTTCTAGAGGCAATTTCAAGAGAGAGGCAGTATGTGTGTAACATGGCAACTCCTATGCTGGAAAACCCAGGGGAATAGCTTACAGGTAATCCTACCTTTTGCACCACAGGTGACTGGAGAAAAGGGAGGGATCTGATAAAATAGCCACGTTTTGCAGATGCTAGGAAAGAGTGGGGGATTTATATTATTTAGAGCTTATTTCTCTAGGCTGTCCTGCCCAGCCTAGGAACTTGCACAACAGGAGGGCGGTGGGGTAGAGTCCCACATTATTCTGTAACTTTGTGTCTCTCTCTTCATGCAGCCTGTTCCCACAAAGGGACAGAGTTCAAGGCTTGCGGCAGGATCTGGCCATGCCAAATGGATTGCACGTTGTGCCCTCGGGTTATGGTGGCAGCTATCTGCTGTAGCCTTGCGCAAAACTTCGTAGTTCTGCTTATGTCACTGCAGAAGCCTCTGATCTTGCACTGTGTGTATGCACTGCTTGCACTTCTTTCCTAAAAACAACGTGGTTTCTGTTTTCAGCTGAACCGCAGCGACAGTGACAGTTCAACGCTATCCAAAAAGCCCCCCTTTGTTCGAAATGCAATGGAGAGACGAAGCGTCAGAGTGAAACGGGTAAAAACATCACCACTGGTTTTCCTCTACCGTAGGCACTTGCAAAATCCAGAAAACTCCTTTTAAAAGGACGAGTTTGCAAACATCAGTCAGTTGCCAGGTGCTTTCAGAACCTTTTCTGTGTGAGAAGTCTCTCAAGGCTGCTTCTCCTTGATCCATCAGAATATGGCAGGAATGTTTAAATTGAAACTCATTCAGAACAAGCAGTTTGGAGAGATGGTTCCTGGTATTTTCCATCTTGTCAGGGCAAGGGTAGCAAAACCAGTGTAGCTGTTTATTGTTGTGAGATGATTCAGCATTTCTAATAAATGTGAGGAGCTGAGGAAAGAGGGGTGAGGGTGAGGAGAGCGGTGTCTCAGATGCTAAGGTGACCCTGTCACTGCGTGACTTTGGCACACAGTGAACCCCTGTTTGCATTGTGGCGGCAGTCACTGAAATTCCCCTGGATACTGATGCTCCAAGGGAAAGGGTTTTCTTGAGGCAGCTTGTGTCTCAAACTAGCAGGAGGTAATGTAATCTGTAACTGAAATAAACCAAACACTGGGGTTCTTTGCTGCATTGTGGATTCATCTGAAGAGGAGACATTAAGCTTAGGAGCAAGGTGTGCAAAAAAGACCTGTTTGATTTGAAGAAGCTGCCAAGTAAGAATTTTAATGGAAACACCAAAATCAAAATATTTATCTCTAAGACTTGCTTGAGTTTGTGCTTTCTGTCTTGTAATGAACTTGAAAGCAAGATCAATAGAGATGCTTTGTGCAAAGAGAAGTGTTGGAAAAATGGGTCTTGATGTATTTGGCCCTCATGGGGGAGCAGCTGGGACAGTCCTCAGTGTGTTTATATGTCCCTTCTTTTCTAGCCTTCAGTCAAGTCCTTTGGCACAGAGCGCCTAATCCGCACGTCGCTAGACCTTGAGCTGGACCTGCAAGCTTCAAAAACCTGGCACGATCGGCTGCTTCAGGAGATCTCGGTGCTGAGGGAACTGAAGGAACAGTTGGAACAAGCTCAGAATCAGGGTGAAAAGGAGTTACCACAGTGGGTGAAGGATGATGAGAGATACCGCCTGCTGCTGAAGCTAGTGGAAAAACGAGTGAGTTACCCGCCTTTGGATTTTAGTTGTGGTGTTTGAGGAGATGTGATCTGAGAAACGGGACTTGGGCTTTGTTTCCTGACTGACCAGAGCACTGCAGTCACACATGTCTTCTGCTTAGGGCTCCATCAAGCATGCGATAATGGAAGCTGCAGCCCCTGAGTGGCTGTTCTCAGGGTGGTATTTTCCACCCTCGGTCTTCACCTGTCTTCCCACAGGCACAAGGGATGGGAACGCAGTGGTTATGTCCATTGCTGCTTCTAAGAAAAATAAGGGCCGATTTAAACTTGTGCACGGATGAGACAGCTTTCAGATAAGATTCTTATGAAATGCTAAGTCGGATGACAGCAGACATTTGGGCTTTAGGAGCTTCATAGTGTCTGTCTTTCTGCTGTAAAGATGGGCTGTGGGGCAGGGATGGAAAGTAGACAGAACTAATTACCAAGAATTTCAACAAACAGTTCATTAAACAATTTTATTTGATTTTATGAAAGCTTTTCATTGCATTATTACTTTTCTGGAGGGGGGCTAAATAAAAATCATTAGCTTCCAAAGTAATGCATGTACAGATAAGGTAGGTAAAGCTTCAGATAAGTCTGGATAAGCCAAGGTAGATAATGAGTGAGGTGGGCAGCCTTCTGTGTCATGGTTTTGTTTTGTTGGGTTTTTAAAGATGCATCCATTCTGTGGCTCATGATTTCCAGAGTCAGCAGTCTCCAAACCCCTCAGATCGGCAGCTGAAAGATTGGAGGGATTTGTTGGGATAAAATGATTCCTCCCGGGAACACAAACAATCCTTTTCCACTGTTTGTTTAGGTGGAAAAAGCAGAGCACAAGTGTGAGCTCAAGGCCGATAAAATGATGAGAGCTGCTGCCAAGGATGTCCACAGGCTGCGAGGGCAGAGTCGGAAGGAGCCCCTGGAAGTGCAGTCATTCAGGTAAGTGCAGGTCGCTGGCACAGGGGAGGAGAAACTTGCCACCACCATGACTTTTCTGGGCATGATGAAGGTGCTGTTGGGGAAAGCTAGTCTTTGTAGAAGTAACCTGTTCTGCTTAAACAAACCCTCCGTGTTTTTGTAGCTAAGTATCAGGTCTGAGAGTCTGGGAAACTCACTGCAGTGCTGCACAGGATCTCAAAGCAACCAGCAGTACTCCAAACCATTCCCCACATGGCAACTGATTTACAAATCCTTTGTTTAATACAGAAGCAGCCCTTTGCTTCCCTTGGTAGCACATCCAGAAAGCCAAAACTGTGACCCTTTTTGAAGTGGCTTTTCAATGAGGTCTGGGTTGAAGATTTACCTGTGAGGACCCCTCAGCTCTGATATGCAAATAGGTGGTGTAGGTTGTGAGAGGATGTGCTGCTGCTCCTTGTGGTGGGATAGATTTTAATGTGGATGATGAATGTTTCTGGCTAGACTTCTGTTGTGTTAACAACTCATCATCTCCTTTTTTTTTAAGAGAGAAAATGGCATTTTTCACACGACCCAGGATAAACATTCCAACGCTCTCTGCAGATGATGTGTGATCACCATAAAGTATTTACTTTCCGGACAATTCTACAAATGCAGTTTGGGTTTTGAAGTTATTTATGTGGTATTATGAAGGTACCAAGGCATTTGTATATTAGAGCTTTTGTCAGTATGTGGATGTTTTGAAGATTTTTAGGTTAAAGTTATATCATCACAGAAACCAGCATTAAAGTGACAAGATTGTATAGTTTGTATATTTAGGAATGTATTTTTGGGAAATAGACTTTTAAATAAGAACAAATGCAGCGTTAAGGTGCTGTTATTCTTAAATACTGCTGTTTAGACTTTTTTTGTACAGCTCTACCTTTTAGAGGTTTTACTGCAATAAAATACCTTTGAAGGAACCTCACCCCTACCTTCTACGATGCTCTGCATCAGCCTGTCCCCCGAGCGATGTGTGTTGTACCCCGTGGGGAATGCGGGGAGCCAGTTTTGCCTCCCAAGTGCTGTGAACGAATTCGCTGTGAGCCGTGAAGCGTTTGTGTTTGCTGCCCGGCCATCAGAGCGGGTGTGGAGTTCAGGATACCTGCCCTTGCCACGTTTGTGCTGCAGCTCGTGTCCGTAGCGGGGCTGCCGCGGTAACGTGGGGAGCCCGGTGACCCCCCCGCCGCGGGAGGAGGGCTGCAGGGTCGGAGTTCGCTTTAGGCTTTCCCAATAAAGTGACCTTGCTGGGCAGACCTGCCTTCTCTCGCCTTGTCTTGTGTGGGTCGGGTGGGAGGCGGCGGGGGCTGACAGAGGGCGATGCTGGGGCGGCAGCGCCGGGGCTCTTCTTCCCTTCGCTCTCACCCCGGGGGGAAGGGAATGGCTGAGAGGGGGAGCAACCGGCACAGCCGGGGGC
>VXBZ01009396.1:673272-691574 GCA_013399135.1 Heliornis fulica
CCGGCCTGTGCCGGGAGGTGCGGGTGGTTCGGCCGGCGGTGGGGCGAACAGCGGCCCAGGCCGCTGCGGTGTCCGGGCCAGGCTCGTCCTGCTGCTTGCCGGGCGGGGCTGGACTGCCCGAGGCTCTGGGAGCGCCGAGCAGCCCGGGAGGCGCGGTGGGAGGGCAGCGGTGCACAGGGCTTTATCCCACCAGGGTGCTTGGGGCTGGGAGAAAGGGCTGCTAGCGCTTCCCCCTCACAGTACCAGGGGACAGCCGGGTCCAGCCTAGCCAGTGGCCTGTAGTGTCAGGGCAGCACCCAGAAGGTGTTGAATCCCTGCTGCCAGGGAGCTGCTTGTATACTGCCTTGGGAGTGTGTACATGAGAGGCTCTGTACCTTCCCCCAGGGGTGCTTGCCCACTGTACAGTACTTGCAGTTCGATAACTAGGTAAGCACGTCCATTAAATGGTGAGATGAAAAATCTGGCTGTTGAATCTCCACAACTCTTTTTTGCCTTTATTTTTGTGTTTCTTGTTCCTAGCTGCTAGGAGATGCAGGGCCTCTGGGCTGTTCTGGCAAGGTGGTTCTTCCTTTGCCATCACTGCTGTTGGTCTTCAGTCTATGAATAGATTCCATCACTCCAAAGCAAAACAAGAAAGGCAGTGTTCACCCAGGAGCCTGAAGGAGGCCATGAGGAATTCCTGAGCCTGAATCGAGTTGTCACCTCACTCCCAACCATGTTCTCCCTGGTACCAGCTCCAGTGTGCCCTGGAGTGTGTCGGCTGGCAGGAATCATTAGCTTTTTGGTAAAATAAGCCAGCAGAGTGTGTGCCAAGTTACTGCACTGACTACCTCAGCACAAGTTTGGCAGGGTAGGAGCACAGATAAAGCTACAGGGGACAAGAAGGAGGGGAAGTGAGAGGTACTGCAACCCCTTTGCCATGCTTTCTTAAGCCACTTTCTGTCTTAATGTGATGGAGAAAATGGCTGTCACGTCAAAGTCATGAAACAGAAGTCTGTGAGATTCTGTTCAGTGGGGTCTTTGGAAGACATTCTGAAGTGCAGAGGGAGAATGTAAGGATGGGTTTTGTCCTATTGAAAAAGCTATAGTTTTTTTGTGTTCACAGGTGAGGGGAAGATTTCTAGTACTCAGCTGACCAAAGAGCCCTTGGAGATGTCAGCATGGCCTCATGTAATTCCTGCAGCTTCCCATGAGGTGGTCATCAGGTATGACCCTTTACTGACAAGTTGAGATATGTCCAGGCTGTGCAGGGAGAATAATCCAGGGGGTGACACTTCCATGTCCCGAACAGCAGCTTCTTCCTTCCTTTTCAGTCACGTGCTTTGTAGATCTGAGGTGTACTGGCAGTCTCTGTCTTCCTCGCTTGTCTGTGAGAGGAATCACAAAGATCTTTTCCAACCAAAACAATTCTAAGATCATCAAGTCCAACCATTACCCTCACACTGCCAAGGCCACCACTAAACCACTCCCTAAGCACCACATTGACACAGCACCTCTGGGGATGGTGACTCACCCACTTCTCTGGGCAGCCTGTTCCAGTGCTTGACAACCCTTTACATGAAGAAATTTTTCCTAACACTCAACCTAAACCTCCCTGGGAACATCTTGAGGCCATTTACTTTTGGAGTTACAAGAACTATCAATAATTTAACATAGTTTATTTTTCAGGTAGAATGTGTAATATCCATTTAATAACATGTAGCACTCATAGAATCACAGAATGATTAGAGCTGGAAGGGACCTTAAAGATCATCATGCTCCAACCCCCTGCCATGGACAGGGACACCTCTCACTAGACCAGGCTGCTCAATACCCTGTCCAGCCTGGCCTTGAACACCTATCCTAGGTGAATTGGGTTTATCACTGGTTGCTGTGATAAGGGGCAGCAACACAATTGTGGGTGGTCATAGAATCATGGAATATCTGGAGGGGATGCATAGTGTCATGGAGTCCGACTCCCTGCTCTGTGCAGGACTAAGGTCTAAACTAGGCCATCTGACTAAGAGCATCATCTAGATGGTCCTTGGAATCAGACAGGCTTGGGGCTGTAACAGCTTCCCTGGGGAGCCTAGCTGACCACCCTGTTACTCAAGCCTTTTCCTAAGGCCCAGTCTGAACTTTCCCAGACACAGTTCCATTCCTCTTCCACATGCCCTGTTGCTGGTCACCAGAGAGACATGGCTCGTGAGTGGCATTCTCCTCGCTGGCCCACGAACCAGGATGCCCTTGTTTTGGAGCTGTTGTCATCTTGACCCCATCAGCTGTGGAACTCACTGTAATTGCTGAGGTCAGGATTTTGTCAGACTTGACTGAACAGTACCTTTCATCATCTGTGTTAGCTGTTGATGAGCACAAAAAGGGAGACTCTGAAGTGGCAGCAGCAATGTTGGGATAGGCAACTAGACCAGCAGGGAAACCTTTTGCTTTCAGTTCGTCTAGACTGCTACTGAGCCTGCAGAAATGGAGCACAGAACACGACAGGCTGTGTACCACTGGGCTGACATGTTGGGCTTGGTCAAACCTGTGTTGGGCCAGTCTGATGGCCTGCTGTCTGCAGGCATCCGTGCTGAGGATTTACTGGTTTGGTGCTGTTGTGGGAAAGAAGTAGGTGAGACTTGGTGAACTGTGGCCTTGTTTTAGAGTTTTTTCACCTCCTGGCCAAGTGCAGGTGACTCCAATAGCAGCTGTCACCCTGTGTTTGTATGGGAAAAAATGGTTGGGCTGCCCCAGGAGTTGGTGATTCCTGAGAACCCTTGTTCTGGGTCCTGGCCCTGCTCATGGATAAATGTCTTTCCTCATTCCCACCTTATAGGCTAACTATGGAAACAAGCTCCAGTAAATCCTGGTCATCATGCCTCTTGTAAGTCTTAAGTTGGGTGGCACAAGGCATCTGTGATTATGGAGGAAAATCCAAATGGAGTTTCTCTTCTGGCAAGCTTGCCAATGGTGTTGAAATATCTCGGCAGCTCTAGCTTGGGGGGGTGGAACTTTTAATGCAGGAGGAGTAGGTGTGAGCTGCTTGTCTGTGCTGCATTGTGATTTCAATTTCAGACAATTTCTGCTTCTTGTCTGTGTTTGTCCTCATCTCACAAGTGTCCTAAGGGTCTCACTTGCTAACCTGTCCTGAGGCCGATGGCTTCACTAGAGAGAGGGTAATACTGGGTGGGCACAGAATTTCCTGATAGCATGATACCAAGGGTAGAATGTATCTTGGTGCTTTTCTTAAAGAACATTGTAGGCTTGGGGACGATGAGTTATGCGTGTCAACTTTCCAATCAACAGTTTATAGCAAAAATGCTTACTTGAACTGAGAGTGGAACAGGTAATGCAGTGAAATCTGGCTTGTGCTGTTTAAAACTTGAGGTTCAGTCTGAAGTAGCTTCAAATGGGTCTGTAAGTTACATGAAATGCTACCAGGTCAGGCCAGTAAGAAAAGTCAAAATGAAAAGATACCTATTTTCCAGTGGTTATATGGGGGAAGGGGTGTATATGTATGTGAGAGAAGCAGTGTGGTTTTTGGCTTCAATAAGACTGTTTGAAGTGAGTTATTTTTGAGATACATCTGTGCTCTTCACTGATTTTGATTGGCTAAAGAACAAACCAGAGATTTTGATAAAGGCTTTTTTCTCAGTCTTGTTTCTTAGCTTCTGAACCTACAGGAAGCATCCTCTTCTCCCATAGCAGAGGAGAGCTTGAAGCTGTAAAAGGTGTGCTGGAAGCTGAAGCACAAGTGAAGAATGACCTCAAAAGTACTCTCTTTCACAAATCTTAGGCCAGTCCTAAGATTGTTTTGGCTCAGCTTAGAGTTTTGGAGCATCTGCAGTTAGTTCTAATGGCATTGGTGAGAGCTGCTCTTCAGGTGGACATGTAAGACCATTATTTGATGGCCCCCTTTTTCCCTTAATTAGATACTCTGATTATTTCAAGCACAACAAACAATAATAGCCTGAGCTGCCTCCTGCTGTGGGAGTTCTGATAGAGGAGCCTGAGTCAGAGGAGGAGCTGGCCAGCAAGGGTGGGGAGTCCTCAGCAGGGCTGCTTCTGGCTGCTTCTCACTCCAGGGAGCACTGAGTTGCTTACATCCTCCACAGCCTTCTGTGTGTGAGCCAGGTTTGTGGTTGATGGGCACAAAGCATGTTCCAGGGGAGGGCAAGAGGTGGTCAACAGAGACCACCAGGAGTTTGGTTTCTTTCAGGGGACAGGGTGAAGAAAATCAGCGCTCCTTGCAGTGATTGAGCTAAGTAAGTGAAGCAGTTGCCTGTGTCCCAGATGATGAAGTTCCAATTCCTGATTGCCCTTGAGTGCCATATGTCAGTGTTAAGGGCACAGGCACACCAGGGGTAGGGAAGGGAAGGTGGTGTGGGGAGGTGGCAGTGAGTGTATTCTGCAGCAGTGGCCTGTGGCTTCCCCTGGGAAGCTGCACCATGTACATCTTGGTGTTTCTGTCTCCAGTTGGTGTCTGAGCATGCCGGGGTTGTGGTTTCATCCTCTGGAGGAGAAACTGGCCTACAAGATGGTGAAACTGGCTGAAGGGGATTTAAGGGATTTTGAGTCAAATCATTTCACATCTTTATTAGATTATAAAAGATGTAGAGAGTGCTGACTGTGGGAATATGTTTTATTAGCATGGCCTGTTGTCAGTCTTGCACTTCTGTCTTGATACTGGTGAGGTTATTATTTCACTGTCTTTTCCCAAGACAGTTTCAGAATCCCTGGGTTTGACTCAAATAGAAACCACCTTTAAACATTGTTTGGAGTTACTCAGTTTACCTGCCATTCCTGATACCTTTATGAGGCAAGCCTAGACCTTTCATCCAAGACCCTGCAGCCCCTCACCATCTGTCCTGCCATTCCAATAACTTAATGTGTGACAATTTGCTTTCCAGGAAAACGAGATCAAGCTGCTAACTGCAGAAATTGAGCGTCTGAAGAACTTTGGATGCTTGGGAGCCTCCCCGAGTTTGGAAGGGTTGCGAGACGAGAACGCAAAACTCAAGTATCGGTTAAATTTCCTTCAGAAGGTAAGGGGATACAGAATTCATGCTGTAGCACGTGGTTTTCTTTCATTATGACAAACTAAATAAACTATATCAGTTTGTTACAGCTAGTGATGCATGACAGCGTGGTCACTCTGCATTCTGATGCCTTAATTGTTGGTGGCACGTCAGATATGTCCTGGTTCCTTCAACAGAAACCTACTTCATGGAAAAACTCAGTAGGTTAACAAGGCCACACCACGGAGTCTTGGCTAGTCATGTAGCAGGCAGCCCAGCAGAGCTCAGCCAGGACCCCTGGAAAAGGTGTGAGAAGTAATGCAGCCCTGCATTCAGGGGAAGCCTTTGTGCTGGGAGGTTCAAAAGGAGAAGCAGGTCTTGAGTCACATGGGGTTTTTATGTTCTGTCTGTTGCTCCTGTGCCTAGAGGTGTCAGCCAAATGTGCCAGCTATGCCTTGCCAGGCAGCCAAGAGAAATTTCGAGTGGGATGTAACAGATCCTCAGATGCTGTGAATTTAGCCTTCTGGATTTTGATTTTTTTCAGAGCCTTCAAGAGGAAAGAAGTAAAACAGCAAAAAGCATGATTAATATCAACAGCTGTCTTCAGGAGATCTTTGGAGCCGCTATTCGGGCTGCCTACCCGGATTTAGAAAACCCTCCACTGGTGGTGACGCCAAGTCAGCAGCCCAAATTTGGGGATTACCAGTGTAACAGCGCCATGGGCATAACACAGGTAAATCTAACTGATCTTACAAAGAGAAGAGAAAATGGGGATGTTGTCTGTTGGAAGCGAGGTAAGAGATAGGACAGTGAGAGTGGCAATCTTTGACCTGTTTCAGCTCATTGCAGGCCTCTGGGCTGAGAATTCAGTGAGTGTCTAAGAGCATCTATGGGGAAGCATTCACCTTCACAGAGTAGACCTTTGAACCTCTGTTTTGATGACTGGTATGACAGAGTCACATGTGTCACACAGAAAAAAAACTTCAGGAGGTGCTTAGTGGGCTGAAACTGTGCTGAAGTACAACCAGGAGGTGGGAGGGAGAGAAAGAAAGTAGCAAGTTCTAGTATGAGTGCTGAAGTGCCCAAACCTCCGATGCATTGATGCCCTTGAGTGAGTACATAGACTCTTTGTCAGTACAGATCTTTTAGTTTGCAATCCCAACAGAAATAACTAGTTTTTAAGCTGTTCTGTTGACAATTTTATTAATAAATCAATTATTAATCTATTAGACCAGTACTTGTGAGATTGCACTTGCACCAACATGCATGGAAAGCTGTTCTCCCGGGCTGTCACCTGCAGCCACTGTGTCTGCTGTCCTGCCACAGTGAGTTTGACTCCCGGGCTGCATCGGTACGTGCCAGCCAGCAGGCTCTTGGTCTGAGGCGCCAGGCTGGAAACAGCCCTCATAAGTGTCCCGTGGTCTCGTTAGCATATTGTGACTGGGCTCTGGCCAGAGGAGCACCCTGGGTGACTGCACTGACACGGGCTTTCAGAGCTTTGCCATTTTTCTGACCGCTTTTTCACCCCAATTAAGTCACAGTTGGGATTCTCGAGCGGACCTGGCTTCTCAGTGTCGGCGATGTTCGCATAACTCAGTGTCTGAGCAGGCTCCTTCAGGCCAGGGGTTCGAGTTCCAGCCTGTCAGCTGTGCTGGTGGGTAAGGGTTCCTAGCACTGCCATTGGCTGTGGGGTCGTTCCCTGGAATGACACTCTGTGTAAGCTGGGCCTGAGTTTGGCAGTGCTCACACACATGGCGCACCCGGAGCGTATCAGCACAGCAGAGCCAAGGGATGCAGCACAGGCATTTCCCACTGAGAGCAGCAGGTTGTCTACTTCCTGTCAACCCAAGTTTTAGGGGTTGGACTGTCACTCACATCTCCCTGTAGAGCCTTGCTCCCCCAGGGTGTCCCTGCACAGAGCTGGGGACTGCCAGCGGAGCAGGAAGCGCCCTGCCTCGTGGGCCGCACTCGTACGTGCCAGGCAGCAGCCGCTCCCTGTGACGCGCTGATGTGGAACCAGCCCTCACAAGCGCAGGCTGTGTTCCTGGGAGCTCGTTAGCACGGTCCTGCTGGGGTTGGAGCCAGGGGCTCTCTTTGCTCCTTGGAGTCCTAGAGTAGGGGACTGGTTTGGGGATGATTCAGATAGCATGCCTGTAGTCTGCTTTCACATTTATTTGTCAGTAGTTTGCACTTTGAGTAGCTGTGAAGGCTACAGAGGTTTCCTTCCCTTGTCCATGCTGATCCCATAAGGATCCTGTTAGGATCAGCCCTACAGGAGCTTGAACGGGAAGCGGAAACTTCAGTAGAAGTCGTGTTTTGCAGCAGACAGCAAGTCAGCAAATAAAACCAGGAGTGAGTGGAACTTCTGACAAGGAGATGTGGGCTCTTTGTAGCTTTGATAGGAGAGGGGGGCAGGTTATTTTCAAATATGTCACAGTTAGAATGGAAAATCATGTGCTCAGAAACAGTCATGGCAGGTTTGTACAATGGGAACGTGTTTCGTGAGGGATGGGTTGGGCTGGCTCAGAGCCCTCCTAAAGGATGTGCTTTTCCAAGAGGTGCAAAATGCTACGTAAGAAGGTGCTTTGGGAACAGACAGAGAACTTATGGAGTTGGACTGGATGATGTTTGGCTGTTTTTTCAGCCCAAACCATTCTGATTCTGTCATCACATGTGAACTTGCATCATGTTGTTGCAGTTCTCTCTGTGGGAATTTTATGTCTGAAGGGAGAAGGAGAGCTGCTTTACCAGCAGTTTTTCTGATGCTCCTTTTTTTTGAGTCTAAGGCAGGACTGAAGGCAGTTTGCTTTGGTTGCTTTTAATCACAAATTTGCAGAGTTGCTCTGAAACCATGCTCAGCATCTACTGTAGGCACAGTTCAAAACTCAAAAAATGAATGCTGGCAAGAGCTGAGGATACCCTTGAGACTCAGGAACAGGATTTTGAAGCAGTGTGAAGAACTGTGCCAGTTATGTTGCTTTTTAGAGTGTCCTTTTTACTAGCTTGGAGAAATAAAAATTTCCCAAACCACAGGTTTTGAAAAACAGCCTGGAAGATTTTCTTCTGACATAGGGACTACCCTTGCACTGCCCTTAGCAGAAGTGAGTGTGCTGGGTCTAACTAGACTTCTGCTGAGTAGACACAGCTAATTTAATCTGTAAAATTTACTTATAAAAGTTCTTTTTCTTTGTGTGTATGTGTTTGCATTATGAAGCTAAAGGATAATGAGGATCGTTCAGTACCACACAGTACCTGTGCTTTCTAGTTCACACTGTAGAATATTTTGGAGGTTTGAATTTTACTTGATCTTGCTGTGTTTCAGATACTGCTGAAAACCAAGGAACAGAAGGTTAGCCCAAGGGAAATTGCTGAGAAGATAACAAAAAACATTCCTGCCAACGAATGCATTGAGAAGGTTGAAATTGCTGGTCCTGGTGAGAGTTTAATGGCTCCACACTTTGCATGTTTTAAAGCTCAGAGAGTGATTTTATTTATACTGGATGGTGATTAGGGAAGCTGACCTGAGTTCAACAACTGGTTTATGATTTGCAACTGCAGTTATGGTGTGATTGAGGTCCTTGTGTCTTGGTGAGCTTTGTATCACCAATAAAATCTACCTCTCTGTAAGAATTGCCAAGTACAAACCTGAACCCTTTACTTAGCAATTTTTCCACTGGTCCTTAAGGGAGCAGCCTTTCCCCTTTGAATATCAGAGACCATGTCCGGCTGCAGTCATGAAATCATAGCAAAAGGTGATAGGCCCTTCTCACTCTTGCTTGCCTGGTGAGGAGACCTTGTTGTCTCAGCACTGAGCTGCTGGAGTTAACTGCTGCATCTGTTTTGTCCCTGTGACCCAGGAAGAAATACAGCAGCTCATATTCCTTAGGGCTGCAGCATAAGGACAAAAATCATATAGCACAGCCCTGCAAATGCTGGGGTTCATTAGCTTTGTGAAGCAGAAGTAGAACACTCTTGCCCCACAAGTACAGTGTATCCCAGGTGTAGCTGTATGTTTTAGGATATTAGTTTGAAACAAGGAGACAAAGCAAAATTTTGGTTTGCATTCTGTAAACCCTTTCAAGATTATTTATTTCCTCATTAAAAAATTCTTTTGTAAATTCACCTTGGGTGGCAGTGTGGAGAAAGGCATTCTGTCAGTGGACTAGCTTGCAGAATCTAATTCCTGGAGTAAATGCTGTAGTGGTGTGAAACAGATTCTTGTAATCTGGGAGCAGAAATTGCCTTCTAGTGACAGCTTTGTCATCCTTCTGATGAAATGTGTCTTGTTTTGTCAAGCTAACTTCATATGCTCTTGTCCTTGATGCAAGGAATCAGAATTCCAAGGGGGAAGGAAACAAAAAGTGGTTGGAGGCACTTCTGAAGCCCCAGCACTCATTGTTGGTTTTCTCCTCTAAAGGTTTTATCAATGTCCACTTGAGGAAGGATTTTGTATCAAAGCAGCTGAGCAGCTTATTGGTGAACGGAGTTCAACCACCAGCTGTGGGCAAAAGGAAAAAGGTAGGGCAGCAAGCACACAGGCATCCTGCACCTGTATGGATGTATATTCTTGTTTACCTGGACTGCAGGTAGCTTTGAAGTTCCCCCCAAAGCGGTTTGTCAAGCAGATGTCCATGTCAGCTGGTTGTTAGAGCAGAGTAAAGGCGTGGGACTGAGAGACTGGGGGTTAGGGGGTAGGATGTGTGTACCTGGCATGATCTCTGGAGGGTGAGGGACAGCTCCCTGGGATGGCATTTTGTGCCAGGGTCAGTGTGGGAGTGATTCCCACAGGCTGGAAGCCTTCTCTGATGTCCCCAGCCTGCCTGCTCTGTTGCTGTGTGCTGTTGGCAGCAGAGTGGGTGAAGGTCAGCGGCAGTGAGCCTTTCCCACCCCCCAGCCCCACATCAAAACCCAGATTAACACATGGATGGGGTGCAGCAGTGATTGCTGCCTTGTGTTCATTGTTTCCCTTGGTACTGTGTCCCAGGTGGTGGTGGATTTTTCATCCCCTAACATTGCAAAGGAGATGCATGTTGGCCACCTGCGATCTACCATCATTGGAGAGAGTATGTGTCGCCTGTTCGAATTTGCAGGCTATGATGTTCTGAGGTGAGAGTCGACCTTTGGGTGGAGTGGGCTTGTTTGGCTAAATTAGTGTAACACCTGTCTCTGTGCTTTGTCCTGTATTGGTCTTGTGACTTAGGCATAATCCTTTATGCATAGTAAGATACTAAGCTGAGAAAGTGTCACAGGGTCAGGAGTCAAGATGGACACAGCTTCACTGCAGTAAAATGGGGGGCTTGCCTGATTTTGGTTTCTGATATTGTTTGTGTTTCTTCTTTTAGAATATATATATATTTAGATGCATGTATTTTAAAGCATATGTTTAAGAAGTCATTATTATTGTGCTCTCCGATTGCTTCAAGGTTAAACCATTTAGGAGATTGGGGCACCCAATTTGGAATGCTCATTGCTCACCTCCAAGACAAATTTCCAGATTACTTAACAGTTTCTCCTCCCATCGGGGATCTCCAAGCTTTTTACAAGGTATTTGTAGTGAATAAGTGTGATATTTATGTCAGCATCTGAAAAGCAGATTGAGGAGCTTTACAACTTGCAGCATAGTCTGGAGAAACAAAAAATTGAATCACTCACTGTTAATAAACTGTTGCAAAAGCCTGACATTGGGAAGGGAATTGCAGTACTGAGTGTTGAATTGTCTGTGTGGGGTGTAATTAAGGGGCTTGGTAGGCATAGTGCCTCTGTCTTCTGAGGTGGCTACGCTTGGAGAGGCTGATAGGCCTGTTAGCTTGCTTCAGGGGAGACAGGTGCTTTTTCATGTGGTGTGTTTTGCTCTAGGAATCCAAGAGGAGGTTTGACACAGAGGAGGAGTTTAAGAAACGTGCCTACCAATGTGTGGTGCTGCTGCAGAGCAAAAACCCAGACTTCATTAAAGCGTGGGAGCTGATCTGTGACGTGTCGCGGAAAGGTGACTTTGCCAGATTCAGAAACTAGAACAGTGTGGTTTCCTCACCTTTAAGTCTGAGTCCATCCTCTAGTTTTCTTTTGAAAAATCACTGCCTCGCTACTATGGGAAGTTTAAAGAAAAAAGCCAATACAGCCAAAGTGCTGGGCTGTCTGTGGAGGCTTTCAGATGAGTCTTTGGTCTCCTGAGTCCTAGTCTCATGGCTTCAGCAAGAGATGGAAAATGCCTTTTGGGACTTGCTGTGCTCATTGGTAAATGTATGCAACTAATTCCCAGTGTGTGCATTGAATGGGAGTATTTTGTTCTGTTTCCCTCAAGAGTTCCAGAAAATCTACAACTGCTTGGACATCACGCTTATAGAAAGAGGTGAATCATTCTACCATGAGATGATGAAAGACATCGTGAAAGAATTTGAAGATAAAGGTGAGGCTTTTGGTCTTGGAGTCAGAAATTCTGCAGCTGTCAGGGTGAGCAAAGTAACCTCACTCCTGTTCAGCGAGACTTAGGACTGGTTTTGAAGTTGCATGTTCCCTGACAGACATTTAGCAGGGCCTGCAGCAATAGGACAAAGGGTAATGGGTTTAAACTAAAAGAGAGTGGATTCAGGCTAGATACAGGAGGAATTTATTTATTTATTATTTTTTACCATGAGGGTGGTGGTGAAACACTGGCACAGATTACCCAGAAAGGTGGTTGATGCCCCCTGCCTGGAAACATTGAAGGTCAGGTTGGACAGGGCTCTGACCAGCCTGGTCTAATTGAGGATGTCTGTTCATTGCAGGGGCTTGTACTAGATGGCCTTTAAAGGTCCCTTCCAACCCAAACTATTTGGTGATTCTGTGATGTGTGACAGCCTTCTCAGTCTTAGTGTTGTGATTGTATGGGAACTTTGAGAAATTTTTGCCAAGACAGTGTCAGTTTTGGATCCTGTTGACTTTGAGACTGGCAAGAAACCATATGGTGCATAACAAGTCTCTGGTTTTCTGTGTTCCTGTCTGGGTTTAGCAGCTCCTGAGCCTCACCATCTGACATATTCTGGCTAGTCTTACATCTGAAGGACTTTGTGCTAAGTCTTGTTGCATCTCCTTGGAGTTTCTGTTGCATTTACTGCCATACTTTGTGGTGCCGTTTTTGTCGCTGTAAAGGTGACTCTGGATGCCAGTGAGAGGAGTTTTTAAATCCAGTTAAGTCTGCCCTGGTAAGGCCAGGTCTGTACAGATGCACTTCCTTGTGCACAGCCTCAAGCTCTAGCTACGCAGTACAGAACGTGACTTGAGTGACAAGGGAGTTTTCCTATGTTGGACCATCAATTACTTGCAATGGGAGTGCATGGCCTTTTCTTTCTGTTAGCATCTGGGATGGGCAGTGCTTCTGCCTGTGCTGGCCAGCAAACACCCCGTGTGATAAAACAGAGAATGTTCTCATTGCTTTTCTAGGATTTGTCCAGGTTGATGATGGCCGTAAGATCGTGTTTGTCCCTGGTTTCCCTGTCCCGTTGACGATCATGAAATCAGACGGCGGTTACACGTATGACACGTCTGACTTGGCTGCTCTTAAACACAGGCTGTGTGAAGAGAAAGGCGATATCCTTATTTATGTTGTCGATAGTGGCCAGGTGAGTCTGCCAGCCTCTGCTGGCACAGGCTGTCAGAATGCCTGCTAAGTGATGGATGCAGCAGTAACATAGGTAGAACGCTGTAGGGATTTTAGGGTGGTTGGTGTATTTGCTCTTGTCCTTACTGGTGTAATGGTGAATCTACTTTGGTGGCTGGTGGTCTCCATCAAAACCCCCTAGAACTGATGATTAGGGAGAGACCTGGTTACCATTGGAGGCTTGTGAAGCCTAAATCTCAGGTGAGTCTGGAGTGAGATTTGTACTGCTTGTTCCTGAGTCTCTCCTTGCCTGAGGGAGTCAAGAGTATCAGCTCCATGTCTGAGCAGTGAGGGGAACGGGCCAGTTGCTGTTTCTGTAAGCAGGGAAAACTCTTTGAAAGGTTGAACTTTCTGAAGTGAAATCTGTCTGTGGAGCTGGAAATATCTTAAGTCTCACTGTGAAGGAGATAAAGCTGGGGAGAAAACTCGTGCCTGGAGGAGTGGGTTGACAATCAGCTGTTGGTATTTGTTCCTTGCAGTCGGTGCATTTACAAACAGTGTTTGCAGCTGGACAGATGATCGGCTGGTACGATCCCAAAGTAACCAGAGTAGCCCATGCTGCATTTGGAGTGGTGCTGGGAGAAGACAAGTAAGTCTTTGGATGTAGTTTTTCCTCTGCATGTGCTCTGAAGAGGATGTTTGAGTGAATGCAGATTTGCTTTTGTGTGTTGACAGGTATGTCTGGGGCATGCCAAAAACAACCCCACCGTATCTGCATGTAACTGTCATTTAATTGTGTGTCCTGGTCCTTGAACCACATAGTCACTGTTTCTGTGGCCTGGTTCCCACTTGGGCCTGGCTTCTTCTGCCTGGCATTTGGGGAGGGGCACTGGGAATGTCTGGTGGAAGCCAGTGTGAATACTGGGAGATGGCTACGGTTAGCAAAGGCCACGGTTTCCATTATTGATCTGCCTCACAGTGGATGAGTGAAAGACCCTCTCATGTCCCAGTCTGCAAGCCAGGCCCTTGTGCTCTGGAGTTGTTGTATTAGTGAAAATGTGCAAAACCCATCTGCTGTGAGGTCACCACGTGCCACTGCAGACTGGGTGGGTTTGCTTTAGGCTTGTTCAGAATTAAAGGTGACTTGCTGGGCTGGGCAGGGGCCTGGCACTGGTAGTGTATCCTGTCTGATGTCTGGAACAGGGACAATTCTGACTGTTGGAGCCTTCCTGGTCCCTACTCCTGCCAGCCAGTGGGTGTTCTCTCACCTCTGTAGCTGTCTGTGTGATGTCAGTTTGTGGCACAGTGGGCATGTGCTTTTTTAACAAGCCATAAGGTGTGAGCTCTGGAAATCCATGTGGGAAGTTCTGCTGCCTGTCCTGGATCCACCTGGGCCCACATGGAGCCTCAGGCCCAGGGTGGAAGTGTTCTGCCTCACACACAGGTCATTTTGGCTGTGTGTTTTTCAGGAAGAAGTTCAAAACTCGCTCAGGAGATACGGTGCGTCTTATAGACCTGCTGGAAGAGGGGCTGAAGCGTGCTATGGACAAGCTGAAAGACAAGGAGCGGGACAAGGTAGTTGTGACAAGCTGTTTATCTTTCCTGAGAGCTTCCCCCATGTGTTCACAGATTTATGGTTTCCACAGTCTGGATGGCAGGTGAGACTGCAGACACTGCCAAACCGCCCAGGAGACGCCCTGGGTTGTGTGCACAGTTGGTGTGGTTGTTTGATAGCAGCTTGGGCAGGTGCTGGGGCAAGAAGAGCATCCCTGAGTACATAGCGAGGAAACGGGGGCTGCAGGCAGCAGCCTGGCCTCTGGCTGGTACCACAGAGGTTTTTGAGGATGGGAGAGGAGAGCTGGGCCTGGTGGGATAGCTGGTCTTGCAGGTACCATTAGGTGGTCCTGGTGTGATGGCAATAGCAGCACCAAGATGCAGGTGGTGGCAGAATGTAATGCTGCAGCCTTGGCCTGCTGGGCTAGGGGTAACTGCTGGTGATGGGTGGTTGGAGATCTGCAGTGGACTTTAGCTTCAGTCCTTCACTTGGAGTCTGTGGCTGTATTTGCTGGAAGCCCTTTGTTTAATGAGATTTCTTTGTCCTGATGGCCTGGAGAGAAAACTGGACAGTGGGACATGGAGCAGAAGGGCCAGACTGTCCAAGCACTGTGTCAGGCAGTGGAATTGAGAAGTGCAGCTCTTTCATGGATGAAAGGTCCCTTTTTACAGAGGAACACGAGGAAACAATAAAAAAAACCTTGAAACCTTGAAAATCTCCCAAGGGCTCCTGTGACTTGGACACAGAGCCCTTTGCCACGCTGACAGGCGCTGTTCCACCAGAGAGGGGCTTTATGAGTGTTTGGGCTGTCCAGATGTGCCACGGGTGGGAGGGACACGTGTGTGGTGTGTGTACAGGGTCTGTAAGAGCACAGTATGAGCCTCAGGCCGTATGGCAGATAGTGTGTCACAGGGGCAGAGCTCCTGCGGGCGTTCACATGTGGAGGGAGGTGGCCACGGTGCCGTTTGGTGGCAGGATTGAGGGGCAGGTATAGGGAGGGATGTCTGGTGCCCCGAGGTGGAACAGTGGTGTGAGCCTTTCATCAAGAACCACGTGGGTAAAATCCAGCAGCATCCTTCCTCCTGACTGTTGCTGTTTTGGACTCGCACTAGGTGCTCTCGGCGGAGGAGCTGAAAGCTGCCCAGACGTCGGTTGCCTTTGGGTGCATTAAATACGCGGATCTGTCCCACAACAGGCTGAACGATTACGTGTTCTCCTTCGACAAGATGCTGGACGACCGAGGGAATACAGCTGCTTATTTGCTGTACGCCTTCACGAGGATCAGGTAGGTGTGGGTGTGCTGGGAGCCCCCTCTCTGCACCTCTGGCTCACAGGGAGGTGTGGGGAGAGGGGTGACTTGATGACGACATGCTAATAGGGGTAATTGGTAAGAGAAGCCAGCTGCACTGGGAGCACCATAGGCAACGTTTTGTCATTGGAAATGGCAATCTCTGCTGTGGGTAACAGAGCACCTCTGTGCAACACACATCCCAGGCTTCTAGCTGTCAGGGGAGGAGCTGTGGGAGTTCCTGGTAATGTCACAAGAGGCAGTTGGAGAGGGGTGAGCCTCTGTGTGTCCAGCAGCTGCTTCCCTCTGGTACTGCCATGCCCCGCAGAGCTGTTCTGGCAGCTGGAGCCCGGGCTTGTGTTGCAGGTGCCCAGAGCACATCCCTCCCTGTTGCTCACAGTGCCCTGCTGACCGCTCTGTGGGCTGCACCTCTCTGTGCTCCCAGGGTGGGTGCTCCCTGCGGGCCGGGAGCCCGGGCCGGGCTGGTGCTGGAGGGGCTGAGCAGTGGCACCCTCACTGCTGAGCAGACTGTTTGGGACTGTCCCAGGGCGATTGCTCGCCTGGCCAGCATTGACGAGCAGATGCTGCGGAAGGCGGCCAGCGAGGAGGTGCTCATCCTTGACCACGAGAAGGAGTGGAAATTGGGCAAGTGCATCCTGAGGTTCCCTGAGATCCTGCAGAAGATCCTGGAGGACTTGTTACTGCACACGCTGTGTGACTACCTTTATGAGCTGGCCACCACCTTCACCGAGTTCTACGACAACTGCTACTGCGTTGAGAAGGACAGGCAGAGTGGTGAGTGTTGGGCTAGGGCTGCTGCATGTGCCAGTGTCGATCTGCAGGGCTGTGCTGGGAGTCTGCTGTCACACTCCCTGCTGCGGCAGGACAAGTGTCCATGTGGGTGTATTGAAGATGGCCGGCACGCCTGCATCATCAGCTGCCTGTAACTGAGTAGAGAGTTGTGAGCAAGCAGGCACCTGGAAACCTGAGAGCTGCTCTTCTGCCTGCCTGGCTTGGGGAGAACAGGGGTGGGCTCAGCGTGCCCAGGGCTGGGTCGTGGGCAGATGGGGTTCCCCGGGTCAAGGCGGCCTGAGTTGTCCTGAGCAGCTGCTCCAGCTCCTGCATCGGTGTTTTGCAGGCCAGATCGTGAAGGTGAACATGTGGAGGCTGCTGCTGTGCGAAGCCACTGCCACCGTCATGGCCAAAGGATTCGACATCCTGGGAATTAAGCCTGTGCAAAGGATGTAGCTCTGCCCTGTGGAGAGACAATAAAGGGACTACAATCAGAACTGTCTGTGTGTGTTGGGGTGTGGTTGTGGGAAGGGAAGGGGGGAAGGGAGAGGACAGGAGCATGGCTTGAGCAGCTGTGGGTCTGGAGGCAGGAGGGGCCATGGGCACAGCTCAGCAGAAAGCAAATCCCGCGGGCTTGTGCCCATGGCTGCTCTGCAGTTCAAGGCCTGGAATGGACACCCATGAGCACCTCTGAGAAACCCTCCAACCACACCTACTCTGACGATCCTCAGTTCCCCAGTACCTTGTTTGCCAGGTGAGAGCAGGTTGCCCAGCTTCTGCTGTCCTGTGGCACGCCTCGGCAGAGCACAGCTCTCGGGGAGGCAGGCAGCCTCCGCGCAGCCGTGCGGCGGGGAGGCCCTGGCGCTGTCTCCTGGGAGTTGTGAGCTCATCAAGGCAACAGTCAGGCAGGTGCCTGCAGCAGAGACCAAGCATCACACTCGAGGACCAAAGGTAATGCACTGGGGAGGTGGGGACACCCCCAGGAGGGCAGATGAGTACAGACTGTGGGGTGTGCTGCCTACAAGCAGACCCACACAGCACATCTCTGCTGTGGGCTGTAGCAGCCATCAAACGGGGTGGCTCTGAGCTGCTTGGCTGTGTGCTGGGCAAGCTGCCAGCAGTGCTGGTGCAGGCACCCTGTGCTGTCCTCCTCCCAGGGCTGGGTGCAGGCAGGAGGCCAGGCTCTCCAGAGCACCCATCGTGTTCAGGGAGTGGCAGGGGCCTGCTGCTCTGGGGCCAGGCACAGTACTGCAGGGTAGGGCCTGGCAGTGTCACCAGCCAAGACCTCGTCCCGCCATACCTGAGGAGATGCAGGGCAGGCCTGGGAGAGGCAGTGGCAGCCAAGCCAGAGTCCTGGTGGCAGGTGCATCCGTCAGTGCCGAGGCCAAGCCAGGCAGGGTTGTGTTCGGTGGTGGTAGTGACGTCAGCCACACTCCAGCAATGTCCAGCAACATCCATGGTGACCAGACAGGGTCCAGGTCTGGAGCAGTGGGTGTGTGCCCAGGCCTGGGCATGGCTGAGGCTGCCCTGATGAGCTGCCAGCAGCTTCTTCTCGTGGTCACCGGCAGAAGGGGGACAGTCCTCTCCAGGCAGTCCCTGGGTGTCAGCTCCAAACCCCTCCCCTGGCTGGGCAGGCATCATGGCAGTGGGCCCCCAGCACCCCTCCGTGAGGGGCAGCCTGGTGTCAGCAACACTTGTTACCGAGCACCCTGGTCACAGCAGGGGTCTGCAGGACCCTTGCATGTCCAAGGGCAGCTCTGAGTCCCTTGTGGGGCTGTTTCAGGGACCATGCAGCTAGGGATGGGGCTGGCTTCCATATGGCCAGGGTGGACTGTAGGGTGCAGGGCTGGCAGCAGGTGTCAGGGAACCCTAAGGGGCCTCGGGGTTGGGTAGGGTGGCTCAGCCAGCTGCTGAGAACATGGTTGGGCTAGGGCTGGAGGGGCTCACATAGGAGCCCTGGCCAGGCAGGGGGTGGATGTTGTGGGAGAATGGGGTGCCAGGCTGGGCTGGGTGTGCCAGTTATCACTCAGAAGCAAGGAGCTGTTTGGGGGGTGGGGGGGTCAGTGCTGGGGGTGCCATGGGGCAGGGCCATGTGTT
>VXBZ01009396.1:700816-712551 GCA_013399135.1 Heliornis fulica
GCCTTGTTTATACCTTCCTTCCTTCCTTCCTTCCTTCCTTCCTTCCTTCCTTCCTTCCTTCCTTCCTTCCTTCCTTCCTTCTCAGAATCACTTGCCCTGCTAAACAATCTCCTAATGAGATGACTACAATAACTGCAGTATGGACCAAAGTCTGTGGCTCCACACTGTCCTGACAGACTCACACAGGAAAAAGAGGGCAATGAGCTTGACTTTGCACTGATGATGAAGTCATTACACGTCACAGAGATGGCATATTTGATGCTTAGTGCAATGTCACTGAGCCCTCAGCTGGAGGCAAGGAGGTGACACAAGCTTAATTTACCTTTAAATTCTTAAAACAACTGACTTCAGTGGTACTGAAGTATGTGCTGAAGTGTTTTCCTTCAGTTGCAGCACTGATGGTCTGACAAAAACTAAAGCATGAAAAGATGAATGGCAAGTAACTATGGAGCCTGGAGGGATTAAAGATGATTCATAATGAATGGTTACCTGAACAGTGATTCAATGGCATCTCCATCTAAGAATTCGTGATCTCTCCTCACAGTTTTTACATCGATAGGAAACTGCATATCTGTAGACAAAGAAGGTGAATCTGAAATCTGGGTTTTAACAGCAAAGACTTAATTTTGCAACATATTTATTGTAGGAGAAATAAATCTAAAGGTATTCCTATAACTATATGTTCACACATATGTCCATCCAGTAAGTGAAGTGAGTTCCTTAGAGCACGTGGGAGAGTAACGGTGGTATCTGCTGGACGTTGTTAGCTTACAGGTGAACAGACATCTGCTCCTTTCCAAGAGCAGGTGGGGACTAAGAGCTACAGCCACAAACTACAAAATCAAGGTTTGCCTTTGTAGGTTCTCTGCCCTTTCTGCCTTCAGGTACAGTGTAAAACCAGGAGTATGTCACGAGGTCTTGGCTGATGGTAAGGTCCAATGCAGACGTGGCCTGTGCCCGTGAGGTGCAGGGGGCCTGATGAACCGTGCTGTGTTTGAAGCTAACGGATACCCCCGCTGCAGAGTTCAGCGATCCAGCTTCTGGGTTATAGCCTTGCAGATGAGAGACCTGGTGAGACCCACCTGCATTTCCTTGCCTTACTCTTTAAGCTTAATTTCCCTAGTCAAGCCAGGACACTGAACCAACAGGAAGGTAACAGGAGGCTCGTTACCCAGAAGGGACATGTGCCTTTCCAGCAAGCTGTAAGACTGGTGGCTTACAGAAGGCAATCTGGTGGCATCAGACAGGAGGCATTTCCCTGAGACATCATGTCTCATAGTTTGCAGATTTCAGATTTGGCTCTGCTGCTTAACTTGCAGTGTTTAATTTTTCAGTGAAAGGGGGAGGTGGGAATGAGAGCAGGCAGAATTTGCCATTAAATCTTTTAACCGAACTTCTTTGACAAAATCTCTCCTAAGAATTAGATTTTGGTACATTCAGTGCTTATGAGAATAAACAGTTTTTAAAGAACAGTTTCAAGGTGTGAGCAGAAACGTTGTCTGGAAATTATACAAGTTCTCAACAAATCTACGTCTCCTCCACAAGTAACAAGCACTACAGTTTTACCATGAAAACGTGCTGAAATTGCATTATTTGATGGGCCAACTGCTTCTGAGCATCTGTTTTAAACACTGAGGATTGCAAGATGATTTCTAACATTCTTTTTCAAAACACCAATAAAACTGTCTTGCTTAAGCCCACAGGCTGGAGAGCCTTAGATGAGTTTTGTTTGCAATAAAGTGAGTCAGAAAAAAAACCCCAACACTCCAAGGAAAAGAGCCTGAGTAAATTATAAGCAATCAAAAATCACAAAAAAGCAGAAAATTGACCAAGTTACAGTCTAACAATAACTGGGAAGGATTTGGTTCATACACAAATCCACTGAGTCCATGCTAACCTATCTAAGGTGTCACTTCTGCAAGAACACATGGCAGGTTGTCACTATTTTTCTACAGGTTTGCATGAAGATAAGGCAGGATTTGGAAGTGCTTCCATCGAAAGTGCCAGGTTCTGAGAGATTATATATGGAAACAACTCTACATGAATTCAGCATCAGCTGCTTGGCAAGAATTTGGGGTCATACCTTCAAACAGCTGGGCGTATTGGGGAAAACCAGCAGCTCGCAGCCAGTCACAGGCTTCTCTGGCTTCGATTTCTGCAATGAGAATATGAAATTTTTCACTTACAGTGCTCACAAGAGTCATTGCTTTCTCAGTATAAGCAAGCTAAATTTACCTATCATCTGGTGGATTCTCTGAGGATCCTGTATATGATTGTTCTGTTGGCATATTACTGAACAGAAACTCTTGTATCCGACACATTGGCACGCACTTAGCTCTGGAGGGGTCCTTCCAACGCAGAATTGATAGCAAACATACAAGGGTCTAGATACAAGCACATACTCAAGATGTCACACCTCGGTGTACATCACCTGCCCCGGGGGTCTGGGCAGTGCAGCACCAGTTACATGTCGGATTGAGTCACTGGAGGCAGCTGTACGATGCACATGGCTATGCCCCTGCGCAGCAGAGCCCATTCACGCACTCCGGTTCTGAGAGATGATGATAAGGCGCGAGCAAATCCTATAAATAAACTTTAAATGCAGTCACAACCCTGGGCACAGCAGTGCACGCCGTTCCCAGAGCCAGAGCTCTCAGGAGTACCTGTTGCTAGGGTCCAGCAATATTTATTTCCTTGCCAACTGCCCACACAACTTGGCAGCCACTTCAGCTCCACAGATGTCAAGAATTAACTGCTCACTTTGTGACAGCCCAGAAGCCCCGTGGCCGATACTGCAGCATTCCCCAGGAGCAGAAGAGAACCTCAAGGAATCACACTCACCACTTCCCTCAAAACCACAAACACGTTTAGGAAGGTGCTAAACTCCACAAGTGCTAGAAGCTGCTGCTGGGTCTGTTGGAGAGGAGTCCCGTACTGCGCGTCTCGTACGTCTGCGTGTACGGTGCAGCAGACACCGACAAAGACTCCTTGGAAAGGAATGGTTAAAACTCAGGTGAGACCCAGCACACTCAGTAGAGAGGAATGGTTTGAAAGCAACTTGAAAAGCAGGGTGCTTGGCTGGAGAAGCAGCCCTTCAAGAAGGTCTTAAAGCTACTTTCTTGACACAAGCGCTCGAGGGTGGGGATTCCAGCATGTTTCCCAGACACACCTGCTCAGATTCCCTGCTTGCTTTGCTCTGGCCACTCGGTCGTATGGCATCACTGCCACAGGCTGAAGGAACTCACCAGAAACATTAAAGAACTTCCATGATTTTATTATTCTGCTTCTAAACTTTAAATTACTTCCGTTATCACTTGATTAATTTGGACAATGCCATCCATAACAAAGGCTTTCCTGCACAGAACTCTACGGCTTTGTCATCTGAGAATAAAGCGATAGCACAGGACGATAAGGATATTTATACAGAAAAAAAGATGCATGACTCCTTTTTATTTTCCCCCAAACGACAGAAAAGAAACTAATTTTTTCCACAATAGCCTATATACACTATTCCTACGTTTATTACTATACATAGTGCTGTAATTTATCATAACCTGTATCGTAACACAGCATTTACTGAATACCAAGACTGATAAAACACCAGCATTGTACTCACGGAGCAAAATAGCAGAGAAGAAAACCACCTCCATAGAATGGAGGCAGGAGGGTGACCAGTCTCAAAGCCTCCACCAGGACAGAGTGATTTTCACCTGGACAAGCCCAGTAGATGCTGCAACCAGCGTGGCTGTGGAGCAGCTCCAGCTGTCCTCACAGCAGACCTGGCCACAGACCAGCTCATGTGAGCCTGCACACGGCCTTCCGGAGCTCGCTGGGAGAGGGGCTGTGCAGGGCTGGAACCGGGTCCCAACACAGTAAAACAGAGCTCTATTTTTAGAGCAAGCCATGCTGTGTTCCCATCACTCATCAGTGATGCAGGGAGCAGGCTAGAAAACCACCTAGAGATGCCATTCTGAATGAACGTGACCGAACACACTGAGTGACAGAACGTGAGTGAACACACCGCCAAGGTGGCCTGTTCCACAGGACGAGGGCACGGGATGGAAAAGCCTTTACACAGACCCATGCTGTGACACCCCTGCTCCCTCAGGAGACAACACACAAAGCACTCACATGTTCCTAGACTACAATTACTCACCATTAGATTTGCTGCAATTATTTCACTACTAAAATAAGAACCAAAAGGGTCCTGCTGACACCTGTGTACTGCAGGGACGTCTGTGCTGGCTGCTCCCAGTGCCACTGGAAATCAAAATCATAAAGAGGTGGTGGATGCCTTGGAATGCTGCTCTGATGAGAGGAAATCCCCAGGCCAGCTTGCTTTGCTCTGATAATGATCAATAGGAGAGGAGGACATGGAAGGGAAATAAGTAATTGCTCAAAAGGAAACCCCCGCTCGCCCCGGGGCTGCACTCAGCACCGACAGACCAGGCTGTTTCGCTTCTATGGCACATGCAGCTTGAAGGACGAGTGAAAACTCATTAGATAGCAATGGCAGAACACAGATAAAGCAGCCCAGCAGAGACCCCTGAGAGGTCTAAAGCTCTGTGAATAAAAGTGGCAGAGACAGAGGAGTAATAACCATGAGTAGCTTGAGCAGCCAGCACTAACGTACCCACCTTGGGCAGCAGCTCTTACAAACATGCAGCAGATTCTTAGAAACCCTCCCCTGAGGGAGCAGTCCTGGACACTTGCACAATGCTTTAAGACACAAATTTAAAAGCAGCTAAAGTTCAGTTTCCAACACAAGATTCCTTCACAGAAATCAGAAACAACCTTATTGAAGACTTTTTTGGGGCTACTGAACAGACCTTCACACTATTTTTCTGGCTAGAGCCGGGGTAGACAAGCCATTGTGCAGAAGACCCGTTCCTAGCCTGTGACCATAGCGTGGCTTCGCAGCCTGCCTCCCCCACTCACCACGCGATGATGACACGCACCTTCCCAGCCCATGTCTCGGACTGGTGACAGTCAGGTTTCCTCAGCCACCTCAAAAGGATCCTCCAGGGTTGCTGACTAACTTCTAGAAGAGATGTACTGCTGAACAGGAGCTGGTAGAATAGCTGCTCAGGTGCTTGCTGGAGAGAAGTGAGCTCTTCTGGAGCAGACACTGGAAATGCGAGCGGGTAGTGGTTTAGCCTGGCACAGAGCTAAGCCAGCCACGCTCTCAGGGGAGTCTCTAACCACCCACTGCTGTAATCCTGGCCATGGCATGGGGCACAGGATCAGTTTCCAGCCATTCAAAAATGCTGTATTATATTGGTGGATTATGGTGCATTACTTTGGCTTCTGACTTCACCCAAAATAGTTTTCTAGTTTTGACAGGTAAGAATCATGTAGTCATCAGGTCTTAGTTAATTAAAGGGTGTTGTGTTTAAGTCTGAGTGCCTTCCAAAACCATGCCAGTGAGCAAACAGTTTCTTTTGCTGTTTACAGCACCTCTACATTAGCCACCTCAGGACCCTGCTTGCCCACTGCTCTGTTGGGTGCAAGCACACTTGGGCAAAGGAACAGCTGGTCCCGAGGTGCCCGGCTCCACGGCACTCACACGGCCTCTCCTCCCCATGCCATGTCAGCACAGACATGAGGACAGAGAGGAGGATGGACTGACTTTTATCTGAGTGCTTATTACACCAATCTGGAAGGCAACAGGAAAAAATCCAAAGAATGTTGTTCCTTCCCAATCTCTGTCATTACATGGAAGGTATTTTTCCACACAGCACTAATCCTCCTACACCCACGACAGACAAGCAGAGCCCAGAGCCCTGCCTCAAACTCTGCACAGCACTGTCAGCTGCTCAGCACCATGAGGTGCTGCTGCCTTCCCCATCACCAACCATCCTGAGCGACCACCATCCTCAGCCTCCTCCAGAACTGGACTCAAGGAGCACGGGGTGTGCTTGGCAGCCCCACATCAAGCTCTGCAATGCAGGCGTCCTACAGCTCAGGAGCCATCGCTGTGTGCTGACAGGTCCTTTGAGCACTGATTTAGGTCCTGTCATTACTGGTCATGCTGGCAGAGGAGGAAGTGACAAGGCTTTTTCAGGGTCCATCTGAAAGTGAAATGACAAATTTCCCATGGCAGCTTTCTGGTCTGTGATTCTCCAAGGGGCTATAAAAATCTCTCTTACTTCCCTATGGCTTACAGCTGCTTGATGGATTTGATGATACAGACACACGCATCTGCTGCGTCAGAGCTGCAACATCTTGAAGATGTTCAGAACTGTATTATACCTGCAAGATTTCCAAAAACTGGTTTTAATTCAGTTGGCTGCTCTTACCTAAGGAGAGAACCCAAACATCTTGTCTGCCCAATGCTGGAGGCTCAAATGAGATGCTTTTGAAGCGGGTGTTTGCACAGACCAGGGAGAGCAGTCAGGGACTTGTAAAACTGTCACACACTCCAGAAGTTGACATGGATCATAAATAAGTGGAAATGTTTATTCTGCTATCCCTTGTGCAATCTAAAATAGCAAAGCCTAATTGAACTTTATTAACTCACTTGAAGAAGAAGGGGGGGAGGGAGGAATTGCTGCTTGGAATTTTGCCAGGATGATTCGGGCTCCTTGCAGATAGTGAATATCAATGTCTGGAAAATGGAAAGGCCAAGATACTTGTCCTTTCGTTCCTACTTTACTACCATGCTGATGTTTTGGAACTGCAGCCAACTCTTCAGTTAGCACAGCTGGGAACCACAATGTATCCCAGTACTTGGTAGCGACTTTAATTGCATCTGTATCCAGTTCCTTGGCATTAGCTTCTCAAGCTGATTACCCCAGCTCCTGAGCTGACATTAGGATCTTTGCTTGGGTCCTTGTCATTAGCCTCCCATGCCAGTCACTAGGACCCAGACAAGATTAGAGGCATTTTCTTCGCAGAGCACATTAACCAGCTTGTCAGAGCTGGCTGATCTTTTAATTGCTTCTATGCAAGTTAGAGAAGGTAGTGTTTGCTTTACAAGGGTTTCAAAGGGCTTGAAGGAGATAGACACATAACACCCATCGACTAGGAGAAACAAGAGTGTCACTCTCTTAATTTCCAAACCCATGCTTGAAAATTCCTATGCAAGTAAGTGGGCAGGAGACAGGGGTTTTAGGTCCCTGCAGCCTCATCCCAGATACGTTGCTTCTCCATGCTTCAGTCCTGCTGGCTCTGCAGCAGATACAGGCACAATGTTTCTCTGGTGCACGAGCTCCTTATGGCTGGGATTTTACAGGACCCTTGTATGTGACTGAGAAATATGTGATGTAAAATTCCTAAGAGGAGCTGTGACAGGAAGGGAACTGCTTGCTTCCAATAGAGCCATTATCAATAAACCTATAGATCGAGTAACAAAATCCAGACAGGTGAGTGCATTGTCTGTGCTCCTTCATCAGGTAGCACTAAGTTATCCTCATTTCTACAAAATGCCAGTAATGCCTGTGATACAGGTTCAACCAGCAAGTTAGGGACTTTTTAACCCAACAGAGGCTGCAGAAAGGGATTATACTTAAAAGACAGCCAGTTTCTCAGCCCTGCTGTGGGTATGCTGAGCTGAGCATGCTGACAGCCGTTGGGTCCGGGTTGATGGACAATCTTTCACATGGTCAATATACCTTAAAAAAAGTAATCTGATAATGTTCAAATACATGCATCAAAGTCAGAAAAGCTACTGAGCTTTTCCTAAATGCATCCAACTATGCCTGTGAGGCACGGCATGAGAGTGGCAGTGTGTTCTGTGCCCCAAGCCATGGTCGCTGCAGGGACTCTGGAGCAGGGTCCTCAGGCCGGGCATCAGCACTGCTCCTCACAGGGCACAGCTAGCTGGGCTGGCCTGAGGTTGCCTCCTGGGCCCAGATCCCACCTTCCCTCATGGTATGAACAGCTGTACAGCACCTTACTGCACTGCCAGGCCCACAGGATGGATGTCTCCTGGATATCTACCTGCGTGGGATATCTGGCTACGGAAGTGCACCTCGTTCCGATTACCTGCATTCCTTCAGCGTGAAGGAGGAACTGAGAGCAAAGCAACCCTTCATGGTAAGGTTGCTGGCTTACCTCAGTGTTTGAACATTTTCCCAATGTCATCTTGATGGATTACTCAGTTTTTTACAGAACTAGCTACTGCTCCATTTTTGCTTTCCTAACAAATACCTATGTTGCCTCTACCTCCCTCCCCCAAAAAAAAAATTAAGGCTGACATTGCATCCTGCAAAGGAGATACTCTGCCTAGCAGCAGACTCTTAAACTGCAGATGGAGCAGACCAGGAGCTGGGATCCAGGATTAAAACCACTGCCTGATCCCAGCTCCCAAGTGACCCAGCCACAGTTGGTGTGTTGCAGTTAGGTCCCTTGCCTCGAGTTTGCACGGAGCAGACAGAACCTTCACTTACTTTGCTTATATAGACTTGGTCTAGACAAAAAAAAGTTTGTGGTCTGAAAAATCCACATGCAGTTGAGCAATGGATCTGTGTGCCTAAAACATTAGCGTGCTTTATGACCTTTGCAACTAACTAAATTTCTCTGCATTCTCTGTGGTTCATGCTGCTGTGATTTTATTTTCTGCCTTTAGCCTGACATCTTGCTGATCTAATCTAATAAAGCCCTTCCCCCTCCAAAATGCTGTATTGTCTGTTTTGTCACATTAAATTTAAAAAGAAAAACAAAGAAAAACATCTGATCTGATTCTTAAGCCAAGATGAGCAATACAAAATTGAAAATAAAAACACATGATCAGCCTTTACAAGCATCGTGTGGGGATGCCCAACGAGGTACAGTGTCACGAAGGCTGGTCTTTGAAGAGCATATCAAATGCCTTAACACATTTCAAATCATTTTCTTGGAAGTTATCTTTAAACCACTAATGTCTCTATAGCTGCTGGACTGTTTGGCATTGCAGTTTGATAGGGGCAGACACAAGTGTAAATGTCTGTGCAACAACTTTGTGTAATGAGTAGACTGTTATAGTCTGGAACTTCAAACACAGCAGAAGAAAAGGGGATTGAGTGCAGTGGGTAAGCACAATTTTCCTGTTTGAAACAAGGATCCCTCTGGATTGTGTCTGTGTTGGGTTTTTTTTTAAATGAAGACTTAAGAAGTAAAGTCATCATGCATGTTTCTCTTCATTTAATTTCCCCAAATCTCATTTAGGTTCATTATACCCTAATGAAGTCACAATTTATAGGTATGTTTCATTAGTATTAGAGTTGTTCTACATGTAGCAATCAAATGCAAAATTTGCACAGACTTGTGACTTCTTTTTCATGCAATTGGTTCCTAACCCAGCAATTTGTATGGCACAATAAAAAAGATGCTGGATATTGGCACTGGGCTACACGATACAAAATAAATTCAGGTTGTGTGATATACGGTGTCTACCTGTGCTTAGCTAGGAGAATGCCAGACCCACCCAAAGCAGTATGAAATGTACACTCCCTGTGCTGATTAAATTCTTAGCTATGTGCTTGGGCTAGGGAGACAGAATGTGTAATCTGAGTCTAGCAATACCATGGGGGGGCTGCATCTGTGTGACAGAACTGCTCCAACTAGACCACGTGGTTTCTCTTCCTCGCTTCCTCAGCATTGCCATGAGATGGAACTGCACAGCCCTAAAATGTTCATTTTCTCTCCCTTTTAGGTTGCTAAGTTACTTTAACAACATACTTGGGCAAGTTTCTTAGGGTTGTATGGGTAACCAACCAAGGAATGGCCTATGGAACATATTATGGGGTTCTTCAATATGGCACAGCATTGTGAAGATTTTCTGAAAGCCCTTCAGTAGAGAACCACAATCCCCTCTCTTGATGCTTTTATCCACCCTGCAGTGTGTGAACCTGGGGACCCTTCCATCAGCCTCTGCCTAGAGGAGGCTCAGCCCAAGGACACTAAGTTTACATGCTACAGAAGCTGGTCCTTCACACCTCTTTGAAGTAGGAACTGCTGTTTTCACCCAGATGTCTGGAATGATGACATCATGATTCCCTTCTACCCTTCCCTTCTGCTCGCCAAGGTCCACTCTGTAAATCCCTAAAGCCCCGAAGCTTATGCCATCGTTTGGGACTGAAGCCTGCAAAACGGGATCTGTTCCCCAAATGATTGGTCATCAGTGCTTTATTACCCTGCCTCTGAAACCACTTGCCCTTGCCAAAGACTCTCCAGAACGTTTCTATTGGGTGACATTAATAACTGACATAACTTGACCAGAAAACCAGCCGTCAGCAGGTCAACACACGTACGGATTGTGTGCACCAGTTACATTCCACCTTGCTTAGACACAGAGATTGCTCAAATATGGGGAAAAACAATCCCTGGGCTGGTCATTTTAAACAGCTTCAAAACATACTGCATGAGCAAGATCAGTCATGGTCATAAATGAGCGTGTCGCTTCTGAATCCCTCGGTCACACTTAACCAAGACTGTACCACCCCCCACGTTACTGGAGTTATTTCCAGCACACAGAATCACAGGGCGTCCGGAGGGGAAGGGAGCTCGAAAGATCATCTAGTCCAACCCCCCTACCTGAGCAGGATCACCTAGATTAGATCCCAAGAGCTGGAGTCACATCTCATTAAAGCCAAGCTGCCTGCATATTTGAATTCTGATGTCACTGGACTATTTCCCATGCAAACACACTTAGCAGAGATCCCCACACGCCTCTCTTTCCATCGCTCCCATGGCAAACACTTTTCAGGAATCAAAACTGAATGGAATTTCATTTCTGACTTTCTCTCAGTAAGATCCCAGAGCAATTGTTTGCCATTTTCCCTGCTGATGATCTTGAGTTATCACAGGAGATCAAAAAATGTAACTTGAGCTGTGACTACTCTGGTAGGCATCAAGGCAAATATTTCTATGGAAACAAGTTCAGAGGAAGGCTGCATGATTAATTAAGGACTTAGAGTGGTTGGGAGGACAAACACAGAACAAAACAAAGGCAGAGTTAAAGGAGATGAATATTAAAGGTAGTGGGGAAGAATTGTCAGTTGCAAAGAAAATTAATAAGTTCAATAGAAAAGGGTTTAAAATAGGAAATAATCAGATAAAACAAAGATAGGGGGGTGAAAGGTTAACAAACCCCAAAACTTTCTGACAAGGAAATGCATGGATTGAAAAGTATTTTTCCAAGGACAAAGACTGAGACTTTATCATCTGTGACTCAAGGCAGATTAGACAAACTGCTAGTAGGTATACTTCAGGGAACAAAATGCATGAGCAAAAACCTGGACTGAGTGAACACTTTTCTTCTCCTGACAAGAGTCAGATGAATAAAGGCTTTAACCCTGCTTAAAAAAGAGGAAAATAATACTGTTAAAAGTACATTCTTAGATGCACCAAAGTGATGTTGAGAAAAAGACAAAATACTAACACATCCTATTATAAAAGTAGCATCTGTTTATCATTCTGGCCTTTCTGTCAGAAGCATCTGTGTGAGTACAGGAGTAGGAGAAAATAAGCTCATTTAATGTCCCCCTGAAATCAACAATGAGATTTAACAAGGGCAAGTGTAGGGTCTGGCACCTAGGGAGGAACAACCCCAGGGACCAGGAGAGGTTGGGGACTGGCCTGTTGGAGACCAGTGCAGGTCAGAGGGACCCAGAGGTCCTAGGGGACAGCAGAATGACCATGAGCCAGCAATGTGCCCTCGTGGCCAAGAAGGCCAATGGCATCCTGGAGTGTATTAGAAGGAGGGTGGCTAGTAGGTCAAGAGAGGTCCTTCTCCCCCTCTACTCTGCCCTGGT
>VXBZ01009396.1:712556-749851 GCA_013399135.1 Heliornis fulica
TGGAACATAGGAAGTTCCATGTGAATGTAAGGAGAAACTACTTCCCTGTGAGGGTGACAGAGCCTTGGGCCAGGCTTCACAGAGAGGTTGTGGAGTCTCCTCTCTGGAGACATTCAAGACCAATCTGGACATGTTCCTGTGTGGTTTAATGTAGGTGATCTTGCTCGGGCAGGGGTGTTGGACTAGATGATCTTTCAAGCTCCATTCCAACTCCTGACACTCAGTGATTCAAGGGGTTGCATTAGATGACTCTCCCAGCCCAACCCAACACATTCTGTGATTCTATTCTATGACAATTCCCCTTCCTATACCGGAACTAAAAATAAACCACAACACACACACACGTTAGTTTTTGAAAGGAAAGCCAAAGCATCCTTGTTACTCCTGTATCCCTTAGAAGGAACCAGTCCTTTTATATGGCTGTTTACCTGCTGCTACAGTAACCACCACTACACTCTGTGGTTATGAAAGGAAATACTGTGAAATTGCCTATCCTGACACCCAGCACAGAGTATTGCCTTGCCCAGCAGGTGACCACAACTTGGTCTGACCTTCACCCCTTTAAAGTCACTCCCATTCAAATTGTGCAATCTGGTTCTCATTAGAGCAGGTCAAACCTCAAGCTGGAACTTCACTTTTGTCTTCTGTGGTTAAAAGTCAAGCATTTCTCAAAGAGGAAAACACTGTGCTATCACAATGAATTCCAGGGATGTTCTCAAGGAACTTTTATGGTTAGACTAAAAAATTGAAAAAATCTTCCCGAGCTAGTGAAGTTCCTAAAATGCGGGTGAGAATGTTGCAACGAGGAGCATAACATCTTATTTCACAGATTTGCCAACAACACTTAACTTGAAAAAAACCCTCAGGAGACTTATGCTCATAGCAGGCATGTGGAGTTCCCTGAGGAGCCTCCTCTCCAGGGATGTATACCCACATCAGACCTTCCTGGCTGGCAGCAGCACGGCAGCACACAGAGTTTAACTGCCTGGTGCAGAGAACGGGGTGCACAGAGCAAGATCACAGCTCTCATTCCCTGCCACAAGCAGAGAAAACACTTTGATTTTCTCTATCACATCTCCTCCTATCTGAAGAGGCAATCACAAAGGTGACTCTAAAGGCCAAGCCACCAACACTTCTGAAGTCCCTACACAGAAGCAGTGACACTGCCGAGTATTGGCCCGGATGCTCGAGGAAGGCAGCTCCACAGGACGCCTGAGTGAGCCAGACAATCGCACAGAGGAGACACAATGCCAAGAAATATATGAAGCTCCCCTAATTAATATGTGTTGAATTGTTTGGGAAAGGAAAGGATCTTCTTTCAAATCTTCCCATATAAGAAGCCAACAGACTGCAATTAGCTTTGAGTCAAAAGATGTGTTCCACAGCCCCTCTGCCCACCAATGCCTCCCTTCTTGGATACAGCATCTGCTTCTGGCTGGCGCCGATGGGGTGCCCAGCGTGGAAGTGGTGCTGAGTGACTTGCCAGTTCTGAACAGGGACGGGCATTGTGTTTCCCTGGCACCACTGCTCAGGTTTTCAACATAACACCCCAGTGCTGTGAAAACTGGGTGTGCTGGTAACAAATTCCAGTCCACAAGTATCAAGTGGGAAAAAAAAAGGAGGTGGGGGTGGGGAGGAAATCCAGCAGCAAGCAGCCATGCCTGCCAGATTATGCAATTCACTGTGATTACCTAACATACACACACTGGTGCAAATGGTATGTAGTGGGTTGGAAGGAGGGGAGATAGTAAAAACAAAATCAGAGCTTCTGATGACCCAAATGGAGTTCAATGCAGCCCTCACCTGCGTTCGACAGTAAATTTTACATGGAGAAAGTAGTGAGGGAAAGAAAGAGCATCCCTTCACCTCACCTCCTATAGTCAGGGGTGTCCCACGTCTTCCAAAGGCACTCTGAAATCTACCCACCCTCCAGCTCTTCCCTGGAGGACACCCAGCCAACAGCACCCCTTTTCAACCCACACTGAATGTCAGTTCAGCAGCACATTAAGAAGCCATATTTTACCACGGGAGACCTTGTTACAATAGTTCACATGAATAAGAAGCACTATAATATAAAAACTTCAGAAAACTTCACAATTTATGGGTGAAATTGCTTATTAGAATAGTAAAATCTGAAAGATCATGAGGTTTTGATAGAGCACTGACAAAACAGGTTTAAGAAATGCTGATTTGAACCCTCCCCAATAGTTCAGCTTGGCCACGTTCAGATCCCTTTTTCATCACTTGCAACCACTTGTGACACCATAGTTTAGTGCAGATGAATTGGGGGAGGAGGGGGCAACAAATGTTAACTACAGTGAGTAAATCTGCTCCTCAGGTATGACCAATGAATAGCACAGCAACCCTGAGCAGCCTGCATCCCCCATAGGCTGAAGCTCCTTTCAAAGGTTCGGGATGAGTATTTACCGATCTATGTCCAGGACCACGTAAAGAAGAGCGGAGGAGAAAAGTGTGGTGGCTAACTTGAGCCAAATCCAACAGTATAGGTTATGGGTTGATTTTATGATACAACTTACATCACTTGCTGTTTTCCCAGGGCAAGTTTTTTTCATTAACAGATAATTCCTCAAAATCTTTGAGGCCTTTCCAGAGAACATTGTGCTTCTTTTTCTGTGAGATTTCTTCCTATGCGTGCTTTTCTGTGACATATATTCAAACTTTTCATTTGGATCACTAACATAAGCACCACTTGTGAGAAATAATAGCCAAAAGCTTTCAATAAACAGCCTCAATAAATTCCACAGGTAGCTGTAGCATTTTCCCCTGAAAAGCAGAACAACTTGTATCTGGAGCTCAGAGAGGCTGAGACTCATTTGGCTTTTCACTTTGGCTCTTTAAATGAGAAGAAGATGTCAAAGAGAACAAGAATAAAGCAACCAATGAGGAGAAAAAAAGAGACTAGAGATCAGACTCTGTGAGGCAAAGTGTAAAATTGCAGTAGCAACTTGTAAATCCATTTGGAAGGTGTACGAAATGTGCTGTCTAGACACGTAACTAGAGAGGATCTCCCGTTGCAGCCATTAGATGGATTGTGACAAGAGCCAAGAAGCAGGTCAGGATTCAGAACACTCTGAAAATTGTTTCCTTCATGGCAATTCTAAAAAGCAGAAAGACCTTGGAAAGATGACAGAGGTGCTCTAATGATGTATCTCATTTTTATAATAGGTCTGGAATTGGTGTCAGATTGATTTCAAGGCAACAAAAAACTAGATTCAAATGTTGTAGTAGGCTCAGCCCCTGTAACAGACTATAATGTATCTCAGCGCTGCCGTGTAGCTTCTTTTAATCTCTACATGGTAACTGTTTATTGAAAGAACAGAATACCCTCCACATATGAAAACAGCTTATAAAAGACTTTATGAATATTTTAAAGCTCATTAAAATATTTAATACAATTAATAGATAATGCCCAGCTCTCACATTATCACAGGAATCCCATCCCCCCTCTGTCCAGCACCCACCTGTCCTGAGCTAAAACCTCTGCCTAATGATTCTGTGGACAACCTCCCCTCAGGACTTGTTCTCCCCTCCACCCGTGAGGAGGGTCTGCTCAGCACCACTGGGCTCCCTCCTGCATGGGGGGCTGTCCAGCAGAGGACTGCCTCTGCTCTGTGCTTTATGGCCCAGCGTGTCTCTCGTCAGTGTGTAAGTTGTGTACATGACCTCCTCCTCCAGCGAAGCTCTCGCCCGAGCCAGCTATCTGTCGGGCGTCACGAGGCTGCTTATTTGACGCACTATTTTTAAATAACTCACAAATATTTAAACAACATTTCTATCAGCATTGCATGTTTAGAAGACATCCAGAAATGTCAAGAGTAGCCAAGTCGGTTGGCCCAAAGCAGCTAAGGGAGTGACTCAGGACAGCTTATGCAAAGCCCCTGGCAAGTCTTGGGAGGCAATTAGCAGCCCAGGGAAAGTCCTCTGTGAGACAGGCCAGGCACTGGCAGCACAGTGACCTGAGGTACCAAGCCTTAATCGTGCTTTAGTCACTATCTGCCTTCTAGGGGACAGCAAAAACCCAGAGCCTCTAACGAAGACATCAGCACCCAGTTTGGGTTTTGGAAACTCTGTCAGGTCCTTCAACCTCTCCCCACTCCTCTCACAGAGGAGCTGGAAGCTGCATTCTGGCTAACTGACCTTTGTCATTTCTAAGCCAGGCTTTAAGCCTAAGCCTGAAGACTAATTGAGGCAATGATCCTGTCACACAGCAGCATGACAACAACAGCCCATCTGGATTGTAATTATAATTTAATATCCACTTACATGGCTGTATCTTCCACAGCATCTCTAGCTGACCACGAGGTCTTCACTACCAGACCGTGGGAGTAAAGGGCATCCACTGTCCAGGCACTACTGTAAACTAATTTTACAACCAGCTTTGGAAACACAGCAAAGCCAGTAAAGCTTGGCTTTAAAACCCTAAATCTTTTTGGTTGATTAGTGAACTGCTTTGCTATGACAGGCTTTCAAATCTCAAAAGAAAAGTATTCCATGCATTTTGAATATGAAGAAGATTCCTGTTGAGATGTTAAAAAATGAAATACTGACAGTAAACCTCCCAAATCACTAAGACCCATTAATAAAAGCCCTCCAGATCAAAAGACCTTGATTGGCTTTAGTTCACTTCAGGTTTTAGCAGTACCCAGTCCTTGCCTAAGACTGAGGAAGGGCTTGATGACAGCCTGCTTGCAATGGGTGGCTGTGAACATTCTTGTTTGTCTCCAGGCATACACAACTCCCATCTTATTGAGCCAAACATTTTTTTACTTAGATGGCTTGGCCATGGTGAAGGCTGTTACAGGATGTGGAGTTGGCAGGTCACAGCAGTGCGTGCTGTCCTGAGAGGGGGCTGGCAAGAAGCAGCCATGGATTCTTCATCACCTTTTCTAAAGCAGTGAGGCAGATAAAGGTGGCTAAGTCAGAATTGCAGAAAATACACATTTCCTCTGCTTGCCAAGTACCTACAAAATTACTTGAGCCAATGCCATAGGCTGGTGTAGAATTACATTTGGAAGGTATAAAGTACATGTTAGTTACCTAGGCAAGTAGCCAGTAAAGTATGCATTCTATACATAAAGGGATTTAGAAGGATCAGGAAAAAGGTGGATTATTCTGGCAACGCTTGAATGTCAGCAGATAAATCCCCTTTAAGTTGTGCCCTGCAGAAGAGCTCAGTTTCTCACTTTCTGCAAAGTGACCTAACACTCTGGACAACAGAAGCCTTTACGTATTTCTGAGTAAGACCTAAATCTGTTTGCAGAGACGATTCCATCTCCATGTCTGTCACCGGTGGTGATTCAGGCCTCGGGCCGCCTGATCACCAACACCCTTCCCAACCCTTTGTCCCTACATCCCAAGTAGGAATCCAGGATTCAGCCAAGGTCAGATGAGAGAGGCATCACTTCCCGTGGGCACAAACCTGCCAGGAGCAGATGGGTCAGCACCCGTGTACCACAGTCTGGAGTTGCTAGAGGTTCAGGGTCATGTACCTTTAATAAAAAGCACTGCCACATTTTTCAGCAATGGGAAGATCTGTCTTGTCTTCCCTCATTTAAGAGTGACTATTGCTGTCAGGTTCTGGCTGAGGCCAGGGAGTGCTGTGCAGTTTCTAGCCGTGACATTCGGTCATTAGCTCAGATAACAGAGTGAGGGGTGTCTGTGCTGATAGGACACAATGGGTTGGTTTATGTATCACGTACTTCCCTATAAATTTTTGCAGTCCTTGTAAAGGGGGCAGTATAGAAATCCAAAGTATTCATGCACTCCCTGTCTCCTCCTCTCTAGAAATGCCTCACTTCATCTTTAAGAAGTAAAAACAACAAAAGAAAGAAAAAAAGCGCACTGCTCCCTTGCAACATCAAGCCAGCATCAGCAGTGACAACACCCACATGAAATATTTTACCATTAATGGCTCCAATAGAAAGCTTTCTGGATGATCTATGGAAGCCCTGCAATCAGAAGTATTACAAGCCGTGCTCAGCCCCATTTCAAATTGATGAGAGGGGAGTTGCCCTCACTTGTACCATCAAATTTAGAAATCCATTTGAGTCCTTTTGATACTGTTTGAATGATCACTTCTGAAAGGTTATAAAAAACGCATCTAAGCTGTATTTGTTTTTTCTGTGATGTTTCGAACATGTAAACACTTAAATCATCAACCAAGTGCATATCATTCATATTCACCATACCTTTTAAAAGCATACTTAGCATACCACAGAGAAAGATTACTCTGCTGACAGAAAGCAAGCGTCTGGATTAATTTAAAGAAGTGTGTTTCACAATCCATCATTCCAGGATGGGAGAACAAGGAGCTGCTCGGTCAAATTAAATGGTGAGTTACTCTGGAACAAATTAAGGGAAATTTGTCTCTGCACGGTGTCTACTTCAGACGTGTAACTCCAGGCTGATGCTGTTCAAAGACAAGCAGACTAGCTGGATTTCACAAAGGCTGGATTGTTTTATAAGCAGTATCTATGTATCTATTTGCACCCTTCCACAACATGGGAAGTAGCAGGATGAGTGGCTTGTAACAGGAGCTAGTCTCAGGACAGAGCTTCTCAGAGATGTTTTGAAGGAGCACAGGTATGGGAAACCAGCCTGGGAATGGTGGGACACAAGCAAAGCCCACCCAAGCCAAGTGGAGAGCAAGCCAGGAGTCTGCTTGCTGTGCCACCTGTGCTTGAGGTGACAGCAGGGTCTTCTGACATCAGGTTCTGCCTCTGGGACGCTGTGGTGGCCATACCAGCTGGATTTGGTCCATGTTTGTCAGGTAAAAGGCTCTCATTGGACCTGTCCTGGCCCATGTCTGGCCAGCTCAGTGGGGCAGTCTGGACTGAAGGGGCTCTTTCTTCTGAAAAAGGTTTCACTTGATAACCCAAGAGCCCACACATAGAGACAGCCAGGCTGAGCAGAACATACAATTCACTGACAAGTCTTTACAAGCAATGAAGAAACTTAAAAGTGTAGTAAGGAATAAGTAACTTAAAAAGTAGTAAGGAGTGTACATCTGTGCAAAACTCCTTGCTGTACCAACGTGCAACATCTCGCTTCACAGATACGGCACAAAGCCCAAATTTCCCCAAAACATATTTTTAACCTCATCCTTTTTTTTTTTTTCAATCTTTAAATAACCTTTTTAACTTTAAATGTTCAATGTTTTCTCCCTGTTTCAGTATAGATCTAACCCAGCCTTCTCATAGCAGAAGAAACAGTGGTTGGAAAGAGAATACTCCAATGAGCTACGAACTCCTTTGTAATGGGTTACTCCTCAGAAGTAAACCAGAACACAATCCTCATGGTGCTATACCTGGCGACACTGCAGGTAAAGCATCAGCACAGTTCATTTGCAGCCATTTCCCTAACGAGGGCACAGCAGAGGTGTGACAGTACAACTGACAGTATGGCAGTTTGCTCTCTCTCTCTCTTGCCCTGCAAAGTCAAGAACCAACAGGGAGAGTGTGCAGGAAAAAATGCAGGAGAAAAGCTCCAGCACACACATCTGCACTGTGCAGAGGAAATGCCTGACACCCCCACACCTGCCCCATCAGCCCAATGGCAAATGGTGGCCGTGGCCAGGGAAGGACACAGAGGAGGAGCAAGAACATGCAGGTCCATCCCTCAGTGACCTTTGAGGTGGGATCAGGACTTCTACAGCTTGAAGTGATAGAGAAGCCTCAGGGCACAAAGCTGCTCTGTCTGGGGACAGACCCTGGAGGGGTGGCAAAGGTGCCCTGGGACCAGGAGATGGACACACCTGAAGCAGTGACCAGCAATTAAGTGCCTTGCTGCCATGGGTCTGCCCCATCTACAGCTGAGCACCGTGGGCTGCCCACTCACCCCTGTGGAGACAGGCAGGGGGACGGGCAGAGGAAGGCCAATGATGGGGTAGGTGCAGGCTGGGATGCACCGGGAGGGGGAACAGCAACTTAGAACATACACAACAGTGATAACACGAGGCACTTCACAGACCGGACCAGCAGTGTGTCCCAGAACTGCATGGCCCCCCTTCCCCACCCAGCACCTTCTATGGGGGCATGAGGTCACAGGCAGTGGAACCCCCCTTGGCCAGCTCAGCTCATCTGGCTCTGTGGGAGAACTCACTCCATCCCAGCAAACCCAGGACAGCTCAGAGGAGACACAGGACAGCCCTCAGTGCCACTATGCCTTCTCCCCCACAGGCCCAGGGCAAGGGGTGTTTCGCCACGCAGCATAGCCCTGCAGGTGGGTCTGCTTCTGGGGCCTTGTCACCAAGCTGAGAGGTCGGGCTGCGAGTCAGCCCTCCTCCAACCTCACAAGCATGAAGGAACAGCCACGAGCTGTTACCTGATGTCTGTCCAGGTGCTCCAACTAGCAAACACTCCCACAGATTTCATCTTTGGTAGCAACAGCTTATTCCTCCATCTGCTTCCAACCTGGTGCATTTAGGCATATCTCATACACTAACCAGCCTGGGAGGGAATACTTCTACAAATTCCAATTTCCAAAACGCTGTGCTCCACCACAGCAAAGGAGGCGTCTCAGTTCCCCAGGTCCCATTTGCACCCTCTAGAAAGGGCCAAAATACAGGGGAAGGCATTGCTCTGAAGCACTGTGCTGACTCTGAGAAGGCAGAGCAGAGGAGACGCTGCCATTGCACAATGTCACTCGGCTGGTGAACGGGCGATATGGAACTCAAAACCTCCTATACAAAACCCACCCTTTAGGTCCAGCCTGCTGCCTCCTCTGAAATCAGCTTGGGGCATCATCCTATCCATCACCTTAGCCTGACTAATCCTTCTCTCGTGTAAGCAGGAGTTTCTGCTGAAGTACCAGCCATTTGGGTTTGTACATCCTGCAAAACACCTCTTCCTCTTCTTGTCCTGGCCAACACCAGCCCGATTTTTCAGGGGGGCCAGGCGTTCGGCAGTAATGCAGTTAAACGGCTCCCCACCGCTGTATGACACCCGAGCGCTGCCACGGGAGATTTATAACGCTGAGCCCCAGGTAAGGATGCTCCATTTTCCTGCAGACTGATTAGTACTGTCTATACCAGTGATTTAAGTGTTTTTTCAAAGCACAGGTTTGAAGAGCCGGAATGGATACATATTGTCAGCTTCTGGCAGTTTAAGTGCAAACAGCTGCCCTGAAAGCTCTGTGCAGTGCCACAAAGAGATGAGCCTCTATGAAAGCTAGTCAATCAAAGAAGATAAATCTTTGTGTCAGTTCCAATTATTGAGATACTCCAGTTAACTCGGGGAATCACAGACATTAGGCTGGCTTTAAATGCCCACGTGGCTGGGACCATACCATTGCTCTTGGGAGGCAATTTCACTGTCTGACAGATCAAGAGGCTTTTCTCAGCCAGTTAATTCCAATTAAGTTTTTCCTCTCAATTTCATCCCATTATCTATTTTCCTCAGTCAGCTACCCTTAGCAATTCCTCTCCTGCCATGCTGCTCATGCTAAGAGTCCTGGAAATGGTGACATTATTACAAGTACCTGGTGATGACACCCATGAGACCTCCCAGCCTCAGAGAAAGATGGTTTCTATCTCAAAGAGCTTCTTCCAGCTGCCAAGTCCTTGAAATAAAGCTATATACATTAATTTAGGTACACCAGCAACCTCCCCTCCCTGTGTTTTGCCTCTTTTGTTCTCTGATAAGTTTTGTTTTTTCCTCCTACCCTAACTTCAAGTGTGAAGACCTATTTTGGTGGTGTAACCCTGCTGCAGAATTATCTCCTGATATTTTGCTCAAAAATTACCAAGCACCCATCCCCTGAAAGATGCTTCAAATATAGATAAAATAATACAAAAACTTTTTTTTTTTTGCCTGGCACAGTGCTGTGCCATGAACCTTCTCTAAATGAAAAATCACAGGGGATTCCAGTAAATAATCCCCTCCAAATATTACTGGGAATTACAAAGCAGATGGGAACTGTTGGTGTCTTACCTCTGATGTCGAAACAGGCTGGTCACACAGGTTCCCCTACCCCTGACCACACCGCGTCTCTCTCATGCTTAGAAAGAGAAATGGAATTAAGCAATCTGTAAACATACTCCTCCAGCTCAGGAAGGTCAAGGGGATTGCAAGTTCATTTCCAGGAGCGGGAGGAATCCAGCCTTCTCACCGACACGGTGGTGAGCCCCAAAGGGTAGCACGCTGCTCTAGGAAGTGATCCCCTTACCCAAGGGTTGGTGGAGACAGCTCAGGGAAGGGGGGTGAGGTGCACCAAGAGTAGGGACACCCCTTCAAGGCTGTGCACACCCTTCTACACCTGTAATCAGTTTTATAGCCCACACTGACCTGCTGATATGCCAGGGGTAAAGCATGTGCATGGCTAAGGCAAGGGTGAGCTCCAACCCAGCTTTGCACCATCACAAAGGAAAGTGCTACCCAGCCCAGTATTTATGGTACTGGAGCCAAGGGAAAACCTAGTGGCAGCTGTGAACAATTTAAAAATCAGAACTCTGACTGGAGGACCTTCACACAGAGGGTTGGTTTGTTGTTGCAGCTGACTCTCTGCATCTCCTTTATCTTTCGGGGGTTTTATTCCTTTCTGAGATGTTTGGCCTTAAAAGCAAAAGGATAGTGTAGGTCAGGAGGAGTGTTTATTATGTATGAGCTATTCTTCTTTCATGTTAGCAAAGCCCTTCTGTAAAAGCTGGCAAAAGGCCATGTTACAGCTAAATTTCAGACCCATGGGTGATCTGGAATTTAACATTATTTATGTCTCAGTATAAAAAAAGCCATGAAAAGGAAGAAAATTCAAGTAAAATAATCAGAGCACAGCTGAGGTCTGGTAGCTTTACTTATTGAAACCACTCAAGTCTATCACTGCCCTCATCTTCACTGATCACTCAAGTCTATCACTGCCCTCATCTTCACTGATGTCGGATAACTATTTCAGCAGTTCCAGAACATACTATGTAGAACCTGGCATATTCACAGAAATTACACATCACCCTTGTTTCAGTGCTGTTTCACCAGCAAGGAGCATGGAGACTTTGCAGAGCCCAAGCCCTGGCTCACAGAGCAGAACTTCTGCTTGGAGCTGTGCCGACACCAGCTGCTCACACCACCAATGCACTGGTAACACCACAGAGGTTTCCCAGTTTACATCCCTGGCGACGCAGGTACAGAGAGGAGCACTGGGGGGTGTGTGAAATCCTGACTCCCCCATTGAGGGCAACCCCTTGCCCCCAGCCCTTGGCTCTTCCTTGGGTTGGGGTGACAAGCAGCCACACTTGGCAATCAGTACTTACTCGCTGTGGTACGTGGCTCCTTGGCAGTTTACCTCCTGGAGCTGCTTGTAACATAAGAGTAACTGCCGAGTCTGAACGAGACCTAACCTTCAGCCTTGGCTGCCAAGCCCATCACTCCTGAGGGGTGGGGTTGCAAAAAACACTTTTAGGAAAGGGATATTTGTGTTTTCTGCTTCCCAGAATGGTCCCAGGGTCAAACCCAGACTGGTTGCCTCTCCAGCCCTCTCTTACTTTCCATTACCATGCACACGCAGAGGAAGCTACCGGTTCTTAGCACTAGTCACAAAACACATTTGCTTCTTGTCTGCTTTTTCACAGCGAGTTTCCAACAAAGTTAAAGAAAAAACCACAGCTGTTTCTCTGACACAAGAGGAATCTCTCTCAGAAACCTCGTGGCATCTCGGCCCTCGTACCAGCTCTATCCACACTGTTCCCTTGGCCGCTCCTTCTTCCAGAAGCCTTCACTTCAAAGAGGTTCCGCTCGGTGATGCAGCAGCTCCTCTCCACAGCACACAGACCACGAGGTGACTAGAGTACAAAGAGAGCAGCACCAGGCAGCCCCTTCAAGTTGTCTTCTCAGGACTTACTTAGGGGAAGCTGTTAGTATTCTGCTCGGGCTAGAGATGAGCTATCTAAGTTTTGAAGAAGAGCACATTTAAATGCACAATAGTTTTCACTTTGAGGTGTCCTCCCCCTCCAGCATTACCAGACATTAAATATGTGCATATTTAATGCTCCACCAGCTCCGCAGCAATCAGGCTGGATCTGCAAAGGGAACTTTCCTGGGTAATTCAGGTGTCTGCAATGTTAGACCCTCGAGGTACAGCTAGGGTGACATTTTCAGAAGTATCTAAATTTCTTAAACTCTTCAAGCTCCACTGAAACTTGCTCAAGGCGGATTTGAATGGAACTTGGGCTCCCAATCTCTTTTGTGTTGTAGAAGAGGTTAGCTTCTGTCCTTAAATATTGTGGCAAATAACAAGCAGACTCTGCTTGGAAAGTTGGGAACAGAGTACGAGTTCAGATAGCACGATCATGAGTGTAAATGTGCACCATTCCTTTGAATATTAAAGGTGTGTTTAATGTGGTCGACAAGGTCACACAGCAAATCAATGGGCAGACCTGAATCATAGCCCTAAGGGCATATTCCTTGCAATCAGATGCAGGACTAATTGAGTAATTGCACAGACCTGAGAGTGGCATTACATCAACTTAACATATGGTGAGAAAGGAGCTCGGGGAGGTTCTGTGATCTGCTGAAGGGGAGGGTCAAGAGCAGGGCTGACATTAGATATGAACAGCTAATTTCATTGCACAGGTAACCTGGCACTGGAAAATCTGCTTCCAATTTACACTCCATGAAACTTCTGACTTCAGTGTCACGGTTTTCACCGCCCACCACTGGAAGCGCTGACACTCTCCCACTGGAAGGACACATCTTACTGACTACAGGTACTATGTCTGGAGAACCTGAGAGCAGAGACTTGGCTCTGGCACGCAGGCTGGCACAGCACTAGTGACATCTGCTGAGCAGGTACATCCCTGCGTGGGGCAGCAAGAACCTGCCCTGGGCTTCAGCTCGGGCTGCTGGCCCAGCAGATCTCCTACCAGCCTTACGCGACCGCTGCGTTCTGCTCACTTCAGCTGTCGGCACGAACCGTGTGCTGGTGCAGGATTTGCTGTTCTCTAACCGGGGTGGAGGGGGGAGGTTCCCCCAGCCATTTTTCCACTAAAATGCTCAAGCATTTTCTGAAAACATCTAAACAGGAAGAGACCTGACCTCTCCTCCCTGAACATGGTGTGCTCTCTTCTCCTGGCAACACACCATGGCTTGTGTGCCGACTGCGGCAGCGACTGCGGGATGAACCGCGGGGTGGATCCCGTACCTTGGGACCACCCGTGGGCTCCGCTGTATGTGCAGGGGAGTGTGCACAGCTTGCCTGAAAGCTTGTCTTGGGATTTCAAAGTCCTCACTACCCATGGACAGCATGCCCCACCCCCTCATTCCAGCTCACTGCCGAGCCTGACTGTGCAGACAGACCCCAGGGTCTGGTCAGCAGGTCGTGGAGGAACCACCCCACAGCTCTGACATGAAAGGAAAAGTGCCCGCTGACTCAACTGGTCTGATGTGCCAGTTACTGGGTTGAGGTCGATGCTGGGCAGCTCCTCCTGCACGCTTCCACCAGGCACAGAATGGTTTGGGTGGTTGTTTCCACTTGGAGACCTGCTGGCTCAGGGCATCACTGCTGCCTGCTCATCCAAAAGGCACAGTCCCTGATGAAGAGCCGCTGCTTTCCCTGCCATCCAACCACTTCCCATCAAAGTCCCACAGAGGAATTTCTCCCTACCTGAGAAGGACCAGCTCTACACCTCAGGAGCCTGCTTTGTGGTTGAAGTCCTGTGCCGCTGAGACGATGGATGAAGCAGGTGCCCTGTTAGCTGGGTGGGCATGCACCAGCCAGCTGTGGACCCACAGTGGGGCATGGAGTGCTGCAAGGGGTCCCAGGGGCACTGCCCACTGCCAGGGTCCAGCATCTTTCCTCGGAAGGGCAGTGCCACCCTCAGCAGACACGGCACAGGGGATTTAATTCAGACAAACGCCCCAGCACGCTGCATTAGAAGGTTAGGAGGCTGGGCAGCTCTGAAGATGGCACCTAGAAGCCCAACGATGAGGCAGCTTCCCTGCAGCAGGTACGTGCAGAGTCCCTTGGCACCAGCAGATCACAGCGTCAGGGCCCCGCACTCAGCCCCAGGGAAACCAGCCTGTCTGTGTGAATCCGGCTGACACAGGAGCAGGATGACCGGGAGGAAGTCAGGCTCTGACCTGAGGAGGAGGAGAAGCTAATGCACTTCCCTCCCGGCGACTTCCCTAGCCTTGGGAAGCAATGCTGGCGCCTGTCCAACCCTGTGTCTGCAGAGGCCGAGCTGCTGGGACAGCGAGCTACCTGCCCTGCAGCCCCCCACGCTGGGGACCCCCTCACCACCCTGCTCTCCACACACCCTGGGCTTTGCTCGGGTGGGCTTAACTGCCAGGCTCCTGGCTCAGCTCTGCTGCTGGTGCGAATCAAGTGCTGACACATCTGAGGGTGACAGAACCGTGCAGGCGTGGGGAAAAACCCAAACCAGGGAAAAACCCAAACCAGGGAAAAAACAAGTGAGAGGGAGCTCGTGGCCCTGAGTGTTTCTGTGCCCACCCCTTCCTCGTGCACGCTCCTGGGGAGGGCCTGATGTGTCTGGAATCACATCCACCACCACACTGGCATATGGTAGGCAGAGTAGCGTGAGAGTCTTGCAGCAGTTGGGTCACGCTGCAGAATTAATCTGATTGGTGATAATTGCAGAAAATAAGATTCATGTTAATGTTTTAAGTGTCTGGGGTGTTTTTTTCCCACCAAGCATTGCTGTTCTAAGTCCCAGCACCATCCTAGAGAAGTGAACCTGTTCAACAAGGCCACCTTCCTACCTACCTGCACGTCCCCGCAGGAGAAGGCTTCTCTCCTCACACTTCAGGGTAACTGAGGCTCAGACTGGAGGTCTCTCCTGGTGTGGGCTGCTCGGAGCAGAAGCCAGGCAGCAGGTGTCACCCCATGGGATGATGCTGACTTCCCAGCTGCAAACTCCTGCCTCTGCCCGGACCCCAGACCCAAGTGAGCACTTGGAGCTGGCACCAGGCTGCTCCCACTCACTGCAGAGATGCCATGTGCACCAGACACAGGTATTTCCTCCCATGCAGGAGAAGAGAGCCCAGGGCAGCCCTCAGAGCTGCTGGCAGGCCACAGAAGATGGACCACTACTGTCTCCACGAGGTTCTAGCTCAGTCTCAAGGTGCTCAGGCAGGACAGCCCAGAGCACCTTTTGCTGGTTTTCCTGGCCTTTAGTTAAATCTCACCTTTTCTCCTCTCTGTGTGTCTGCTGAGCATCTCCTGATGGTGGTCAGGAATGGCAGGGCAGCCCAGGTCTCATTCTCTAAGGAGAAATTGGCACAAAGTATTTTGGGAGACTCCTGATACTAAGGCACAGTCACTGGCTGTGAGTAAATAGGATTTATAGATGTGCTGGACTGGTGCCATGGGGGAAAAATATATTATCCCAAAGCAAAATGATAATGTGTTATTGGTCAGAAAGATTCATGTGGTGAAAATTAATAGTAGCATGTGGTTTGCAGCTATACCCCATCCGTCTTGGCTGCTGCAGAGAGAACAAGCTCCTCTGTCTCTGTGCAACACAGTGTCTGACATTCGGGTCACAAGCTGCCATGTAAATTTCTCCAAGTTCTTCTTTGCCTGATGACCTATCAGTTTGGGAACAGCTCACAGAAAATCCCCGTGATTTCCCCTTCCAGCTGCCTTAAATAACTCCAGCTTCTGTAATTAACAGCCTGATCAGTTAAAGCACTGAGCACACAGAGCCCTCTGCTCCACTCTGCTGGTCTGAGGACACACTAGGTCTGTGGCCTCGGTGGTGGCTGCAGGAGCAAACCTACGATGGATCGAAGGGCCTTTGAGTGCAAAATGAGTTTGTTTTTTTTCCCCAGATAACTTGTGAGAACTACAGAGGGGTTAGAAATGATTTCATTAACATTACAGCCTACGAGAGCATCTTCACATGCTGCTGTAGCAGGCAGAGCCAGCATGGAAGCACCTTGTTTCTGGGCATGGGGAGAAGACTTGGATGCACATGTATACTTGAATGAAGAGGGACTTAGGAAGTTTGGGTTTGCCTGCTTTGCCCTTTTCCTCTTTGGCAGTGGTGTCTGATAGGGAACTGCTCACCATGGACAGACTGGGGGTGGGCTCTTGGTCTTTCAAGGTGACTTGTAGGGCACCTCCCATGGCACAAGTGTGTGGGCTGGGGTTGGTGTGCAGCTGCTGCTGGGAAATGTGGATCACAGGTATGTGCTCCCTTAGGTAGCCCCCCACGGAATCTGGGGGCATGCAGACCAGTAAGTGCTCTGCTATGTGTGAAGGTCCCAGACCTGTCCCAGCAGGAAGACACCGAGGACACACACACGCTGTGATCCAGGGGGTGTGTGGGCAGTGGCTCCCCTCCCCCCACCCAATGCACGAGTCCTGCCTCCCTGCACAGACTGTGCCTGACCAACACCCCTGCATGCAAGGAGATAGCTGGGAAGGAGCGGTGTCCTCTCCAGGTCAAAGACCAGTGCTCAGAGCACAAGGGCCCTGCTCAGGCTGGGCAGATCCTGGTCTCAAGGTCAGCAGTGCTACAGAACACAAGGAAAGTCTATCATTGTCTAGCCCAGGTAAGACCTGGATGTGTCACCTGTTCAGTCTGAGACCATCAAAACCATGTGGTGTGTGGTCTCACCAGTCTGGATTTGTGTGTAAGCCACTTCATAGCATCACAGAACCTCGAAGGATCGAAAAGACCTCTAAGATCATCAAGTCCAACCGTCTGTCCAATACCACCAGGTCAACTTCCACCAGAGGTTCTAAATGCTGTCATTCATTTCTTCAGCAAGAGCACTGCGCTCTAATCTGCCTCCAGTCTTTTAACAACACCCCCCTTTTATTTTATAACACTTCCACAGGTTCTGAAGATGACGTGCCTGTCCCACCACCAGCCTGTCCCACCCAACCACGTCCCACCTTGTGCCCACCGCTCAGCGCAACGCTCAGCGATGAAGCACACAGAGTGACGTCGCCCGCGCTGACTGCAGCTTCAGCTCGGGTGAGAGCGGAAGCGCGGGGTCCAGGAGGTTTCCTGCGTGTCTATAAATAGCTGTTTGATAGGGTTTAGGCGGAGGTCAGTACCACACAGCTGCGCGAGCGCCGCTCCCCTCGGGCTGGCGTGAACGGGACTGCAGAAAGGGGCTGATGGCCAGCGTGTGTCCCCCCCAGGGAAGGGCTTCTGAAACCCATCTAGGGCACTCCTGATAAATTAGCTGATGCTAACGAGTCTCTTCCATTTGCTGCAGTGGGAGAAGGGAGACTGGACACCTGCCAGGGTAGGGGTCCCATGGGGTCACCCTGCTGGTGAACCTCTTTATTCTTCTGCTGGTCTCTGAATGACACACGAAAACTGGGAATGTTTCCAGACCCTGAAGGGTTCATAAAGGTGCCAACGGCTCTCACAAAAAGGCTTTAGGGAAGCGCCTTGCCCCACTCTGGGGTGGGCTGGGTGGGNGCAGCTGGTCCTCAGCCACAAACCCAAGCGCGCTGTGACATCTAGTGGCAAGTCACCCCGAGAGCCCGGAGGAAGTGGTGTGGGACAGGGCTTGTCTACAGCCCCTGGACTACCAGCCACACACACCCCTCTGCATTTATTACACACCCCTCAGCCCCATCCTCATGCATAATTACTTATTAATGCAGCATGTTGAGTATGGCGGCTGTTTCTGCTGAGGCCAAGACGTGTTGTAGTATAACCACCTCGGCAGGCAGCACCCACCTTCCTCCCGCTAGGCAGGAGAGGTCTCATCCTCCTCCCACCCCAAGCAGCAACCGCATGAACCACCCACAGCACCACCTCCAGAGCCACGGCCGCAGCTGCGCAGTGGCCCAGGACTGAGCTGGGGGTGTGTGCAAGCTTGGCCCTTCTCCATTTGATGTGGCTTTCAACCTGTGTCCCCCAGCAGCAACCAAGGCTGGTGTATGACGAGCTCAGGTGGCCCTGGCAATGCTTCCTGGAAGCCAAAGGAGTACCAGCCTGCATGTGGGCAGAGAGGTGGAGCAGCAACCATGGCACCGTGTAGACTCATTGCACATTCGGCTCCACGTCCTGCCCGTCCTTTGGCAAGGGTTTATCGAGTACTTCATCCTCTTTGCACACTCTGTGTGATTTCATGCACCATCATCAGTGAGACCTTCAGCATTAGGCTGAATAATGATACCAAAATTGAATCAATAGGCTTTGCATCACAAATAGAGGGGGCAGGTAGCATGGGTCAGGGAAGTCGTCTGATTACTGTGCTGCTTTGTGAAAGGAGGGAGGAACAATTAACAGTTAATATGAGGAGTAAAACTGAAAAAAAGAGGTCAAATTTGAAGCAGATCCTCATTCTTGCACAAGAGTTGGGAGCTGGGAGGGAGAGCAGGAAGCTGCTATGCAGCACACGAGCCTAGTCTCTGCTTACCCTCCCTCTGCACCCACACAAACCTCCATCCTCTTCAAACACCCCGCTCCTGCCCCAACCCCCCAAGAAGCTGGATGCAGTAGCAAAGTGTGCTGTGTACACCAGCCTGGAAAGCTGAAACCAGCATGGCCAACACCAATCCTGCTTCTGGTCAGCTGAGAGTCGCAAGAAGTCCCCAGGACCCAGCAGCCAGAAGGCACCAGCCACCAGTGTAAGGACCCATGGGCCCTTCCCCACTGCTGTGACTTGGTGCCTCCTGCATGCCAGTCAGCATCCCTCCAGGTCACTTCCCACCACATCTGTTGCATCAGTACTCAAGTGCATAATGTTCTTACAGTGAATATCTGGCAACATAACCTATTCTCCTTGTGTGACTTTAAGCTAATGTCAAAAATGCATTCATTTCCCAAAGACAAGTCATTTTTTCCCTTAAAAAAAAAAAATTAACCTTTTCCACTGTCTTCAGAACCCGTGTGCACCAATGGATCTCAGCCCTGGCTTCAAAGGCAGCAAACTAATTGCGTTTCTTCTCAGCTCTCACGGCCGGCACGACGCCAGGGTGACGCAAAGCAATGAGAAATAAATTGACTTGAAACTTGGCCGGAGAGCATCAGCAAACAGAGGGTTGAAAACTCGGTTTGATTTATTTTATAGAGAGGCAAAGGACAAGAAATGCAGTGTTATTCCCAGTTGTGGTCCTGGCAAACAGTCCTCAGAGCCCGTGTGAGAGCAGAGCTGCCGGCAAGGCTGGGCAGCCGGGGCCCCAGCGACCGGCCATCAGGGGAACGTTGCTGGGAAGGGGCGACATGACACTAATTCATTTTCTGAAAACATTCACTGTAACACTTCCATCTCCTGCCCAGAGAATACAAAATGTTTTACATGGAGCGATGAAATAAAAGCACCCTCTGACACCAGACACTTAGCACCCTCCCACAGATGGGTCAGCGGTACTGTAGGATTTTTCTAGCATTACGGAGCGAGCCTTTGGCAAAGGTGGGAGCTGAAGCTGGCCCAAGTGATGGCTGGGGCAACACCAGGATTGCCTCAACACAGGGACAGCAGCTCCCTCAGACAGGGTGCTGCCAAGGGGGGGGCAGACCTGCCAAGGGGACCCAGGAGCAGCAAGAAGGAAGTGGGAGAGCAACCAAAGGGTTGAGCCAGCTGAGACTGCAAGCATGCTCAACCCAACCCCCAACCCCTCCTCCTGCTCTGGGGGGGATGGGGAGGGTCCAAGAGCATGGCTGAGCGCTGAAGCCAAGCACCATACCCACTACCCCACCCAACCTCTGCTCCGGATGGGTGCCAGGACAGCCCCCTCGGTGCCACAGGCTCAGGGCACCCATTGCAAAGGTTCTCTTGGCTTTTTTCCTCCTGGTAAACAGATCATATTTGTCATCACCTTCAAGGTGACTTCTCCAGTGCTGGTGCTTTCCCCGGGGTTGACACGCCTTCCCCACCACGACGCTCTGCTGCTGCTCTCCCAGCTCCACTGCTGCCTCCCCGCTCTCTGTCCCGTGGGAAAGCCTTCCTCTGCCTTGGCAAACAGGCAGGGAAGGTCTGTGGGGAGCACTAAGGCACCTGGGCATCCCAGTGAGGAACCTCCGGTGCCCTCTCCTGCTGCCCAGCTCCCCCTGGGCTGGCACTCACTGGGAGACGTGGGATTTTTTATCCAGCAAACTAAACCCTCCCCTCCTTGGCCCACATGTGGAATTTCATGACTGATGACCCATGAGATGTCAGACAAGCCAAACCACACCCGTGTGCATACCGGCATGTCCACAGGCATACATACAGACCCCCAGAAGGCCCCCCGTACCCCCAGATCTCCCAGCTCACCCAGTGCTGCGCAGCACAGGGAGCTGCTCCCCTCCAGCCTGGCTTTGCTGGAGCTCCCTGAGCCCCCTGTGTGCCTTCCAGAGGGCTGAGCATTGCGTTGATTACACCGCATGGTTCTAATAACCGCTTCCTTTTTTTAGTAAATCCCAACCAAAACCCATCAGAGTAAAACTTTCCAGTTTCTGTTGAAAGGAGCTCAGGCAGAAGCAGCGTGTCCCAGGAGGGAAGAGCCAAACCCACACCTTTGCTGTTCCATCCCCCACATCAGCTTACACCCTGCTTTCTGGTAATACCATTGAAGAAATAGAATTATCAAAGGAAAAAAAAAATAAACCTCCTCCTACCTTCCATGGGGAGAGCGAAGGGCAATGTATCACTGTCCCGTGCAGAAGTTATTCCTGTGTCCTCACAAGCAAGTCCTGCCCAGGGCAACTGAACTCCAACCCTCTCTGCTCGGCTTTAAGCAGGACCGCCAAGATCCCACCCAGGATGGGGTGGGGAATCCTCCCTGGGAAAGAGCAGCCCGGTCACAGCCTCTCCCAGACGCTCCTCACATCTTGCCGGGGCTCTGACATGCCGATTTCTTTCCCTTTCTCTCAGTATTCAGCAGCAGCCCCTTCGGCTGCCATCTCGCATCAGCATCGACGCCCGAGTTTGCGGCAGGGATTGAGTCTGACAGTGCCAAAGGTGTGGGTGGCACAGGCCCCTGCAAGAAACACTGTCAGGAGATAAGTACAGGAAACATATAGTTTAACGGAGCTGTGGGACGGAGAGGAGCGAGACGCGCAGAGGTACTCGAAGCACCAGAGTTACGACAGTGAGAAATCCTCGATAAACTGGAGTGTGGCCCAGCTGAGTGAGCTCAGCACACAGCACATTGCTCAGCGCTACAACACGGACACCACCCCTGACCCTCTGCTCCAGTTTTGCCAGAGGCAGCGTGAAAATCACGCTCAAACTAGTGCTTTTACACTGGAACACTTGCACAGCCAAGGTTGTTTTCCTTAAAACAATCTCCTGGTGACATTGATCCTGGCTGGAGGACAGGCAGCAGATCACAGCTTGAACTGGCGTCGCCATGACCAGTGGCAGGGGGACCGTGGCCGGGCACAGGCCGCACTGGGGGCAGGAAGGCAAACACAAGCAGTGAGAGGGCAGCACCCACCTCCACACCAACCACCTGAGTGCTGAGCACTTTGGGGTTTCACTGGCTTTCAGGCAGGTGCTAGTAGCACCTTGGGGTGTGCTTATTGCCCACCCTGTGCTCCCAGAGCAGCAGCCTGGCTCCCACCGCCACAGCTCGAGCAGGGGCAATTTAAAGTTACGGTAGAGAGATGGAGAAACCAGGCAGCGTACAACAGCAGCGATCGCTGCCTTTATTGCTGGGAGACCAGAGCTGATCCCTGGTCTCTGTTTTCAGCTGCTCACAGCACACAACAGATGCCTGACGGGGCACCAGAGCTCATTACTAATTAACTCTGTGCCACACAGTCTCCCACCAGGTAACGAGGTTAAGCACTAATGAAAGAAAAAATCCCAAAACTTTCCAGGTCCTCATGGCTGCCAGACATATGAAGCAAACTGAAATAGCTCCTGATGAGTTTTAGTTAGACATGCTTCTGCATCACTTGTGGAGGGAGACACCCAGACGCGGGTCCTGATTATCCTGGCTGGTGTGTGTGAGGATAACCATGGATCTCAGCAAGGGACACTGGTGTGGTGAGAACAGAAATTAGGATTTAATTGTTTCTGAAATAGGATGTCTGAAAAAACAGTCTTTTCTGACCCCAGAAACCAGGAATTCTGAAGGAATCTGACACAAGCCTCACTGAGGGGACCCTTCAGGAAAGGGACCCAGGGAACAGCGTTACCTCTGTTTGACTGCGATGTCACTGCCTGGAGAAGGCAGAGTTCTGCAAGAACCTGATGCACACAGTGACACCAAGACTAATTACTCTTCAGAAGAGAAGAACCAAGGCCCAGCTCTGTGAGCAGTCCCACCGCCCCAGGCTGCCACACTGGCTCCACACACAGCTCAGGGCCTTCCGAGTCCCATCTCCTGCACTCTTGCACAGTTAGCACTAACCCCTGGAGACTTGGCACCACAGACACACCAGGACTGGGGCAGCAGGACACTAGGACTGTCTGAAGCATCAGGTCTTTTCTAGCCAGTCCCACTCCATGCAGAGCTGGAGGGGACTGTCCTGTGGCTCCGTGCCTACGTGTGACGCTTGCTCCCCTGAGGCGCCTGACCCCGGCTTCCTTCCCAGCCTCTCTGAACTCCCAGGCCCTCAGAGGAACAGCACTACGATATTTTTAGCCTGTTTACAAAGACAGAGCAGTACATTTCTGTGTGGCTTGCAGTGAGCCAACGCTAGTTGTGTAGTCAGTGGGTCAGCAGGCAGCCATCTGGGCAGCAACATGGAGGTGGTTTGTCAGGGTAGGTGCTGACAACAGAGAAGAGAACCAAGAAGAGAACGTGACCGTGATGTCCTTCCTTTAATAAAATTTACCCTTTCGAGGCTCCCCTGAGGGCCAAGAGTGTCAGCCTCGCCCCACTGGCAACCAGCTCTGCAGCAAAAGCAGCATGGGAGCACCACAGGCTCCTCTGCTGTTTCTGGAGTCCATGAGGCCAGAAGGAACCACAGAGCTCCAGTGCCTGGATCTTTTACATGGCCTCTAGTGAGAGCACCATGCACCTCACCAATTTCTTCCTTGAAGCATGATGCCTGGGCTAAACACAGCAGCCCAGGGGCAATGCCAACACTGGCCAGAACAGTGACCAACCATCTTCAGCCTGTCCTTGAAGTCACCTGGAGTTTGTGTGCATGAGTCACATTAGCGTTTTGACCGTCCTGTCATACATGGAACAGGTATCACCTTTCCTTTCTTTGCAGACACCTTCAGGGTTGCTGATGCCCATATCCTTACATCTTCAGTTCTTTGTAATTGGAGTGGTGGTGTCATACATGCTGTTTGCATACTGGTGTGCATCTGTGGCCTTGGAGTGTATACACACCTGGGCAGGAGGCACCAAGTAGTTGCCCCCTGGTCTGGATCAGTATGAATGCACTGAGCCCATGCTCTAACACCAGTGAATGGCATTTGCTCTTCTCCCAACACTGACAGTTTTTATTCCAGTTTTGGTGTTAGCAACACTATAGTTCCTTCACTGAATGCCAACTCAGCCCTGTAACACCCACCCACGTCACAGGGGACTGGGATTGAGCTGCAGCAGAGCATTTGTTGATGTTCATCACTCCTGCCTGCTGTCCCTGAACCTCTCCTTATGGGGGATGAAGGGTGTCCTCAGTACAGACCTGCTTCGCTCAGCCCAGGTAGCTATCACTCTTCTTCACAGAAGGTGGCCGAGCAGAGCAGCAGTTTGTGTCAGCACTCTTGCATCTGGTGCAAATACTACTCAGGGCTCTGGGCCTATCCTTGGAAAACACATGGCCCTGCTGCTTTCTCACAGCCCAGCACAACTTGCGTGCAACTGCCTGTTCTGGAAGGTCGCCCGGGTGAGAACGAGTCAACACAAGATGTTTCATCTCAGAGCCGGGCCCCTCAGAGCTGTGTGCTCAGACACAGCCCCAGCAGGGGCCAGGCTATGGGTGGCTGATACGCATGAGTGGGGAGGGGACGGATGTCTGGGAAGGAGCCTTAGGCCAGCACAAGTCTCTGGCAGTGACTGCAAGACCAGGAAGGGGGAGAAATCACAACCCCCATGGAGCCCAGTCTCTCTAGATTCCCTACAAAAAGCCTTCTGAGGGCCTGTCCCACATGCCCCAGGAGGGAGAGCTGGGCAGGTTGGAAGCGGTTGGTGCGGTGCTGAGTGGAGAGGAGCACTGTGGGCTCAGCCTAGGGGCAATACCTCTCCCCACTTGCTCCACTGCCCATGGGAGAGCTCCAGACTGCTCAGCAAGAGCCCCGGGGACCTGCCTTCGGCAGCACCCTGAGTGTCGCTGGACCAGGCCAGGTCTCACCTCCCTGATGCTCCCACCAGACACACTGAGAGCCCTGCTGCCTACAGAGCTGCTGACACAGCAAAACCCGCTGTCCCTACCCCTCTGCTCCGTACAGAGAAGGCAGGAGAGGAGACCACCAGGCCACAATGTACATACAAAGCCTGTGGTGACCTCCCTGGTGTTGCCTGCAGAGGAACTCCCCAGAGCCCGAGTCACACCCCAGGAGAGGTCTTTGTCCTCCTACAGGGAGGTAGCACAGGTTACAGCACACATCAGTCTGTTAGGATTAAGTACAGCTTCGCTGGTCTCTGGGCACAAGGGGAGTGGCCTCTGTCTCTGGCTGCTTGAGGCAGCACCACAAAATCATTGTTCAGGCACCCGGCACTCTGGAAGGAGCCCCTGGCAGACTTGAGGAGAGACAAGGGGTGCACTTGCCCCCTCCCTCCCCTTGCCAGCATAGTGAATGTGTCTTAGTCCCTCTGCTCCTGTGAGCCTGGGGGAGCTGCCTGAGAGACCCCTCAGCACAGAGCACAACCTGCCATCCCAAGGAAAAGGAGAGGAGCCAGCTCCAAACTGCCAGTTAAATCTCTATTTCCCAGCCCCACGTCCTGGAGTGGTTGGTTGGCACAGAGTGATTTGACCCAAAAGGCTCTGGCTTGTTTCCCCCAGAAGCCCTTGGTGTGGTTTATATTATATCTCAAAACAGAAACAAAGGGCTGAAAGAGCAGCTGGCCACAGGAGGTTCTTACCTCTCCAAACACAGCCCAGACCTCAAGGTGCAATGGAGGGACACCAGGACCGAACGCGGCATCACCCAGCACACCAAGTGACTGAAGCATTGACATCCTGCTGGGCTCTTGTCCTTGCTGGAGAACCCCCACAGCCATGCTCAGGGCAACACCCTGCATCTCCTGAGCCTCTGGGGCCTGGAGATGCAGTTACCAGGCAGGGTTTGTGCAGCTCCCTGCCCAGGCACCCAGCTAACCACAGGTCTGGTACCATTCTTGGGGCTTTATTTGCCTCTTCTCCTCCACACTGACTCAAAAATACAAATGCACTGAAAAGTTTGCTAATTTCTTTATGGAAAAGGCTTCTCACAACATTGTTTTTATAAAAGAACGGATTCAATAACGGTAGGCAGAAGTAAATGTATCTTTTGCTCTCCTGAATATGGTTCCTTTCTTGGTGGGAAGCTTTGGTTTCAACCCCATTAAGTAGAAGAACTAATAATATCTCAGCCATGATTGAACTCAGTCAGAATAACTTATGCCGCCTCTGCTATTGTGCAGAAAACAACACAATTAGAGTATGAAGAATTACCTTGACAAAGGAAGGAGTTCGTCATGCCTAATTTTCCCCCATCTTTCTGCCACGTAAGTCTATCAAACACACTATATTAAAAACATAATTTTCTCCTCTGACAAATAACAGATCATATTTAGTATGTACAGAAACTTCATCTCTAGCCCGTATCGCCACCCGCAGCCCATGTACCAGCACAGCCCTTGGGATGTAGGCTGTGCTGCTGGGACATGTGCCATCATGAAGGGCTCAGTAGCACTAAAATACCTTGAAGAGCAGAGGCCCACGTCACCAAAAGCCCTTTAGCTTGCACTGGGGATAAGAGGTGGGGCTTTGAGACAGTTACAGCTTGGGTTTTTAGGTGCCACCTGAACTGTGTCACCCTGGGAACAGACAGGCTGAGCTCCATGGTAGGAACACTATGGGTAGTATTTCTATGTGCTGAAGTGTTATTTTCTAAAGTAAGAAATACTTTGGTACGCCATGTCTCTCGATACCTACGTTCACACGCGTGTATATTTATTTTCCAGTTAATATCGGGACTACTGCTTTACAACTTGGTTTCTGAGAAGCCCAGCGTTGCAATAAACTGCCACTCTGAAGTCTGACCTTCATGACCTGGCCCTGGAGCAGGAGTTTGTGCCTTTCCACCACCCGATGGCAGGAGGGATAAGACAAACCCTCCTGAGAAACAGCAAACCTCTCGCTGCTTGTGCTGGGCCATAATGCTCCAACGCCTACCAGCCCACACAAACTCAAACTAGGATTGCCAAAGCAGCTTGAGGACCTTGGAGACCCCTGAATGACAGATCTTACACACCAGTACAACACCCTAGAGTTGGACTAGGCAGGGTTAGGCTGTGGTTGGACTCAGTGATCTTAAAGGTCTCTTCCAACCCAAGTGATTCTATGGTTCCATGATCCTCACAGTTCCTTCACTGAAAGGCCCCGATTAGTGTGGCAGGACTGGGGGAGCGTACCACCCCTCACCCACAGCATCAGCACACTTCCAAATGGAAACTTCAGTTCAGCCCACAGAGTAACTGACTTCTTGTTTTGAAAGATGAAGGGGGATATTTGCAATAACAGTTAAGCCCCTTGGCACCTCTGAAAGGTCTTCTTATAAAGAGTGAAGTGCCTTTGGGCTCAGGGGGAAAGAAAGAAATGTCCCTGTTTGGCAGACACAGCTTTTGACTTATTTCAAACACAGTTTCGGGGCCGGAGAGAGGGAGTCCCCACTGGCAAGAGAACGGCGGGTTGCCAGGTGGAAATACTGCAACAAAAGATGAACGTGAGCCACAGGTGGAAAGAGCTTTGTGCAACCCACTGAGCTTCTAAAAAAATAATGTAGAAAGCTATTTTTCAGCAACTAGAACACTTATTACCCTTGTCCTGCCTGACATGGCACCAACTCCCAGCTGGGGATGGGGACCATGTGTGGGAAAAAAGGAAGACCACAGGCACTGTGCATACCAAGCCCAGCATTCCTCACCCTGCTACACAGAGCAGGGTCCCCCAACACAGCTCCAGACCCTTCCACCCCTGGCTGCCATCTGCCCCTTGCATGGGCTGACTGCTGGAGACTGCTCTGCACACGTCTGCACTTCCTAACACGCAGCCCGAGAGCTGGGGACAGACAGGTGAGAGACACAGGTAGTTTTGATAACCCATAAAGGCTTCCTGAAAAAACATGCATGTTCACACTCCCATCTTCTGTAAACACCAAAACTGAAGAGGAGCCCAGAACTGACTGAGCCTTCTTTCACTTGTCAGCCCAGGCTGCTTCCCTGAGCAGCAGCCACTCCAAAATCCCANTTCCCGGCAGTGCTGGCCAGGCAGGGCTGCAGCACAGTCACCCCGAGCAGCACTGCAGCTCCCACAGGGTGCGCAGCACCCAGTCTGCCCTCGCAGGGCACGCAGCACCCAGTCTGCCCACGCAGGGCACCCATCCAGCTCCAGCAGACACTGAGCAGTGCAAGCTCAGTGGCACTGCAAAGTGCCACTGCAGGCACCTTGGAATGCCAAAAGCCAGCTCTTGATGGAAACTCCCCGTGGTATGATCGGAGCAGCCTCGGCTTATGCAAAACNGGGGACCATGTGTGGGAAAAAAGGAAGACCACAGGCACTGTGCATACCAAGCCCAGCATTCCTCACCCTGCTACACAGAGCAGGGTCCCCCAACACAGCTCCAGACCCTGCCACCCCTGGCTGCCATCGTCCCCTTGCATGGGCTGACTGCTGGAGACTGCTCTGCACACGTCTGCACTTCCTAACACGCAGCCCGAGAGCTGGGGACAGACAGGTGAGAGACACAGGTAGTTTTGATAACCCATAAAGGCTTCCTGAAAAAACATGCATGTTCACACTCCCATCTTCTGTAAACACCAAAACTGAAGAGGAGCCCAGAACTGACTGAGCCTTCTTTCACTTGTCAGCCCAGGCTGCTTCCCTGAGCAGCAGCCACTCCAAAATCCCACATGCCCAGCAGCTCCAGGTGGCTCTTTCCATATGCTTCCACTGTGCAGTACCCCAGAACCCTTCCTGCAAAGCACCGGCACTGGACAAGCCTGGGGGATGTAGCCACTCATGTCCCCCGGTGACACCAACCCCCCCCCAAACCTCCCTGCCTGCTCCTCCTAGGACTTGCCCGCTTCCCGGCAGTGCTGGCCAGGCAGGGCTGCAGCACAGTCACCCCGAGCAGCACTGCAGCTCCCACAGGGTGCGCAGCACCCAGTCTGCCCGCGCAGGGCACCCATCCAGCTCCAGCAGACACTGAGCAGTGCAAGCTCAGTGGCACTGCAAAGTGCCACTGCAGGCACCTTGGAATGCCAAAAGCCAGCTCTTGATGGAAACTCCCCGTGGTATGATCGGAGCAGCCTCGGCTTATGCAAAACACACAGAGCAGTACTGGGTCTCTCATCAGTCCTCACCAGCAGCAGCCAGCGCGGCTCAAGTGGCAGAAGGAAGAAAATATGAGTTGGAATAGGAGTTCCCTATGCACCCTTCACTCTAATTAGCTCCTGCTGCTGTCAGTGCCGGCAAAAGCGAGTACTGGATTTTTAAATACTTTTTTTTTAACTCCGTCCACTGAAAGCTTTGGAGTTCAGCTTAAAACTAACCTCAACAGTGCCGCCCAGTGCCCGCTGGCAGCAGGACGCGACAAACCGCACTCGGAGATGCTCAGGAAAGGTTTAGCTCCAACCTACGTGGGTTTTTCCAGAACCCTTGTACTCTAAAAAACTGCCAGATCTCAAGTCAAAGCTCTGGAAGACAGTCCTTGTATTCACCTACCACGTATTCCTCCCTGCTCCCGAGAGAAGGAAGGTTTCTTTAGCACGTGTTTCATAAGCGTTGACATCATCCTGCCACACAACCCTCACACTTCAACANAGTACTGAAAGCTGGAATCAAGTGACAGATACATCTGAAACCGTGCAGCTCTGTGTACCAGCTGTTCAGAAAACCCACCTGGACCCACAAGTGAGAAAGCCAGCAGAGGAGAAGGCCAGCACTCTGGTGTGACACACCACCACGACACACACCACACCAGCGTCAGAAGGAGCCGGCTTGCCAGAAAAAGTAGAGGTATTTTCAGTCCTTGATCAAGGCTTTAGCCCCGATGCTCTGTTCACACCACCACTGGATTAAATGTGCATGTGGACTGACCTGCGAGGCGTTTTTCCCTTGCACTCTTCCAGAAGCCATCCCATGTCTTGCTGGCAGAGATCCCAGGGTGGTCGCTAAGGCATCGCCTCAGGCGGGGCTTCCCCAGCGTCTCCATCCTCACCCCTGCGGATCCAGCGCTTTGGAGACAAGCTGCAGCAGTTAGGACCACAGCAAACCCATTCTCCCAGCTTTCCCCCTACTGGAAAACCCTCTGCACAGAAGCTGTCCACAGTTAGGTCATGGACACTGGGGAGCAGAGCCCAGAGCAGTGGCCCCCGTCGGTATCCCCACCAGGGAGCCTGGGCTCCCACCTCACACAAACAGAGCTGTTCCCTACTGCGCCGGGTAATAAATAAAGAGCGATGCTACGCATGGGGCTGGAGCACTGCACCTCTGCACTGCCAACCACACCACACTGCCTGCGTCACGGATTCCTCCTCCCTCGGAGAGAGCGGATTTACAGGGTCTGCGCGGCGGGTTGTGTGCCTGCCATCCCCTTACCAGCATGCAGTTGTTTGGGGGGTTAGTGTTGGGTTTGTGGTCATTTCTTTTAGTTCTGAGTGGAACAGTCTGGTCTAGAAGCAGATGGGATGTTTCTCCCATGTTATGGGATTAACTCAAGTAAATGTTTTGTGCAAAGACCCCTTGAATAGAGGAGGTCACCAGGACTTGGATGAAACAGTTTAACTGAGGAACATCCTTGGAGAAGCCCTGCTCCAAGGGCACCTCTCTCCTGTGCTATCTGCTCTCTGAGCAGTGACTGGGACATATAAAAATCCTTGGCTACGTACCTGTTTGGTTACATGCCTGGAAACAGCACCCACATATCTACGTTCTTGTAAGAGCATGCTGGAAGAAGTAGGGGCACACTTAATCATTAAATTCAGATGTCCTCCCCGTTTGGGGCACAAGGCAGGAATATGGTCACAACAGAAGCTGCTGCATGCACACAAAAATCAAATACCTGATGTGTAGCTCAGCACTGATGCAGCTCCTCAGCAAAATCAGTCCTGGAAAAGAAAAGCAGTTAACAGGGAGGTAACTTGAACGGGAGGTGACTGTGAATGAGTGCTGAACTGGCTTCGCACAGCCACTGTTTCCATTTTTGGCAGCAGCTTTGGGTCAGAACGACTTTCAGTAGCATTTGTTGATGTGAGTTTAGCTCACAGCAGCACTGAGTGAGCTGCTCCAGCACACACATCGCTGATGTGGGCACTCGTCTACACCCCAGGATAGGTCACCAACCCCTCCCAGCTCCTCACCAAACACCCAACTGCATCAGAAAGGTCTGAGCACACCACCAGAGTCTGATTCCTTGTGCTGCAGGCTGATGCTGCGACCCTGCATCCCAACTGAGACAGTTAACATCCCTCGCACACAGAGCTGACTTTTGGAAATGCAGGCATATACATGGTGTGCTCTCCAAGCCACCTGAAGTCAGTGCCATGGTGAAGGCAAAGCACTGTGTGGTTCTGTTTCCAGATGTTTGGACAGATGCAATCCCCAGATGTAACTGCGGGTGTACGGGGCACAAAAGCAGCCCATCTGCACTGCCCCTGCCCGGGGAAGGCTCTGAGCAGTGGGCTCATGCTGTGCAGAGGGTTTGCAGATCCCTCTCTGCCTGTGGTTGGGTGCACTACAGGGAGTAAACACAACTCCTTCCACAGAGAGCCTTAAATCAAGAAAAGCATTCCAGTTTAAGACCAATGTAAGCAGCCACTGATGTAAGAGCAATGACAGACGCACGTATCACAACTCATAAGAGAGGCTGTTTTCCATCCCGGTGCCCAGTGAGCTGTGGGGGGCTCACAGAGACACCCTAAGTCCTCTGGAGCTCCTTGCCATGGGTCCTGCAGCAGCTGGAGGAGTCACGCAGCCCTCGGACACAGCTGCTGCTCAGAGGAAGGAAAAAACATCAGGAGGGGCTGGGACAGAGACAGCAAAGTAACAAACATAAGTTCATTTGATGTCACCCCCACCAGCAATGCTTCTACTCAAACACAGAGCTTCTGAACAGTAAAAAGCAGTTAAATGCATTTTGTGCCTCCTGCAGGGCTCTGCTTCGAGCCTGATGCCACAGGAGCAGTTTCCTTCTGCTGCTGAGAGAAGACCAGGTACAGGTCACCACTGATGTCCTCCTCCCCGTGGCAGCTTTGCCCCAGACCCACAAGGTGCCATGAACTGCTGGGGGCAGCTCTGAGCAGCCCCTCTGCTGCAGGCAGTACCGGGCAGGGGATGCCCAGGAGTGCTGTGTGCTGCTCGGGTGTCTCATGACCAGGCAGCATCTCCCTGCGTGGAGACAGCAAGTGGTTCTCCCAGGAGCAGAGAAGGACGGCGGCATTGCTGCCTCCAGGCAATCCCAGCCACAGCCGGGCTGGCACATGTCCAGAGCGCTGCACGAACGCGTGTGGCTTCATCCCACATCTAACTCTGCCCAACGGGTCTGCGGCAGTCACCTGCAACCTCATGGAGATACCCCAGCTGTAAAGAAGAAAATCTGTCTCATAAAGCTATAAAAAATCCCAAGAATGAACAGTCAGGCTGTTCACATCAAAGCGCTGAAGTACCTCCTGCTGTCTGCCAGGCACGGCGCTTAAACAGGAGGCACGCTAAAAATAAAGCCGCGGCTGGGAAGCAGCAGCAGTCGCTCCCCGTTCCTAGAAGCTCCTCACATTCACAGCGCCACCTGCAAGGACCGAAGCATTTCCCAAAGCATCAGGCCATTCCGACGCGGAGCAACATCCCCACTCAGCAGATGTGTTTAGGTAACGGCATTTTTAAATTACCCAGAATTGTAAAACAACATATTTGAAGGAGAAAAAAAAGCCGACAACTAGTCATTAGAGGTGCTGCAAAAATAATCTGAGCCTGCCTCTAGTATTAAAGGCCAAGATACAACGGGTTTGTGTACATTTAGCATCTCCCTTGTGATAACTCGAGCACGGTGCATCTGGATTTCATCTGCACCCGAGGAGACCGTGGGTGTAATGTGTTAGTGCGCGCTGCAGCTGTAACCCCGCGTCTGGGTACCGCCACGCTCGCAGAAACACTTCAAGGGCGGTGCATGTGCGTGCTGCTGAGAGATAATTAATGACTTAACAGCAAAGGTTAAACTGGAGTCACTCTTGCCCAAAGAGACAACTTTATTAGCCAGCACAGAGGAGTGTTTATTCACAGCTAAATAAAAATACACAGTTTGAAGATAAGTGGCGTGTCCCTTAGCCCAGGGCCTCTTCCAGCACTCGGCACGCCATCAGACAGAATGTCCTGCGGCAGGGCCGGGCATCGGCATCACGACACGCTGATAGTCTCAAGTGAGGGGGATGCCTGGGTTTCCTTTACATGCAGATTTGGACATCTCAGCTGCTAGATAGCAGCATAAGAGCTTCCCATCCATCCCTAAGAGCTGAAGCTGTCATTTCCCAGAGCAGACCACACTGAGAGGTGTCCCCAGCCCCGGTCAGATGTCCCTAGTTAATGCCCACACCCAGAGCAAAGAGCAAACCTGCTATCAACCCTCCCTAACCTTCGTCACGAGCACCATGGTGGTAAAAGCAGTAAAATGTCTCTCTTGTCCCCAGTCATTCTCCTCCATTCAAACAGCCACATGGACGTTGTTCCTTCTCTCCTCAAGAGGAGAGTTCAACCAAGATTTTAGGATTAATGCCATAGGGCAGGAACAAAGAGCAACGTGTTACAGAACGGAGACAAAGATACCAGCAGCTGTGTTTCCTTGGGAAGTCAGCTGAGGGACTTGGTCATTACAACTGCAGTCAGTTAAACCAGAACAAGTCATCCACTGGAAGACTCTGATCACCTGTTTAAGGTTATTGCACTGAAACAAACATCCTCCTGCACTGCCGGTGTGACCATCTGGCTGCTGGCTGTCCTATGGACCCTGGTACTTACTGCCCCCAGACAGACCCTCTGCGTGGCAGGAGGGGCTGGGACTGTACCTATCCCATACTCAAGTCCCTGACTCCTCTTCTGGGCTTGTTGCTCCCAAAAACCACCAGTCAGCACACACCATCACCTGTACACCAAACCAGGGATGGCAGGCATCCGCAGGGAGCTGTCAGGCCTGTCATCACCCTCAGAACAGGCAGAGGCAGACAGATGGTCACAGACAAGCTGAGGGTCCCAGCAGGGAAAGGGCAGACCAGTAGTAGCTTTACTCCAGGGAGTACAAATGGACAAGGCCAGAGCTGCTAAAACGAGGAGTGGGCTCAGACCGGCCATGTGCAAAGATCTGCCAGCTCAGTGTCCAGGCACAGGTTGGTGTCCCTACATCAAGATTGCTCTCCCAGCTCAGCTGCCATCAGGAGCAAACGCTTCCCATAGCCCATCTACTGCTTCCCATAGCCCTTCACTTGGAAAAGCTTATGTTACATGTTATGTTTTACATTCTCCACAGAGAGACCCTGGAACTACTGTACTTCAAATGGACAAAGTTTCATTTAATACCTTTGTGGAAAATCAATGGAGTTCCTGTAGTGGAGCCCGCTGAAGACAAAGTACTTGTGATGGATGGCCAGTTGCTCATCAACTCATTTTCCAATAAACTTAATATTCTTACACCCTTAAGTCATAGATTTCCTCCTAAACGATAACTGTCGGATAGGTTTGGTTATTTAAAATTGTGCTTTACCATAATTGTTCTGTGGAGCATATGAAACTTCTACACCAGGAGAACAGCCGACTGCCTTCCAATAAGGCTGGGAGTCTGTGCCAGCACAGGGATTTTCACGCTATTTTAAGCATTTACAACTTGTCTCAAGCCTTAAACGGTAAAAACATCAAGTAGTGAGAGTGCACTGAACTCAATATTTTGCTATTCAGCTAGCCTGCTGGGAACCGCTAGTGCAAACATTCCCGCGTAAGCACCAGCTGGAGGCTCTTCCCCCAGCTGCCGCCGCAAGGCATTAAGCAGGTGGCAACCAGAACCGCTGGCTGGGCACGAAGGCGAGACCCTGGCGCTGCTGCCCTAGAAGGGAAGGTATGAGCTGCAGCCAGGGTGCCGCTGCGGTGAGAGAACACAGATCCACTTTAATAATAGCACCAGGGCTGGAGGTGACAACAGACGGCTTCAAAGGACCAAAGGCAGGTTGTGTGGAAGCAATTTAGGGGCTAAAGGAAGATTTTATTAAGCCTAAATCATTTAATAAAACTCCTTTGAATGGTTTCAGGTCATCACCCTGCCAAGGACAGGGTCTGTGGGGAGGAGACGTAGGTACTGCCCCAGGGTACAAGGGAGCCCATCACACATCTGCTGTTCCAGCCTACTGACACACCTCACATCTGGCTCACAAGCACTTTAACTGGCACCGCTGGACAAACAGTTCATTTGCATGGGATAGAAATGCAGCCATACCAAGCACATGGCATCAAAATGCACTTAGTCCTGGCTGGACCAGCTCCCCTGCCTACAAACCACATTCCCCACCCCCTTCCCCCATCACAGGCCACCCATGGCTCGTCTGCAGCTGGCTCAGTGGGCACCACTGCAGATGCTGCAAGAAGTGCTGAGCTCCAGCTGGGCTGACCTGAACCCAACAAAATGCTTTTGTCTGATGAGCACCGTGTTGGCACAGCCAGTGCACAAGCTTCTGCTGGCTTTCAGGAGTATCCACAGCAAGAGGTAAGGTCAGACACAGTGTCACCAGACCCACACTGGCTACTCTGCACACCAAGGAATGATGAACAATGTGCTGAGGTAAGACTGTGCCCTGCAGAGCTGCTCCGTGGGGGCATGAGGGAACCATCAGATTAAAAACTCCATATTGTTTTGAAATATAAGGATTAGAAAAGAGTGTTTAAAAAAACCAAGGCACATTTTCCAGCAATTTACCCAAAGGTTATCGTAGCCAAGTAGAAAGGAAAACAGAGTCCAGATCTGAAGGTGTGCTTTCTTTGATTTATTTTTAAAATAAGATGCTTTCAGTTGCCCAAGAAATTCTCTAAAAGGACAATATTGAGCCAAAAAAACCCAAACCCCAGGTTTAGTTTTCATGATCTCAGAATGGTACCTTTATAAGCCTATACTAGGGTAAAACCTGGCAGATCAAGAGGATCACCGTGTCTCTGAAGAAAGAGACGAAGAGCCAAACAGCAAGTCAATAGAGCCTGAAAAAGATACTCCCTTTGAGTGAGGTACCGCTGTTGTATGCGTGGGAGCAGGAGAGGGTAGGGCAGCAGTCTCGTATTTCTCCAGAGAACACAGGCATGTAAGTGAAATCATGAACGATGCTATAAACTAGAATCGTATTTCAAATAAACACGTACGTGACAAGTGTTATGTCAACATGTCTTTTGGAACTGCTGAAAGCTGTTAAGAAGTCTTGGGAATTTTTGTGCTCCAGCAACACCTCCCATCAGTGCGAGCTGCGGTGTAAGTGGGATATTTCTTCAGGTGTTTTGTCGACACCTCCCAATTTGGAAAAACCTGTTCCACATCCCACGATCCAGTAACTGGAGTGACTTGAGACCAGTGATGTGTTAATTACACAATGCCAGGAGTGACCAAGAGCCTTACTGTGTCGTTAAATCCCACTTAACATGATTTTTTTTTTTAATGTCCTAAACCCAAGAGCCTGTGAAGTACAAAACTCAACTGTACCTTCAGCACCATATCTGCTCACAAGGGGTAATCTCTACACCAGCATTTCACCTTCCAAGAAGCAAAAGTTTAGCCTGTCCCCCAGAGCCACCCCATCGGTTTAGACTCACAGTGTGCAGACATCAGGAACACGAGTGGTGTCACACACTGTGCTCACGTACCCATCCTGCAGCAGCTGCATCACCCTTCTCCAAAGGGAAATAAACACTTTACATCACTCAGGCTTCAGGTCCCACGCTCCCAAGCACGATCGTTAATGAGCCTGTTCTGCTGTCAACAGCCACTGCTCCCCCAGTGGTGGTGGTGGAGGGTCCCTAGAGCCAGCTCAGGGGTGCAGGGGGCTGTGGACTGGGGGCACATCCCAGGGATGCCCCAGACTCCTGTATCCATGGAAGTGCTCCCAGATGGAGCCGGTGGCCCAGAGTACTGTCTAGGTTGAATAAAACATAGATTAACAAATTTGAGAGTGCCACAGAACCGAGCAGAGATGGGTCACTTCTGCAGGGGTCCGAACCCCCAGCCAGGCCCGTCTGGAATCAAGCACCACTTCAAGGGACAGAGCTGCAGAGGCCAGCGCAGACTGTCCAACATCACTGCCTCGGCGATGGAGCCAGGTCTGGGGTTCCTTGCCCCACAAGAGCAGATCAAGCGCTACGAGGACAGGCGAGGGACAGACGGGGGACGCGGGAGTTTTTGGGGGAAGGCTTCACACCCGCCGCTCGGGGCAAAGCAAAGTCTTCCTCGGCCAGACACTGCAGCGCAGGAATTCTTTCTGTCACAGGTGTTTCATAACCCTCCCCGAAAGTTGCCCAAGATTTGCCGAGCCGCCTGTTACTGTGCGGGCGGGCGCTGCAGGGACCCTGCGTTCCGCACCCCCCTGCTCAGCCTCAGCGCCAGTCACGGCCAGAGAACCCAGCCTGGGGCGGGTATCGGGGGCTCCTCTTCTCTCCCCTGGGCTACCCCGCCGCTTCTCGCAGCTCACTGCCGGGGGCGCCTTCCCGGACGGACAGAAGGACAGAGAAAAAGCGACGGCAAGGAAAACATTGCGCTGTCTCCCCGTCGGGGAATCGAACCCCGGTCTCCCGCGTGACAGGCGGGGATACTCACCACTATACTAACGAGGAGGGGGAGTTTCGTGCGCAAGCTCGATATGTGAGCGGCCCTAAGGGGGAAAGCGCCCGCCCGCGGCTGTAAATCACCGCCGGGCAGCGGCCTCCTGCCCTTTACCTTNTGCCCTTTACCTTCTCCCTTCCGTCCCTCCCGGCCACACCGCGCCCGCCCCGAGCCGGCCTCGGCCCCGCGCCCCACGCTTACCGCAGAGACGCGCGGGCACACGGCCCCGACGCGGGCGCAGCGCCGGTCCGTCCGCAGAGCCGCGGGTGCGAGGAGAGCCGCTGCTGGTGTCGGGGCTTGGACGCAGAGCCGAGGGGGTGTTCAGCATGTGCTGAGGGGGCTCCGGCGCTGGCGTGCGCCCCTGGAGCCCCTCTCTCGGTCTGGCCGCGGAGCTGTTCGTATTGGCAGCTCTCTGCCCCCCTCGTCCCCGTACGG
>VXBZ01009396.1:749876-769512 GCA_013399135.1 Heliornis fulica
GTGTGGGGGAGAAGAGCCGCCGAAAATTGAGACACCTCTTATGGGATCGCCAGGGGTCCTGTTCTCACCCCACCACAGCAAGGAGTATGTGGTGTGAGATGCTGATAACCCCTACGTTTCATTCCTGATGGAAGCTGGAAAGGATTTTTAAGAAACCTCCACGTGTCTGAAGGGTTTTTACCTGTCCTTCTCTGTGCCATCAGTTTCCTGTAGCAGCTGGATCAAATCCTAGTCCTTAAAGGGCACAAGAGCTGCAAGAGTGTTTTCCTGGCTCACGTAGGTCTCAGGTTGAGCTGACAACAACCATGAAATCCCAGAGACAGGTAAGGGTAACTCGGAGGTAATAATGGATTAACTAAGAAAAGCTGAAACAAGTATGGCCTCCAGCTGCCAGCAGCTCTACACCTGCTGCAAACAACAGCTAAAGAGGCCAGAAGGCTTCTGCACTGATCCCATTTAGAAGCAAAAGCTCTCAAGCTCTTCAAATCTATCACTGCTGCTGGTAGACCCAAAGCTGATGTGAAGTAGTGTAGGACCTCTGGCCTGTGAGGGGCATACACCAGCACCTAGGAGAGAATGAATCTGGGAGGGCAGCAGGTAACGTAAAGCAAACCGGAATCCAGAGGATGAGGAATGGTTGCTTGCTTTAAAACTGTCTGCCATTAAATATCCCATACTGAAAGATTAATCAATTGCAATTTTAAAATAATTTAATGTCCAGAAAAGAGATCAGGTTATCAGATGCTGAACACAATTCCCCTGGTACCCACTGATGAACTAGGGAGTCCTACTGATCATGGCAGTAGGTCGTTTGGGTTGTGGCTTTTTCCTCCCTTACCTTTCCTGTAAGAACAGGTACGCCCTACACTTGGGGTGTGTACACACCATTAGACCAGCAGCCTGTCCTGCATCAAAGGTAAATACTAAAGTGTGTGCTTAACCATGGGATAGATGAGGAACAGCAACGCACTCAGTGGAGAGAAGGAAGAGGCATCCATTTGTGTTGTCCAGCCCCAGCTGTGTCCGAAGTCCTAGAGCTGGCTTCAAAACAGCAATTTGGCATTTCCCATACCCCGTGTGCTGCTCTCAACGCTGACCTGAAAGCTCTTCCATGAGAAGTAATGCCCTTTCCTTAGTTATAAATTAGCAATGTAACTCCTTAGTTTTCTACATGTTCACCCAGAAACGGCAGTCGGCTATCAAACGACATGAGGAACTCTCCACAGACAGCAACCCAGACCAAAGCCTGCAATATAAATGTACACGGCTATATCATAGGTTCACAGAATTGTAGGGGTTGAAAGGGACCTCAAGAGATCGAGTCCACCCCTCCTGTCAAAGCAGGCTCCCTAGAGTAGGTCATCAGAGATTACTGGCTAATTTGCTTATCAGGACACATCTGGGTTATGAAAGTCTCACCACCTTTTATGTATATCATGTGGCCCCTCCAGCAAGGTGAGAACACCCACGTTCCTCGTGGCCTGAAGGCTGAACCCCAAGCTGATAAGCAGCCACAGACCTGTAGATCTTGGTTATGATTCTAAGACAGATCTGTCCATTGCAGAGTGGTTCTTTGGTGATATGTAATTCCACAGAAATTAACCACAGAGCTGTGCAGAGCGTCTTCACTTTCCCTGGAAGAGGTTACACTTCCGTGTATCCACCACCCTGAGATGCTGAAACAGAACCTCCTTTCTACTAAGAAAAGTTATGGAGAGTTAGATGACAGGACCGCTAAGGATTGGCCCAGAAAGAGGTGCCTACCCAAAATGAGAAAACACAGAGCGCTCTGGTTCCTGTTTTCCTGAGCTGACGGGAATGCAAGGCCTCTGGCAGGACCTTGCCAGGCAATTCAAGGGAAGTGACAAGCTATAATAAATTGATGACACTGAAAAAGTGATTAGGGGTTGTTCAACTCAAAGTGAATTATACAGATGCCATCAGTTCTGGGGGTAACAGCTAGCACTGCTGCCAGGTCAGTGACACAAACATTGAGCACTTTAAGTTAACTTGCAGTATCCAGCTCCTCCAGAGACACCTCTCTCCTCCATCTCCAGTGCCACTAGCTTGGCTGTTGGCATTTACTGCGCACAGCACCTCTCTGCACTCCCTTGCTAGCAAGGCCTGCTCCCTTGCTGCTTCCTGGCGTGCTTTCCTTGGCTTCCACCTGTCTCTGAGAACCAGTCTCCAGCCAAAACTGAAGGCCATTCACCTTGGTATACACGTCTCCTTCAGCAGAACCACCCCGTTTTGTTTAGTAAGCTCCATGAACCCCAGTAACAATAGAGACAGAAATGGCTACAGCAGGCAGTACTTTCTTTGCCTCAGGTTCTCACTTCCAGGCTGTGACCCCAGGGGCAGAAGTGTAGGAACCAGGCACTCCTGGGAGGGGAGGAGAGTTAAGAAGCTAGCTGAGCACACAGGATCTGTCTGAGGACAAGATCACGGCCACCAAGGAAGGTTCTTGATGATGTAAAAAAGGCAAACATCACCCCATCCTCAGGAAGGTGTATGTCAGGCACTGCAGGCTGGTCAGCCTCAGCTCAGTGCCTGGACAGGCATGGAGCAAGGCTTACTGGAAGGCACACAAAGGACAGGGCAGGGATAAGAACAGCATAGCTTTACCGATGCAAACTGTGCCTGACCAACTGTGATAGCCACCTGTGGTGATTGGCTCAGTAGCTCATGGACAGCATTGGATGTTGCAATCCTGACTTTAGCGAGGTTTCTGACATCAGCTCATAGTTAACTTGGACCCAAATTGGTAAAATACAGTGTGAATGGGCAGACAACAGGTTAGATGGAAAATGGGCTGAACAACCAAACTCAAAGGGCCATGATAAGTAGTACAGAAACTACTCAAAATTTAACTTCAAAGTAATTTCTTAGGTGCTTATTCTGCCTTAGTATCACGCAGGCTGCAGGGCCTTCACCTTTCACTTCAGTCTTGAGCTTGGCTATGGATCCTCACCCTCTGTATTTTTCCCCCTCAGCTGACAGAATCTATTTCATCATCTGCTTGAAATATGCTGTCACTTTGGATCTCTCTTCCATTCAAGTTTCATCATGCAAAAAAAAAAAAAAATCTGCTAGAACACTTCCCCTACACATTGCTCAATGTGCAAACAGTTTTAGGGCAAAATAGCTGTATGTAAATCTCCATCATTACATAAAGACATACGATACCAAATGCTGCAATAAACCATGGCGAAACGTTTCTCACAATCAACACTGCTCAGCCACAATCTAAAGGCTTGAGAGGACAGTGTCTCTGCATCACCGAGGTATCTGTCCCCACATGTTACAAGTTTGCCTTGTTGCTCAACCAAAGCACGTTTCTGAGCCCTTACACACTCACAGCATGGCTCTATGTCCTTCCCATGAAAGGTAGTCAGGTCCTGAAGAGCTTTACTACAGACATCCTTGGAAGAATTGCTTTTTCCATAACTGCTTATGACCTTGCTGTAAAAGAGCTACTCACACCATTCACCTTGCACCCTGCTTCCAGGGCCACGGTGGGAGCCTGGGCCAGCTGCAGTTGGTGCAGCACCCTGGAGGCAAGCTGCCCCATGCCCCTGCATGCTGCTATACTGTGTTACCCTGCTGCAGCCTGAAATGGCAGAGAGCTGACAGACTTACCAAACACCTGCTGACAGACAGAAATGCCTTTAGAGCAGGGGGCTCACCCTGGGACAAAAGGCAAACCATCTTCAGTCTACAGTTCTAGAAACGGGGAAGTTACAAGGACCATTATGTTGGAGGTTTGCATTTCAAATGCAAAATTCAAATACAGCTGGTGGAATGGTCTTACAGTAAGGGGAAGTCACTTGTTTCACACAAACTTTTTACAGATCAGATCCCCATATAAGATAGAGCTAAAGGACTTCACCCAGCTCACCCCGTCCCCTGAGCGTACACGCAGGCTGCACCAGGAAGCAGGGAAGGACATCTGAAACACAAAACATCTTCCATGAAAGGCTACTAGTTCATTACAAGGAGCAAATATTTCTGCATTAAAAAGTGGCAAACAAATCAACACCCCACACACTTTTAAAGAGACCTTCCTTTCGTTTGGGCAAAAGAACCACCGTGGTGCTTGCGCTCCTCCTTGCCACACACGGTGGAGCTACAACACAGGACGGAATTTTCAGCAAAGGTTTGTAGCTGGGATGGCAAGTCTTTTACAGTGAACCCCGAAGAAGTGTCTGACAGGGCATGCTTCTCACAAGAATACTTGTGAGCCAGCATGCTGTCGTAGCACAGACTTCATTCCTACCTGCTTGTCAGGCAGCCAGACAGAATGACTTCAGGACAACGTCACCGGGCTTTTCCAAAGAATAAGCAAAGGCCCATTCCAAGAGAGAAGTAATTGCAGTTATATGTAACACACAGGTTACACACAAAGTACTTTATTCTACAGGAAAGCATCACTCCAAGTCACTCCCGGGCATGAATCAGCATGCACTCCCTATTTAATTTGGAAGGCAAAAGCTTGTGGTAGCTCCACAGCAAGTTACTTCCTGGTCACAAAAGTAATGTTCTTCAGGACATCCAATGTTTGTAAAAACAGGACCTGAATCTAAGACCTGAGAAATACAGGCTTTTACTAAAGGAGAAAGAAAGAGCATGAAAACCACACCAGTCATATTCCCTTTGTATAAAATGTTATACAACCACCCCAGTATAAAGTATCACAGCAATTTATGCTGCTCAAGATAAATAAAACCCCACGCCCAGCAGCCCCTCCCCCAAACCCACAAATGTAGGCAAACAATGAACAATCTGAAATTATTTATTAGGAAAAGACAAAGTACTGCTTCGCCATTCAAACAGAACAAATGGTAATAAACCAGGAAAATAAACTGTAAAGTAGGCCCATCACAGCAGAGTTGGTTATGACAAAGGTAAATGAAATCTCAACTTCATTCATGCAAACAAGCAGTCAAGGATTATTTACAATTTTGATGGGATGAATTACAGCATTGGCCACATTTGGACCCAAATCAAATTACTCAGTGACATATTAAAGGGATCTAATCTGTACATTCAATAATGAGAATCTATAAAAAGAAAAATAATTTAAACAATTTACAAGAGCTGTATTACAGACGGCATAAGGGTATCATTTACAAGAGCTGTATTAACAGGTGCAAAGGTATCAATCAGTAATTTATGAATAAAAATTTGTAGCACATCTTTTTACATCACTTCTTCAGTGTCCAAACAGTAAACAAGAAAGTGGAGACATGAGTGCAATGTAATAGAATAAGGCAACTTAACCAAATGGCTCTTCGGAGAACTTCCATCCTATAATGGTTTGCAATTTATCAATCTGCCTGCCCATTTTGGTACTTAAAACTAGTATCTGAAGACAGTGATTGGATTAGAAGGCCTGGGTATGATGAGACAGTAGATGGAAAATTAAATACTAGTTTGTTAAAAAATCCAAACTCAGGAATGTAAAAAAAGGACAGATTACCAAAAGCCCCTCTATATCCTGTATCATCACCACACCAGCCTTCATGTTCTAGATGTCGTAATTCTGCATGTCTCAAAGTACTAGTTCACTAGTTTTACAATTAAATTATTTCACAATGTATAATCTGTAACTAATGAAACCTCCTCCCAAAGCTTGTATTTACAGTGTTCTTAAATTGATGCTAGAAGAATTGTGAAACACTGGCAATTTATAGTAAAGATTAACAACTGACATATATTCCAGTTTATTTTAATTGGCAAGACTAACACATTTGGCTTTTAAAATTATTTTCAACAGGTATTTTTGCATCTTCAACAACTTTCCCAAAGTTGTTCAACAACATCCCCTGCTTCTTGCAGAGGGGTTGGACTAGATGACCTCTGTGAGTCCCTTCCAACTCCAGCCATTCTATGATTCTAAATGCTTACGGTAATGGGTGATTTTCTTGAAGTTTTAACAGAGAACAAATGCCAGCCCTGGTATGCTTGATATTATTTGTTTAAACAGCTACAAGGACAAATTATGAAGGATAACACTGAAATCCAGCAAAGAAGAGTCATCTGTATCATAATGCACCACGGGAATGTTATGGGGCTTACAGAAAGCAGCACAGAAGCCCAACCTGCCAGTGGCTTGCCACATTAACAAACGCTGTCTACATACTCTAAAAAAAAAAACCAAAAAGGAAACTCAAAATAAGGCCCAAACATCTTTGCAAATGGTAAGTTTTAAGTCTGTCAAAAGGACCAGTCCATAAATATTTTATTTACAATTTCTATTTAGAATCTTTATGTCCAACAAATGATTTAGCACCAGCAGGAATATGCAAAGTAGCATCACCAGGTTCCCTAGGCAGAAGACCTCGAAGCCAAATCTTGCTCATTCTCATTTAAGAGAATCATCTACTCAAGTAACTGATTTGGCACTCAGTTATGCAAGCCTAGACTGCTCAAACATATTCCATTAGCACATTAATAATTACAAATATATTACAATGTCTTTTGAGATGTTTTCAGAAAGCGTGTTTTTAAGAGTATTTAGTATGCTGTACACATGAAGTAAACAAAACACATCAAAGAAGCCTTTCTTTTAAAGAATATTGTAGTTCTATCACAGATGCCATTACTGGCGATGGACTGTATCAGTAAAAACTGCAGAACATAAGCAGGGAATTATCCGTCTATACCATGGTAAAGCGTTGTGGGGGTTAGGGTTTTTTTGTTGTTGTTGTTTTTTATCTATCATGATCACATCTGATTCACATTAATTCACTCATTTTTCACAAGAATTGTTACATCTACCATCTGTCACTGTGCGTTAACAGGAAAAATAAATACAACCCAAACAGCAATAGTCAAGCATGTTCCTAAGTTCTGCACTGTGACCCACAGGTCTTGGTCAAATACTTGGTCAAATCTGACCCACAGATTTTTGGTTTTTTTTAACCTAAGCAAAGCTCTATTATATGTTTTTTTTTTTTTAAGCCTACATAATAATTAAAAAAAATGTAGAAAGCCCTGTTGCTAGGAAAGCAGAGAGAAGGAAAAGAACTCATCTCATTATGTGTGTAAATGGACTCAGGATAAAAAGCTGGCCCCAACCAACTCAACAGAATCCCACTGACCTTCATCTCTGTTCTGAACTCAACCAAGCTGTTTCCTCGGGATTACAGCCATCTAGAATCCAGAATGTGAATAGTGAAAGCGATACTTAAAGATAGGTTGAATGAAAATGTAGGTAACATGCTTTTAAGCAGCAGATTTGCTCTGGACAGAAGTAAACAACTTTTTTTAGTTCCAAATATTATTGAAATATTTAGAAAGTAGCAGTTATTGCAACTTCTCTGGAAGTAGTTGTTTCCTGAAGACCTATACTGGACAAAGAGTTAGTTTTACACCCTTAAAGGCAACTATAATCACCCTGTGTGCACTACCAACAGCTCACATGCAAGCAGGAATCTCACTGTGTTACTGAAGGAAATCTACTAATAGAGGTGCTGCTAGGATCACACAGATCTTCAAAAGGCAGGTCAGACATTTGAATGCCCTTTGAAAATCTCAACCAAACTTAAGACACATGAAGCGTATCAGTGCTGCTTCTCTCTGAACTGTTACATTTACTGAGGCTTTACTAAAAAGTGCTTATACTTAAACCTCTGCTAGCTTCAGTAAAGAATGCTGAGGATGTGTTCATTCCACTTGCTTGATAAATATTAAAAATGTACTGAAGTTTCCTTCTTGTTCAAATTGCAGTTACCTTAAGTAGAACTTAAAAGGTATAAGTGGTTAAGTTTAACAGCCAAACCAAGTTGGAATAGCTTAATCTGAAATGAACTTCTTTGGCCAGAAATAATCTGTATTTACCTGGCTAAAAACTTGAACAGTTTTTAGGAAGATACTGATACAATAAAACTGTGCGTAATACTTGAAGACCAAGCTGGAGGAATGAGACCAAGAAATGCAAAAACATTACCCCAAGATGAGGGTGCTGCAGGGATTGCAAGCCTGAACCCCGATGCTGTTTTCCCAGCATCTCAAGCTACACTGGATCAAAGGGATCATCTTCACCACCAATAAAATTATCTGCTGTTTTTCTGGTAAAAACCACTAGCTATGAAGCATCATGGATAAATTCCTAGTACCAGCAAAACTGGCATTATATGGAAAAAAAAAAAGAAAAGGCACTCACATGGCTGATTGAGCTGAAACAATTACACATTCAAAGCAAAGCTTTACATTTTACTTTAGAAGAAACTTCACATAACTTTCCCCTAGAGAAGTGGTTCCACAACAGTAGCCCTGAGAAACCCTCCAATTTTCTCTACTGTAGTACATCAGATAGAATCAATTCATTCTAAAGCCACATCAACCAGTTAGCTCGGAGGACAAAAAACGGTCAGAGTAAAAGTAAAATCACAGATCAGAAAAGAGCCAGTTACTTCAGTGATTTGTAGAAAAAACAGTCTTTTCAACCTATTTAGAAGTGGATTTAGATGAAAAGACTTTAAGGCTTATCTTGCCACTATTTGTGATGCCTCGCTTTTCTACTGGTCGTGGAGTCATTCTTTGCAGACTCTAGTAACAAGTTCTAAGCTGAGAAAAAAACGAGATGAAACCCAAAGATGTGGCTTAAATACAAGACCCTGGGCTTTACAGTAGGGCTTGAAAACCTCTCTGGTCGCTCTTATTATTAACTGAGCTGATAAAACTAGCAAAAGCAAGCTACTTTTTTAGAAGCTCAAGGGAAGTAAAATAGAGGTAGGGCATACTTTCTGATTCCCACAGCAGTTTCTATACAGTACAGCTATTCAAGAATTTCTCCATTAATTTATTCTCTAGCTCTGTACAATTTACTTTGAAAATCTTATCTTAGGTCATATCAACTACCAATGGTTGAAGTTAACCACGGTCATTCAGTAATAGTTTTCTGCATGTGCTTCTGGTTAAATATACAAGTAACGTGGCTACTGCTTCAAGAGCAGCTCTCTTAGTAACACAAAGTGAGAAGTGAAGTATCAATAAATATGATCTACAGAACAGCTGCTAATCAAGATGAGGTTTGTGTCTTAAAGTACCTCACTTTGTGAGAAAAATGTGCAGTTGGTTTGCAAAATTGTCAGGAGGCTGTCATAAGTTTACAACCAAAGGTTACTTTCTACAGTCAATTGCAACATAAAAGGAACCGTACATTCCATAAAAACCATGTTCACTTCTCTTCTGAAGTGCTCTGATTTAGCATTCCATCAGTTGAGCTGCGAGTGTGATTTTTGTTTGTTTTTTGATGTCTAAAAGAACCATCAAAGGGAGTGCAATGGAAATGTAACAAGAGTGCCAGGAAAAGCAACAATAAATGGAACTGCATTTGCAAGAACTGGCTACTCTAAGTTAGTGTATGCTTAAAGGATCACAGAATTTATATTTTTGATTATTTTTTTTCTTCAAAACCTATAATGTTAGTATGGTGCTTTGAATTTTAAGTAAAGAAAGACTGAAAATAGCACACAGAGGCTTCCAACACACTAGGTGGATGTGTCTGTGAATACAACACAGCCGTGCTGTGGAATACTCGAGCCATCAGTTTTAAAAATACCTTAAAACCCAAGACAAGAATGCATTCTAGTCTGGTTGCTGCCCAATGCATTTATAGGAAATATTTACCATCAAAATGATATCATAAAATTGGGTAGCTTTTTAGTCCAAAAAGTCATATAGCTAATGACTGTTTAATATCATACAAGTTTAAAGATCTCACGCCCTGGCTTCAGGGCTAAACATATTACAGTAATCACAACTGTAAATTCTACAAGTATACAGAAAAACCCAAAGATCAGTTTCAGAGTACGGATTTTTATCCCAAGGCCACAATTTGATGAATGGTTCCATATTGCAAGTGCACTAAATATTGGTCCGCTTGGTCCTGCAATACAAACTCTGATAGTTCTCTGCTTTGAAAAACAAACTTCCAAAACCAAAAGCAAGCATGACAACCTCTTATTTTCAGCATAAGAAGTAGTCACATTTTCAAATCAGTAGGATGGGGCAGAAATTTTTCAGACCTCCACAGGAATTAGCCAATGCATCAGAATTGTAAGGTTGCAGATTTGGTCTATTTTTAAGGATTTTTTCAATTCTCTTAGGTTTTGTGGTACCTTTACGAATGATGATGCATGATGTCAGAATTTGAGACACACAAAAAAATCCCAACCAAGCAGAAGGCATTCTGGAAGTCACATCCTCAAAAAAAAACCCCACACTAACCTCAAAAGCCTGTCTTTGTCATTAACCATTATTTCTCAAATTCAACCAAAGACAGAGAGGATCGTCCCAAAACACCAGCCACATCTTCAACTGAAGAGGGTATCTTACAAAATCCTGAAAACATCAGCTGCTGCACCTGCTGCTTTGGCTTGTTTTTTTTGTGTTTCTGTTCTCCCCACTGAAAGTTAAAGCATTAATAATATTTCTACTGCACATAAAAATTGGGAAGAAATTGTCTATATTTTCCTCATCTTGTAGATAGTACCTTTCCGTTTTAAAATTTGCTTTCTGTACAGAGGCGAAACTGTGCTCATAATAAAGTATAACTAGTGAAAATAATTTTTCATTCATCAATAATGTATAAATACAGTGGGTCTAAAGCCTCAGGAATAAACTTACAATGTTTTCATGTTGAGCACTTTAAATATTTGTCATTCCTTCTTCTGGAAGCTTGTTTTCAGAGGATGTATTGCATGTTAATAGTTCAACACCGGCTACATGTACCAAGGATCCTAAGTGATATCCCCTAACAGTTCATTTTTCAATGCCCACGAGTGAAAACCCCTTCCTTATAATGGCAATTATAAGTTGGAAATTCAGTAGCTAATCACTTCTTAAAACAATTACAGATATCTGCTATTTTCTTCTCCCCTCCCCAGGTTTAGTTCTCATTGCCATACACAAGTGTCATTCGGGTGGAAAAGACTTCAGTGCAGTGGCATCCGGTATCTCAACTGAAATTTGGCAGCCCAAGAAGAGCACCAACAGCTCCAAAGTATCCCTGTTCAAAACAAACAAACAAAATATTTCAAAGTAGGGTATTAAATTCTGCACCAATCACACACAACCTCAATGGCACCACTTGGCAGAGCAATGCTCCAGAAAGAACACCATACACTTTTAGTATATAATCTTTCATAATAATTTTTTAAAACTTCACAAAACACACATTTTATCCTTCTTATCTAGCTTAACTTTAGATTTCTCCTTAAACCTCCCCATACTCTGCAGGACTTTGAAGACCCATGACAGTGACTTCCTACAGCACAGAAATGAGTTGAGTTTGCTTTTCCTAAGGGAGGTGCATATTTTGGTTGCCAAGGGATCTCTGATATAAATAACAACATTATTTAAGGTACAGGTCAAAAATGTCTTAAATTACCTGCACCTTACATCATTAAGGGATTATGTTTCAGCTTCAACACCACTCTTTGGATTGTAAGCTTAGCTGCATTCAAAGAGCAACATTTGCCTGTTGTCTCTCCCTGGGGAAGAATGATGTTCCTCCTCCCTATGACTGAAATACAGAAGCATTTGGAATCTACACTTGATGAAATTCAAGGGTTCAAAATTTATCCAATAAAAATCTGAAGAAGTAGAACTAACAAAGAATCACTCTGCTATTAGTGCAGACATGAGCATCACAACAGTATACTGTCAGTCTCCGGATAAGCAGTAAAGGAAAAAAGCTGTGAGAAAAATCAACTCAAGGGGAACAGGTGTAATGCTGTAATATTTGCAGAGCAACAAACTGAGGACAAAAATTTCCAGTCCACTGCCAAGCAGCTACAAGTGTCCCAACTGTTGCACCTGTAATTAACACTGGTTGCCTGTATTTTAGCTAAAGCAGGTCAACTGTCTCAGTGTTACACACTCATCTTGATTGCAGAAGCTGCCCAAAAGTACGTTGGACTCAAGAGCATAAAATCACTACAGCAACTTTGAGGTGTAACTATGGTGGTGTGAAAGCAGTCCTTGTTAAAAGCAGTCTTGACTTTGAGGATATTGCTTAAGCTCAGTTGAGAACAGTGTAAATATTCCAAAGGCCCATGCTTTAGATGTCCCTGCAATCTTTTGAAAAGCAGCACTTACTACTGCTTCCAACCAAACCAAGGAAAGGCTGCTGAACCTTAGTGCAGAGCTCAACAGCTTCTTGTCCCTCTCCAAAGATCTACAGTGTGAACTGAGATACCCTTAAGTGACTGAAGTACTTCCCTGGCAGAACACACTGTCCCCAGAGAAACAATACAGTAAACAAACTTCTTGTATGTTTACTGAGTATTTGGTGTCTCAGGATATCACACACACGAGAGCTACTCAATACATGCATTATTTATGGTAAAACAATATATACAGATAAATGAACCACAGCTCACCTCATGTTCTAGGAACAAGGCCTTCAGCTGGCCTTTTGACCAGTAATCCAGTGCATAAGCAAGAAGCTTCATGGACAAAGTATTCACACGTAAAAAGTTGCCAACAAACACAACTCTGTTAATTTTCTAAAAAGAATACAAAAAGAGCAAAGGATTAAGTCTTTTCACTGTTTAACATAGCCTGTTTTTTTCATTACATAGTTTTCCAAAGCTATCTCAAGCAAGGATAAAAACCACAACCACAACCCACAATTTTAACACGGTTCCAAAATTTAAAACACAGCATACCGGGCAAAAAGAAGAACTGTGCAACCCTCACAAAGTAAAGGACTTAACTTACAGAGAAGTAGCCTTTACTTTTAAAATTAAGTGAGCATTTTCAGTAACTAAGCCAAAGAGCCCAGCTAAAAGTGAAAATCAATTAAAAATACTTCTATTTGGTAGAGAAGACTCAATGCCTTCATAGCCCTGTACAATGCTGCTTGATCCATATGCAACAAGGCAGCACTGTAAAGAAGCCGAAGACAGTAAGACATAACAGATGCTCCTTTCATCTTCAGACTTCAATACACCTCTGTATAAAATTAGACTAAGACTTAAATACAAGTGAGCTGTGAATATTAATCAAGTAAAACGTAAAAAAAAAAGTTAAAATCCTTTAATTTTCCCCATTCACTGAAATAAATCTAATATTAAACACAGGTTTAATGATATGAGAGCTAGAACCAAAGAAAATACAATTGTGTTAGTGCTTAACATAGTGCTTCATTAACTGCTTGTTTAAGATGAACATTTGTATTCAAGTTGCTATACAAACTACTATGACAATTCAATCTGTATTCAAATGTCTGATGTATAACTGTTTTTCACCATCCTAATTAGTTCACAGTAAAGATAAACACACTCTCAGGGCACCAGGTTAAACATAATTCTGCTCTATAGCAGGAAGCCAAAATAATGAAATCCACTTTATCTTTATACCTCAATTCAAACTACTAGTTTGTGGATCCTTATCAACCGTTTCTTATGATTTGTAGTTCTGTGACATAGCTGGAATTAGACCAAAAAACCCCTTGGAATGGTTAATGAGTTCTGATTTGTATTCACTCACTTTTATTCACTCCTCACCCTTAAGTGTAAATTGCACACATTTGCCTCAGACTATCAGTATGTACTTCCAACTTCACCCTCATTTTAACTCTGCCATAAAGTAAAAAAAAGTGAAAATTACCTCAATACCCACAAAATTAACTTTCTTCTCTGAGATAGAGTAGGAAATTCAGTAAGAACTGGCTACATCAAAACCATATATATATATTAGTCTGGCTCCTAAGCATAAGTAGGGTTACTGCAGATAACAAAGTTATCTCTGAGACATGTCCATAAATTTTAAGCAGAGCTCTAAATACAGTTACTTTAGTCTTCTCTAGGAAAGCTGTTACTAAACCTCACTCTATCCAGTTTGTTGATAATGAATGGGAAATCATTAGTGCTCAGATACCCATATCTCTCATGCCTAAATTCAGTATTCTTCCATAGATTCCTAACACACACTGGTTTTGTTTAGCAGAGCTTTAAGAAACAGAAGATAGCAGGAAATTGTCTTTGCATAACCTAGTAAAGACAGGTGTCAAAACAATCTGAAGTCTCAAGAGGTGGTAAAAATAGAAATAATGCTTAACTAGAAGCAAGGCTTTCTATGAGCTTTATTCAGAGGATAATTTCAGCTTGAAGAAAGTGCTGGAGGCCACCAGTTCCTATGCACTGCTCAAAGCAGGTCTTTCAGCAACTTCAATACTTAAGTTGCCTGAGTCACATGTTTTGAAACTCTGCGAGGACATAGTCCACAGTCACTAAGTCCATGTTTCAGGGCTTAACCCCTCTCAGTGTAAGAATCTTTTTTCTCTTATACCAGAATTCCCTTTGCTACAAGTTGTGTGCATGGCTTCCCTTTCTTCTGTTGTACAGAGCTGTACCTGGCAGTGTCCTCCCTGAAACCTTCTCTAGACAGTGACAACCGTTCCAGGCTTCAGCTTCTTCAGGCTTAACCTAGATCCCTCAGTGTCTTCTCCTATGTTAGACGCTCCCCAGCAAGGCTTGGTAACCTGTTCTACTTGTTCTAGTTTGCCAGTACTTTGCTTTGGCGATGGTTGGGAGGAGGGGAAAAGACCTCATGCCCAAGGTATCACCTCCTCTGACCCGCTGGCTATGTCCCTGTTAATGCACCTCAGCACAAGGTCAGCCTTCCCTGCTGCATGTGTACACTGCTGATTCATGTCCAGCTCATCTGCCAGCACCATCCTCTTTTCTATAATGCTTCTTCCCAGCCAGTCTGCATCTCACCTTCTGCTGTGAGGATGCAATCTTGAAATATGAAGGACCTTGAACTCCACCATTTCAAAGCTGCCACTGAAATCCTTGACCAGTTCTTTGCTCATGTATACTGGATCCAGCAGCATGTTTGCCTGGTCAGCCTGCCTAGCACTTGTGTCAGGAAATTGTTCCCAGCACACTGAGACTGTGATCTGGGATTGCTTGTGATCTGCCATGTCACCCTTTCATTAGAGGCTGGGATAGTCAGTCTCTCATGAGAACCAGTACTTACAGTTCCTCTTGTATCCCATGCTGCATGTGTTTCTGTGTAGAGACCTACACTGGGCTCACAATCACACTGTTTTCACAAGGGGATTTCAAGGCCTTCCATCACAACATCTGCTGCTCCCCTGCTCAAATGCAGGCTTTGGATGCCAACTCTAACATAGTCAAAACTCTCTGAACCAATTCCTAGTTAATACTATATGAATTTCTTCATTTCATTTGAGAACATACTAAAAGGTTTTAAATGGTATGTCATTATAGCAGTCATTTCATGTAAAACCAAATAATGGACCTCCAGTTGGATCAATTCCGTGTCAGAAGTTTTTACCTCATTTACTGCACACATCCTGGCAATAGACCCAATGTTATTAGTGATGGTGACCAATATGGCTCTTGCAAGATCTTCTTTACTAACAGACTCTCTCTTCTCTTTGTAGATCATATTCCCAAAACTGTAAGAGGAAAAATTTCTGTTAAGTACAAAGTCATTCAAGTGCATTTGAAGTAATTTCAGAATCTAACTTTCAAGCTGCAAGAGAACTTAAATCTCACGCTTCTTAAAGAGCTCCCCTTTTAAGTCTGTATTAAATGCAACAATTTGACAACTGACACTATGACCTGTGTATTTATTCCTTCACAACAAACCATCAATCAATAAAGACCCCCCAAAACAAAACATTTTTGCTTAGATTGGTGAGACTACTCTGCAAAGCTATTCACTGTAAGTCAATGCCTACGTCTGTGGAATCTTCCAACTCCTCATGCTTGCCTTCTCACACACAGTATCTATCAAGCCTTCTACTGTCCAAGTAAAACAGAGATGAGTGGAATGATTCTATGACAAGACACAATCCCCTGAATAATATCCCCAGAAAATAAACACCTAACAGACTGCTGTTTATTGCATTACTGAAGAGTTCACGATTAGGAGGATATCTCTATTACTATACACAGTAGATAAGATCTTAAAAATAATATATATATATATATGTAAATAAATTAAAGACAAGAATCCATAGCTATGCATGGAATTTTACCACTAAGAACACTGTGACATATCTAAAGTCAGTATGGAGAGCTAAAACATCAAAACCTCAAAATTAAAGATCTTATGGGTCTTAAAAAGTAAATGAGAACAAGAAGTACCTACATATAGAGTGGGTTAAGACTTACTGACTAAAAAGGTCAGTACCTTTTTAGTCAGTAAGTCTTAACCTGCACATAGTAAAACCTCTCAGCATACACTCTTTGAAGAGTCTTGGACTCAGCTGAGAGAGGGAGAAGAATCAAATTACTGGGAATTAAGACCTCTTACTGCTAANTCTTAAAGAGCTCCCCTTTTAAGTCTGTATTAAATGCAACAATTTGACAACTGACACTATGACCTGTGTATTTATTCCTTCACAACAAACCATCAATCAATAAAGACCCCCCAAAACAAAACATTTTTGCTTAGATTGGTGAGACTACTCTGCAAAGCTATTCACTGTAAGTCAATGCCTACGTCTGTGGAATCTTCCAACTCCTCATGCTTGCCTTCTCACACACAGTATCTATCAAGCCTTCTACTGTCCAAGTAAAACAGAGATGAGTGGAATGATTCTATGACAAGACACAATCCCCTGAATAATATCCCCAGAAAATAAACACCTAACAGACTGCTGTTTATTGCATTACTGAAGAGTTCACGATTAGGAGGATATCTCTATTACTATACACAGTAGATAAGNTTAAAAAGTAAATGAGAACAAGAAGTACCTACATATAGAGTGGGTTAAGACTTACTGACTAAAAAGGTCAGTACCTTTTTAGTCAGTAAGTCTTAACCTGCACATAGTAAAACCTCTCAGCATACACTCTTTGAAGAGTCTTGGACTCAGCTGAGAGAGGGAGAAGAATCAAATTACTGGGAATTAAGACCTCTTACTGCTAAATAAGAGGGAAGATTTAATGAACTTTCATACACACATATTAGTTTCACTTCCAGTTTATTCTCTTTACATTTCTTAAGGGTAAAGAAGCTATAGCATTCCCAATAAACTTCTCCATTGTAATAAAACTTCCAGCTATGACAAAAATCCTCTGCAACTAGCAGTAAAATACATTCATTCTCATGGTGCAAAATTTGTATGTTCAACAGCTTTTATAAGTGAGAAAAGTAGTTAGAATATTATGCTAGGTGTCTGTACTGACAATCATGTAAAAAAAAAAAACCCAAACAGCCTAAAATTTAAGAGATACTACTGTAAGAGCAACAAAATACGCCTTCTATTGACCTCCCCGCCCCTCTGGACAACACCCTATTACAAGATTCTAGAAGTCAAAAAGTAATCTGCTTCATTTTCCTCTTGCCCTCTCTTCACTCTGCACTTTGTTCTTGCCACTCCTGTTGTCATCTCAGACTCATGTAAAGCTGTATATGACATACATGAGGTTTCTTCAGTAGCTAGCTAGCAGGCAACTGCGGTTACATGTGGCTTTAGATCTTGAGGAACATTGAGAACATACACTTTCAGAATGAAACATATCTTGACAACAACAAAAATTTGAAAAAGTAATCATAGCTTGTCTTCTTTTTGAAGCCCCCAAATGGACAAAAGAACCAGTAAAACAATCTTGCTTACCTAGATGCTACAGCCCATCCTGGCAAGCCAAATCTTTCATAGTCTCCTCCATAAATATCCCTAACCAGCTTGTCAGCATGTGTACTGTCCCCTTTGGATGCCATTTCCAGAGCTTCTTCAAAACTCTCACAGCCCGTCAACAAACTGCATAAACCAAGAAAGGTCCCTCCACCTAGACTAAGAAGAAAGAAAAGTAAATGTTTTAAAATAGTATTTCCTTACATCAAAGATTCCTGTTTCTAACAAAACAAAGCCCTCCAACTTAAGATACCAAGCTGTCTGCCTTCTAGTTCAAGATTCACTATAAAAACAACTGTCAATCAAGTTAACATTTATAAAAGTCACTTACAAGAAGCTACCTGTACAGTAAAATTTAACAAATAGTTATACTCTTTCAAAATACAAGCTAGAAGACTGAATTAGATACTAATATCACATCATGCCACTGACTAATCCCTGATCATTTTCTGTAAAATGTGTGGACATATTCCTATGAAGCAAGAGAAACACAGGTTCACTGAACACATTATTGAAATTTAAGACAAAAACATACAAAACTCTCACTATGGAGCACTGATTTGTCAATCACAAGACTGACAAAGAAGTTACTGGGTAAATCTCCTCAATAACAGATCTATGGGGATGGGCTTCAACAAACACAGCTATAAATTGAAAATACTTTTCCTTACTAAAGAGTGAGGGAATGGGTAGGTGGGGGAGTCAAGGAGTAGAAACACTTTGGAAACAGAAGGCTCACTGTTCCACAGACTAAGAACCCCAACTTAGGTTTTTAAGTTACCTCGTTCCAGTTACTCTTTTATAGTTGTCTTTGGAATGGACTGATAAAATACTGACTCCTGAACCGATGTTAACAACCAGCAATGGATATGGATCATCCAGGTTAAAAGGCATCTTTTGGCATCTCTCAGGATCTGAGGCATTTTCAAAATAATAGCACTCTGCCTGGCCGTTGAAGCTGACAGAGTCTATATACAATAAGCCTTTAACAAGGCAGTCAAGCTCATCCAGTTTGTGCAGCTGGAGGTTTCCAATCTGTGATAAAAAAAAAAAAAAAAGAGACAGTGTCAACCTGTTCTAACACTGCTTAAGCATGCTAAAAATTTGTTTCTGTACTGCCTAGCTTTAAACAGCCATCTCAGGTGACCAATTCAGGAACTTACATCCCACTTTAAAGCGAACAATTGAGAGGCAAATTCTGAATACATTAATTAGCAGATTACTCCAACTAGTGAATCTAGATGTCAGACTTGAATCAAGGATAGACAGCATAAATATCTGCTTTGATATTTATCAGCCCAAAGATAACTTCTGAGCTATTAGGAAACGAATCCATCGAAAAAGAGCAACATTTTTCATCAATCTAAATCAAAACCCGTCACCAAATACCCTCAAGGCCCCACCAAGCGTCATCTTGGCAAAACTTGCACATCTGCACATCTTTCCAAGGTTTGTGGGTTTCCTCCCCCATCTAGTATGCCAAACAGTCATTTCTAGGACGTCAGCAGATAAAACCTAAGATAAAAACCATAACGGCATTGTGCACTACGTCCTTGAAAATTTATTAACACTGAGGATTGAAGGAAAACCACGTGTTGAAAACCTATGGGCCTCTGATCCTGCTACAGCTCTTCCTCAACTCTGCACATGGCATTTAAGATGCTGTCCTCTAATAATGCACAACAACAATATAGGGACACTGTGGATTGCAGGAAGGCTGCAATTTCACACCATACTTTATAAAAGTATGTTAAAGTGCATAAAGAGATGGATGAATTTTCCTTTCCTACAGGAGGGAGTTCCAGCGGTTAGAGAGATTAATCCAAGAAAAACACCCGTAAAGTGTCTCTCTGACTCAGGTAAACTCACATTTAGAAAGCTGCCTGCAGCCAGATTACAAAATTGCACAATCAGACCAGATTACACACTGCTGATTGATATCAGCACCAGATCACAGGACTGCCAGCACCCTCCTCTCCTCTCCTCTCCTCTCCTCTCCTTTCC
>VXBZ01009396.1:785946-800927 GCA_013399135.1 Heliornis fulica
GGGGGGGGCGCTGCCCGACTCGTCCGCGCCGGCTGAGGGTTCAAACCCCCGTACCGACCAAGGGAAACAAAACCGAGGACCAGTTCAGAGCGACTCGTTTGACGTTGTCCCCAGCTGACCTCAAAAGCCATAGGGCACATCCTGGAAAGCGTGCTGGCTCCGTTCAGGCTCAGTGGTGCTGATTTGCCACCCAGGGATCCAGTCTGACATCTCGCTGGGCCTTAAGCCAAAGGGTTACTCAAGGGCACGCCAGGCTTCACGAAACAAAGCCAATCCCACCCATCTAGCCCACTGACCTTAGCTGACTGTTCCTAAGCCGAAGCAGGAATTGGTAGGTGAATCATGAAAGAGCCCAGAAGTGACAGAAGTGACAGAACCCACAGAAAACCACGCAAAACCCACAGCCAAACACCCTGCAAGCAACACTGCCATCTGACTAGATCCTGCTGACTAGAAACACCAAAGACACAGGAATCTGGGACAGAAAGTTCCTTGGCACCAGTTACCTCAGTCCAGTGGCTAAAATGCGACACCTACAGCACTGCAAGACAAAGCACAAACAAGTGTGTTTTATCCTTAGACAGCAGGTGTGGAGCACTCATCAAGGAACTCATGTGCTACAAAGCCATGAGCAATACAAGCAACTGTTGTGCAAACCAGTTACTCTGGCCAGTAGCTAGAAATTTCTGAATAGTTCCCACCAGTTTTTTATTGAGCTCAGCTGGGTTTGCTTTAGGTGAAAATGCTACCATCTGCTACAATTATGTAATTAACCTTCATAGTTCAGGCTTAATGATGCTCATTAAGGTTGAGTGTTTTTATTGGCTGAGTGCTGTCACCAGTTTTGTATAGAATGACAAAGGCAACCCCAAGGACTGTAGTCTGAAGCATAATTAGCAATATGTGAGCGTTACACAGGGGCACGGGTGAAGGAGGGCTGAGGACTCAGTGGGAGCTGTGCTTTACCCTGTGTGAAGGATGGAACACAATGAGCAGAAAAGCTCTGTTATGTTTGGGTCACAAATAATACTCAGCTACAACGTTGTGGCAGCAAATTTGGAATATATGTGTGTCAGGACATCATGAGATCCCTGTCATCCGCTTCCTCAGTCATACCTCCTCTGACCCCAAGTCCTATTATTTCTTCATTTATTCTGTCATTACTAGGCATGTGTCTTTTTGCTGCAGGCCTTCCTCAACCAGTTAATAATAATAAACAAAAGGCAGCAAATAAATTATTTCATTGAAGAAAATGCCCAGGCTCAAAAATTATGTGGCTTAGTTCATCTGGGCGTGTTAGACTCCTGAAACATTAGGTTGTGATGGCATAAAGGTCTGTAACTGCTGTTTACGCTGCATTTAACTGCAGCCACTCTCTGTTGCAAAAGGAACACTTGTAGTTCTCCCAACATTCTCTGTGTGGTTTATATTCACACTAAAAGGTCAGGCTCAACACCTCAAGTATGCATAGAAATAATCTTCATCACAACACAAGGTATGTTACAATCTTCCATAACCCAACAATTTATTTAAACTTACATCACAATGAGAATCTATTAATAAAATACATCAGTTCACACCAGTCTGCATTGCCGTCTTTTAAGGGTAAGCATCTTTCTTCACTTTATATTAAAACTTTATAGAGGTAAAAACTACTGCATTGTACCCGCAGTCCTTGAAATCTATTGTAACATTAGGCAGGTTACAGAGGAACTTTCAGAGCTAATTATACTTCAGTTAACCGCACATTTTTGGCACATCGGAATGCTTTTTATTTTCTTAACATAAAAAAATCTATAGAAAGTCAGAGAATCATTGACATAAAACATCACTATCCAATGGCAAGTGCTGCCTAAAAGCATACAAAATTTGCATCATTTGGCTACGAAACATATCCATAGTTCTTTATGCCAACACTTAACATCGAAGTGCCGTGACAGAAAAGGACCAGGAACTGGTCCAGCCTTGCTGCATTGCTGCTGGTCATTCTGCTGCAAGGCTGTGCTTAAATAAATCCCAGAGTGATGCTGATGGCTTTTGCCTCGTCAGTCAAGGCCATTCTTTTTACAGCAGGTGCAAGACCACAAATAAATGTCACCTTCTTCCTCATAGGTGTTGGTGCTCAAGGGACAAAGCGCCTGCAGTTTGAGTGGCGTGTGAGAACTCTTTCTGCAGGCCCAGGCAGTTCAGTGGCTACAAATTGTGCAGCAGAACACAGAGGGCTTGTAAGCCACTGCTCAGTCTGGGTTTCTTCTGCCCAGCATCATGGCAGCTGCTTCATTAGAAGTGTTTTAAGGGGGAATGAAACACTAAAGGTAGTGGTGTGCCAGGCATGTATCTGCACAAGTATCTGCAGTCACTTGCACGAACTTTTAAAGCCTGCATGTTGTGGGTTTGGGTGATTTTTGTTGTTGAGCTCCAGCTGCTCTGAGCTTCTGACGTTATGTTCAAACTATGAAGCAGCCCAGAGTACTTGCACCCAGGGTTAGTTTTTCCCCAGGTCTTGACCTGTACTGCTTCAGTCACATTTAGACACATTAACTAGCGATTGTGTTCTGTTCCACTGATTACTGGCTCCACAGCCTGACACTTCTTTTGTGAGACAGCTTTTATATTGCTTATGTCTCTTCTGCTCAAGTTGCTCTGGTAGGAACAAAGAAATCTGGATGAACTGCTGCGGTGAGGGAGACTGAAGTAGCAGATGAATGCTATGCGCATAGAGCTTTTAGGTTGCATGATGGCTAGATGGTGACTTCTCTTTTACAGGAGGTAAACATTTATGCTTTTCCTGGCAGGACTGCATTCTGTGCATCTTAAAAAGCCCTAATCCAAACAAGCCCTTCATTTGATTCAGCTTTCCTTCCCATCCTTTGCTGAAGCCTCTGATCTGAAATCTTTTTGGTAAGACCAATGAGCATTCCCAAAAGGTGCTTATGGCTGCTAGGAAGCATCTCTGACTTCACCTCTTTTAGAGAAATTGAGCAAAGGACCGCAATGCTTGCTGTAGTAGGGAAAGAAATATGTTACGGTGGTAGTGAAACTGTGGTTTATGGCGATGTTTGAAAATTAATGGAAAGAGAAACTTTAAGTTATCTATGGCATCTTTGCATATGCTCACTTACTCAAAAATTATCCCTGCCAAAAATCCTCCAAAAATCAAACTGTCTCCCAGAGTCAACTTCTGCCTCACCTCCACGGTGAGAATTCATCCCTGCCTTGATTCCCTTTTCCTATGCAGCATTAGCTCTGAATGCAGCTGAAGCTAACAGGAGTCCTTTGGGAGGCACGAGTGCAGGATGTGAAGGAGTGCAGTGGAAAAAGCTTTGGCAGAATCTGCACCAAAGGTGAGACAGGACAGGCTGGAGCCGCAACCTCTCTCCCTGTGCAAAGAAGAGAGTGCTGCTAAGGTGGACAAATGTTATCTGAGTACCTTCACATGGATATAGTGCAACTTCTGCTCGTTTAAAATGCTGTGGAGAAGTAGCCAGCTGCTTGGTACCAGAGCATGGGTGAACAGGCAGCCACAGCCCAGCTGACACCCATGGCTCAGGTGCCAGTGGGAGCACAAGCCACTCCGCTGCAGGTACGTTCTGGCACCCACAAGATTTCCATGCTCTTTACAACCTCTGCAAGTTAAAGTGTCAAGGCATGACAAACTATGTAGCAGTGCATTCCTTATATTTCATATACAAAAAAGGGTTCAAGGCCGGGAGCAAGAAGGCACAAACTTGGGAAATAACATAGTTGAGGAGTTTACACAAAAGTTCTATGTCATTTATTAGGCATTACTTAGCACTTATTTCACATTTTGCCCCCAAATTTCCCGAAGTAACATATATTTCCCCGCTTCCTTTCCCTTCGTCCCCATCTTTTGGATAAAGCTGCCTCTGCTCTATAGATACAGGTGCTGAAGAATATACTGCGAACAAAGTTAAATACATCATACACAGCAAAATATGTACTATAGTATTACAATAGTCAAATAATGTCGTTAGCCTTAAGCTACGGCAGTGTCTACGTGCTATAGCGAACCAGTTCAAGAGCAGCAAGCGGAGCCACTGTACAGGAACAAAACAGCGTTGGCAGTGTTAGGCAGAGCAAGGGAGCGAGGGGGAGGCTTTCTTGGGGTGCCTGAGCAGGCGAGATGGCTGCTGTCGGTCACAGGGAGCCGCTCTGAGGAGACCCACACAGAGCCTCGGAGATCCGTCAGCCCGTATCGGTTCTGTGGCAGGTCCTTTACATTTGTTCACTGTGCATACACATCGAGTCACCCCCACGGGTCTCCTGTTAGGCTATGTTTTCTTTATATATATATTTTTTTTTAACTTTTAACTTTTTAATTTTTTTTTTCTTACAACTGTTAAAAAAGTTTCATGGTAAAAATAACTCACTATATGATACATATGCCCAAAGGGGTGCGATACTTTATATAATAAAAGATGAAAATAGTCACTTTCCATAATAAAAATAAGTTCTATTTTTTGTTTATTTTACAATATACTTAATAATTCTTTTCTTCTTCTTCACTCTGCAAGTAAATAGGTCCCGTTTTGATAGCGCTTCTGAGTCGATTAAAGTGGCAAGAGACCGGAGAATGGCTTATAAGCATTTTGAGCAGCCGCATTCCACATGTCTCTCCAGTTCTTCCGTGAAGGTGGAGCCATCCACGCACTGGAAGAAGTATTTCCGCCTCTTGCTCCGGAGAGGAACGCAGCACTGCCCGTTGCCGCAGCCGCCGCGGCACTCCAGGCGGGGCACTTTGGAGGCAGTGGCACACGACGTGTAGCCCTGTTGCTTACGGACTACTTCTCGAATTATCTCTCCTTGGCAGAGATTCTCTGGTAGGACAACAGAGATGTAAAGGGAAGAAAAAAGAAATGGTAACTATTTTGCCTGTTATTCCCCAAACTTCAGCAAACAGCCCTGTACTTGTAATGGTATTCCCGGCAAACAGATGGCATGAGAAGGACCTTCATCCTTTACTGCTTTGTACCTGCCATCAAAACAGAGCTTGTGTTACACAAATGTGTAATATCCGGCACGAGGCAGAGGCCAAGCAGGCCTGCTGGCTTTGATCAGCACTCTGGAAGTGCCTTAATGAACGCTGAGTGTTGAATCCTGCAACACTCCTGCAAAATATGAATTACATTTACTATGTCTGCTTTTAGGATCAAAGGTCAGCCTGCTCTGCGTGACATTGGCAATCTGGGATACCTGGAAACATCTGTGCTGCTCTGCAGTCACTTTGCAGCAGCCAGATACGTTCTGGTGTGCTGTATATGTGTGTAATTCGGAAAATCTGTGGTTCATTCACAGGAAAGGCACAACCTAAATAAAAATCATGTAAGCCAGCTCCTTCCTTCTGTACAGGAATAAAAAAAGCCAGGCAGGATGAAGTTAGAACTCGCTGGGATTCCAGTGAGCCTTTTCAGGTCAGGGCAGAAGAGCTGAGCCGTTGCCCTGGTAGGAGAGCCCAGCCTGACCTGTGGGCTTCCCCAGGAAACCCACCCAGCTGCACCAGAAGGAGCAGCCTGAGAGTCTTCCTTGCCACTTCAGAGGAGCAGTACCTCCTGCTCCCAGTTCCTGCACAGGTCATCTACAAAAGCCCCTGACATGCAGGGTAGGACCTCCTTTCCCAGCGCTAAACCTCACAACAGCCTCTCCTTTAAACATCTCGCCAGAACCCAGGGAGCCACAAACCCTGAGGACTCAGAGAATAAAAACCTTGGCTACAGACACCTCCCCTTCCATGTCTGGATAGCAGCTAGCTAGCTGTTGCGTGGTTCTTTCCTCCTCACGTATTGCCCTGCAGATGCTGACTTAGCTTTATCTTCTACTACTTGCCATTTTCTCCCAGGTATGAGTGACAGGGAAGAGAGGTAAAAAGGACGGCATAACCCAGCAGTGCAGCAGCCCAGCACCCTGGGCCCTCCGGCCAAGCGTACCTCTGTCACAATGTTCTCCGCTATAGTTAGGATCGCACTCGCAGTAGGGCTCCCCATGCTCGGAAATTTTACACTGCCCGTGGTTGCATTTCAAAATCCTGCAGGGATTTGAGGAATTGTTCTTCTTGTCACAGTACATGCCTGTGTAGCCCTCCATGCACTTACAGGTGTAAGCAACATTGGCCACCATGCACTTACCATGCAGACACCTGGGGAAAGAGAAGCATTTAGAGCTGGCCTGTGTTAGACGGGAAAGTTCCTTTTCCCAGGGATATTTTCTTTTGGCATTTCTGCCCATTTTAATTCCAGGCTACTAATCAAAACCCAGCAGTTCTGTGTCAAACTCTCGGAAGGAGCTGTGAATTTTCAGTGAGTTCTGGATAACATTCAGGGAATACATTTAGTGCTTGTGGTCCTAAGTGATCTCTTTGGAAAACGTTCAGCTCCTCCGTGAGCACGGACCAACGCTTGGCACCCACACAAGACAGCTCACATGAACAGCACCGGCACGTGGAGCTAAGCGCCAACAGTCAAGCTGCATGCCCAGGCTTCCTTAGCAGAACTGCTCCACAAATAATGTCAGGTGATGAAAGACAGTGCGATAAATAAAGGTGCTTGTGGAAAAGCTACACACAGACTTATTCACAGCAGTTGTAGCTGAAGGGTTCCCTGGCTCACGTGGTGTGCAGTGAGCTTTCTTATTTTGAGGAATACCACAGGGAGAGGTGTGGATCCTCAGCAGGTTCTCTGACACCATCCCTGCTTGTGGGATGGGGACATCTCTGCCCTTAGATGGACTGAGGGCAGGGAAGAAAGCAACAGTGTCCAGCCAAAGGAAAACTGCCCATTGCTTATAAACCCTTGCTATATCAGGTCCTACTTGATGTTAACCCACGTCTTTCTCTTATTTATTTTTCTTTCTGGCATTTTAGGATGATCATTCCCTGCTTTTGTTGAATGCTTGTACATTACTTTTTTAAACTTTGAACTGAAAAGCACAAATAATAAAAGCAATTTCAGTCAGGCCAAAACATGCAAAATATTGTATCAGAGGGAGTCACAGTCATATAAAGCAGTATTTTCTGCCCTGCTAATGAAAGGTGTGCCTGGGTAGTTAACTCTTGTGATCATCAACTACCTGTTCTTTAAGGTGTCATGTCCTCACTGAGACTGAGCTGTGAGTGCAGGGGCAGGACACCGTGATCCCCCTGACACAGGGCTTGGCTTTAAGGAGACAGCTCCAAAAGGCTGAAGTGATTTAGCAAAAGGTGGGACAGTATGTGAGGTTTAAAAATACACACAGCTACTTTCCTTAGCACGGGGCCTATTTTCATGATTGCCTCACCCTCCTTGCATTATGAGAAGCAATCCATCATCTCATGAACATCTGCAAATTCCTTACTTCTCTCTGTCCAAACACCACAGCTTCATGCGGCTGGCATTGGAAATTCAAGGAAACATTTCAGTCTCTGTTTCTTCACTTGGGTTGTCATACCTTTGGTCTGTGAACTGTCAGATGCTTCCCAACACCTTCCAGGGCTTAGTACTTAGCAGAATTAGACCCAGGAGGAAGTTTAAGATGATTCCTCTGCCAAGTTTAATTTCTGCCCTTAAGAGAGTGATTATTCACAGTGTCAATTTACCTGTCAAAAGTATGTGCTTGTGAAAAGCACAGACAGTGTGACCAAAACAGCTGCTCAACCAGAAGTACTTCTACCTGCTCACGGACCAGCACTGAGCTCTGCTGCCCTGCTCGGACTGATGCCATGTACTGGCCACAGGTAAGTTGTTCATCCAGCGTTTCTCATGGAGATGTGGTTATTGGGCCTTTGTACCGTGGGTGCAGCCCCACGCTGTGCTGCAGCCTTGTTCTTTAGAGGGGGGGTTCAGAGTGTAGCATTTAAGCTGTTATGTGGGGAATGTGAAACTGTTCAGGCGGGAGTGCACGTTGCTCGTGGGGGAGTTGGTGTGAATACTGGGCACGCTGTGCGCATCCCCCCAGGTGTGCACCTCCTGCTCCCAGGTAGCTCTGCTGTGGCCCAGTGCTGGCACTCACCAGCTCAGAGGGAACCCTTACCCATGGGGAGGGTGTGCATTTGCATGAGAGCAGGGCCTGCAGTACTAACACCTTAGCTCCTCCAGGACAAAGCACTCATTTGGATAGTGAGTGACATCGGAGCAAGAAGTAGAAATTGAGAATTGCCCTGGATATTAGCTCATAACAGTCAATAATTTCACATGGGAACCCAACACCTCCGAAAATAGTAACTTTATAAGATGAAACATAAACCAGGCATTAGCTGTAAAGCTTCTACCCTCCCATCAGCATGCGTTCGAGCTTACTTGTGGTTAAGACATGGGTCTCCGATTTCCTGGTCACACAGGGGGCCCGTCCAGCCTGGGTGACACTCACAGATCACACTCGTTTTCTCCACGGATCGGCAAATACCATGCTTGCAGATGTTACAGGATTTGCAGCCAGGGAGGACTCCTAATGACTGCTGTGGCAAATCCTTGAAATCCTGCAGCTCGTTATTGATGCGGACGTCATGAATACATCCGTGAAATCCATTTGGTGTCTTATCTGCACCCTGGCGCAGTGAAGATAATCCAGTAGAGGTCGGGATCCCTTCAGATAGGAACAAAAAGGGAAGGTTTACTCACACTTGATGGCACATAAATTATAATGGCTAATGTTTCTTTTGTCACAGCCTCTTATAATCTTTAAGGAACTAATTTACATAGGACCTCTGTAACATAGCTCAGTCTCACTGTCCTCATTCTGCAAATGGTAAAAAGCAAAAATAAAATCCCTTGCCCATGCTTATGTAAGAAATATATACCAAAGAAAAGCACACCCATTTTTTTGGCCAGAGGTTCTTGTCCTTAGAGAATGCTCCTTCTGTCTGTGGTTTAACAGCAATTTAATGATCTCAGAATGCCTTTACTTGCTAGCAGGTAGCTGTCACCCCCAGGATACAGCAAGACAGTTCAGCATTACTGTACCCCAGCACTATGATGGGGACTTCTCACAATGTGCCCCATCGAAACTAAAGCAGGAGAACTCTAGATCCAGGGAGCAGCACTTCAGGTGGCCAGGCCAAGCCTTGGGGACAACTATCCTTCATCTAGTTTAAGCGTCTGGAAGCTTTCACACTCTCAGGTGGCCAGCAGATTCTTTCAGATGTGTTACATCTTCCCCACTGACCTCCACTTGGAGCTGCACAGCTCCACTGGCATAGACAAGTGCTTCCATTTTCAACCCTGTAAGGCCTCTGGATTTGCTTTCTGTAAGTGACTCCACTGTTAAAGATTGTCTGGAACCAAACCCACATCTGTCTTTGACTGTGCATTAGGAGGGAAGTTGCAAGACTGGATATTTGGAAAAGTGGATGAAATTGTGGGCACATGAGAAGGCTCAGGTCTGACTTAAAGCTTCGTGTAGGTTAGGAACAACTGCTCTGAGGTAATTTAATCAATTAACTAAACCAGCTGAAGTGGAAGGGCAGCTGGCATCCAGGGGAGTGCTACATGCAGAGAGGTGGCACATGCAGAACACTGAGGGTTTGAAAGGAGCAAGAAGAATTTTAATGAGCAATGTCCTGACTGAGCCCGTGGCTTCTGGCATCCATCAGTCCTTCATATCAGGTCTTGGATTAGTCCTGTGAATGCATTTTTGTGGGTGCCTTTTGAAAATTGGTATTGATCCACGATAGTCATCCACTAACTACCTTTTCCACATGATTACTTCGCAAGTTCCCTGTATATAAATCGCTGCAGGGTTAGTCTCTTTTATGCTGTGCTAGAGGAAGGAATTGTGATGGCCTCGCCAGCAGATTATCTTTGATGTGCAATGCTCTTGAATAGCCTGTGACATTCTTAATAGGAGCCAATTATAAAAGTTCAGCTCTGTACAAAGCAAGATTAGCCATTTTTCTGATTTACAAGGGCAATATCCAGGGTTCTTTTAGAAAAGTGCTATTAAGGGGAATTATTTACAAAAGGCTTGACCAGTGCCAAGTGAAATTGATGTTTCTACTATTGGCTTCAATAATCTAGTTAGAAAAAGCCCAAAGACTTTCTGAGCCTATTATTATTGTGCTGACTCGTGTGTTTAGAATAGGCTGACTAAAATTTCAAGAACTCCATGTCACCGAAAGGGAGAAATGTCAACATCCAGTCCAGAATAAGGATGGGAGGGTTCTAGCCAAAACAAATCAACTGGGCAGATGTCTTTCTGTCCCTCTGACACCTAATTACTGGCACACTCTTTCTTCTGGGCATCTGTTCCCCACCCACTTGGCACCTCCTTCCACCAAAATTCAGGGTGGAATGGGAAAATCCTTCAGTCAGTTCCAGTATCTTTATAATTTTGAAGCTCTGGCTTCCATCTCTGTGAGAAAGCTATTAGCCAAGAAGTTCTTGGTCAGCTTGTGTGTTGATAGGGTTTGGAGGTTTTAATCTTCCCCCACCTGAACTTTTACACCTCTATAAATTTCCAGCAGAAATACAGCTCATTCATAGTATATTTAAAATTACTGCCTACTGATTTGTTTTTTTTGCCATGACTGTGATACTTCCACTGTATTCTTCAACCACTCCTCTTGGTGGCAGTCAGTTCTGAAAGCTTTAAGAATGGCAAACAGGTTGCTTCTGCCATGGCTGTATAACAGAGACGCTGCCTGTGCTGAGTTCAGGTTAACTTCCCGGTCTGGTGTGTGAGCCTGTGCTGGCTGTGCAACGGGGTGTTGGTGGACTATGGAGTATGAAGCAGGACAGCAGAGGTGTGGTTTCCAGGCTCCCTGCTCGGGGAAGTGACCTCTGGCAGAAGGGAAAAGCAGCTGCTAGCTCCCACACCCCAGAAAGTCCTCTCCATGGCATGGGAGATGGTTTGCTTCAAAGAAAACTTGTTAAAATCTCAAAGTCTAAAGCAACTCACTATACCTCCAATGTAGAGGGGTGTGTTGAGGCTGGCAGAAGACTGTTTCTGGAGTTTTCCTAGACTCTTGGGAGTGCCCTTGTCCACCACCAGGTTCAGCGTTTGATTCAGCATCACGAGCTCCACACTGTGAAACTGCCCATCGTTCACTGTTTCCACACTGAAAGAGAGAAGGAGGATAAGAAGGGGATGTTAGTACTCAACTGCTGCTGTGACAGGTGCTGTCTGCCATTACATCCAGCAAGGCACAGCTCCCACTCCATGCTCCTTCACCATCACCAGGTTCCATCTAGTGTCAACCTCCAAGGTACAAATCCAGCTGCTGCTGACACCTGGGCAGGTGTTACACATAAGTAACACTGGACAGGACAGCTAACCAGGATAGTAGCTGCTGCAGTTGTGTTTCCCAGGGCAGAAAAGCAAAGGTGTACCTATGTGATACACTGGTTTAGGTGACAAAATGACTTTAAATCTCCTGTTCTGTGCTCTCAGCCACAGCTTGCTTACCCTCTGTCTCTGTTTGGTGCCCACACTGCAAGCTGCTCCACTGAAATGATTTCTGATTGTAAAGTTAAACTCAAATTATTCTGCAGGGGCAGGGAGGGGCTGCATCTTGGGGCAAGAGACAGCAGGGGACTCTGAAACCAGCATTTCCACCCAGCTGGAAGGAGTATCCTGTAGCTCAGGTGCTGAGGCAGGAGGACAGAGTGAATTACTTAATTACTTACAGAGAAGGAATTCAGGAGTTCTTGGCTTAAAAATATCAGGGCACTTTGTTCAGTACAGTCCTACTTGAGCACACTGAGAACAAATGAGTTGGTCCTCTGTGAGAAACATTTAGGTGCAGATTTGGGATTGAGAACAGACAGCAGGAATTTTGGGGGCTCAGGGAGCAGGTAGCCCTCTGACCAGACAAGCTATTAAAGGCTTTAATTTATGTTAAAGATATTTATTGCTCAGGCATTCTGAACATCACTTTTCAAATGCAGGCACCCTGCAGCAAGTCAGGTAACTCAGCAGCTCTTCACTAGTCCGCATCATGTACAGCCTTCACCTTCACTTCAGTCTCCCAGCAATTAAAAGATGGGGTGGTACAATTCAATTTACATTGCACTATCTTTTTTTATTTTCAGGGCAGCTTCAGCTCTCAAGCCTTTATGCTGCAGGTTGAGATTCTCTACAACAACTCAATAACTTCATGCACTCCTAAAAGCAGGGAGGGGCAAGGGTGGGATTATCTGCTCTCCAGCAGAGGGTTTCAATGAGCCTGGTAGTTATAGACATGATGGGACTTATCCCCTGCTGTAGATGTAATTAAATGTTGCAGCCTCTGCTGCATGCAAACACCAGTGAGAGTCTAACAGCAGTAGTGGTAAGAGATGAAAATAGATTGTGAGCTGTGTAAACTGTCCACATGCCAGTCTTATCAACACATCCTGAAGGGGCCTGCGAGCACCCTTTTCCCATGTCCCCCCTGCAGGCTTGCTAGCTGGGTGGTGGTTTCTGTTACATAAGAATAAAGACAGAAAACACCACCTGTGGGATTTAGGCATCCTGAGATACTGCTTAGCCAACAATCTGGATTTGGGATTCCTGCACAAGTGGCAAACGCTGTATCAAAGTGAAAAAGATTCGTCCAGAGAATGGGTTTCTGCTCATCCAAATGGCCCAGAAGCTGGGCACCTCCTTTCAGCAAGTTACAAAGTCAGGTCAAGTTCCTTGGAGGCCTTTTGTAAAGCTGTGATGTAGCAGTCTCTAAGCTTTTTATCCAGATTTTCTTTACTATCAACAGAGAACAGGCTCTTGTAAGGAGTGACTCATTTCTGAGGCTGAATCACCTTTTAGATGTACCCACCTCCCAACCCAGATGACATCCTGCACATCTTTAGACCCCAGTCCCGAATAACTGATGTATAAGGCCATTGTAGCATGGAACCAGGACCTCAACTTCAGAAGCAAATCACACTTACTTGGAAATTACCAGAAATCAGTTGATCCTGGAAGAAGTTTTACTTTTATAGTCTTACAGTAGACCTGACAGAACCAATTAAACACGAGCAACGTCAGGCAGGCAGACAGCACTGCAGCACTTCTGAGGACACGCTGAAGAAGAGCACAGTGCCAGCTGATTCAGAGCTGAGCTAGTGTGCTGCTACAGTGCTGCTGTCCCCTGGCTGTGGGGACAGATCACAAACACGTGCACCTTTATAAGTTTACATATGCTTACACAGGTTGGAGGGTGACAGCAGTATGTGAGCACCTTTACTCTGTGGTTTTACATAAGTGTGAGGTTAGTTTTGCCACAGAACAGTTCTGGGGAATTGCTTGGCCTTGACCTGCAGGAAAGCAGATGGGCTGCTTTCAGGACACAAAGAGAGCCAGGTCCCAAGGACATGGAGCTGATGGCACTTGAAGTGCTTTTAGGAAAAAATCCCAAAAGCTTGACATTGCACAAAATTCCAGATCCAGCTGATCCCGTAGACAGTCTGGCTCTAAACACAGCTATGTCAGGGCCACAGTGATGGCAGTGAGTAGGTGGGCTGGGATAAGAGGCTGAGGGCTTCTGCTAGACTTGTTGCCAAAGGTGACGTAGTGCGTGCACCTATCACCACAGCAAGCCTATCACCACAGACCCTGGGTCCACTGTATTGGGGCCCACAACACTAGCAGCCTCCTTTAAGGATTGACAACTTAAGTTTGAAAACAGCTGCTCCAAACTTTCTGTTTAGATATTCTTGAATCCTGCTAAGTATCTGCCACGGTACAAGACACAGCTGCTCTACGGTGAGGTGCTGACTGGGTGATCCCTACGCACTCCCCACATATCTAGCTGCTGTGTCGCAATGCTTAATTCATACGGGTGAAGCACTCGGGCTCCCAGCTGAAAGGTGTGAGATAAATGGAAGTGTGTATCTGTGATTGCTAGTCTAGGCAGACGTGCCAAGGGAAGGAAGGAGTGCAGCCAAAACCAAAAGGCTCTGAGAGCTGAGCTCTGAGGAGGTGGGCTGGCTGGCTGGCTGCACGGTCGGGAACCCTTCCCTCGTGGGATCGGTATCTGACGCAAATACACAAAAGCACATTGTTATCTGAAGAAGGCCAAGCTATGACCATTTGTCAGAGGACAACGTTATCACATCTGGCAGGGCTGGCTCTTCCCTGGGCCAGGATTTCACAGGCATTAATCACCTACTCCTCCACAGCGTGTGCTTTTCCCAGATTAGGCCTTGGATGACAGGCAAACCGAAGGCTGTGTCCCACAGCCGCCACCCCAAGTGGTGCTCACACTCGCCAGCATAACCGGGGCTGAGATTTTTACTGGAAAGGGAGCGAGAGGTCCCTGTCTGTAGGTACACCTGGATGAGTACTACTCGGTTCTGACTCACTTAATATTAAAGTGAATTCTCTGTGCCTGGACTTGGAAAAACTAAGTAACTTAGAGCAATCCCCCCAGCACTGCAGTTCTGTAAAGCTGATACAGTCAGAACAGGCCAAACACTTCTTTGGCTTCTGAGAAGATGTGAACTTATGATAGAAAAGCTGAAGGTGGGTAGCCAGGATGGCAGAAGGTCCCCAGCTGGGAGGTATTCACGTCAAAGGCCTCATTGCTGTCGCTGACACAAAGATGTCAAGACACCTCTGGATTTTGAGAGAGATGGAGACAACACTGGGGGAGAAACCAGTGGTGAGAGAAACACTGCACAAACTCTCCTCAGAGGCTCTTGTGGAGCTGGGCCTTTAGGAGCCTAAGCAAGCGTCTGAGACAGTTGGAGACAGTGGCTTGGCTGGAGATGAAGGGAAGAAAGCCACAGACGCTGAACAGCGCATCACGACGCAGCTCGCAGCACAAACTTGCTGCGCTCGGCTTTTTTTTTTCAAGGGGCCTCTTCCTGACCCGGCTCTGCAAGCAAAGGCTGTGCTGGAACCGCCATCGAACTCTTACTGGGGCTCAGCTGCTCTCACAGAGCTCCTCCGTGTGAAACGGCCCGCGGCGTGCGGGTACCTGCCCGGGGTCGGGGCTCCAGCGGGATCCCCCGGCGCTGCCGGCCGCCAGCCCGCCGGGTTACACCGCGCGGGAACGGGGCCGTGGGACCGAGCCA